>VXBW01004663.1:740949-871907 GCA_013400375.1 Thinocorus orbignyianus
CTCTGCGGAGCCCTTCGCCGGCCCCGCCGGCACCCTCTTCTTCCCTCCTCCCTAAGCGGCGCCTCTGGGTGTTGCTGTTCTAGGGGTATGCGCGCTGGAGGCACAGAAACTCCAGCGCGGCCTGGGCTGCCTCAAAAGCAGCGTGGGCAGCGGGGCGAGGGAGGTGGTTCTGACCCTTGGCCCCACTCATGAGACCCCGGCTGGAGTGCTGTGTCCAGCTCTGGGACCCCCAAGATAAGAAGGAACCCCCCAAGATAAGGACATGGACTTGGAACGAGTCCAGAGGAGGGCCACAAAGATGCCCAAAGGGCTGGAGCACCTCTCCTATAAAGACAGGCTGAAAGAGCTGGGGCTGTTCAGCCTGGAGAAGAGAAGGCTCTGGGGAGACTTTCTAGCAGCCTTCCAGTACCAAAAGGGAGCCTACAAGAAAGCTGAAAAGGGACTTTTTACGAGGGCATGTAGTGATAGGACAAGGGGTAGTGGTTTTAAACTGAAAGAGGGAAGATTTAGAATAGATACCTGGGAGAAATTTTTCGCTACAAGGGTGGTGAGGCACTGGAACGGGTTTCCCAGAGAAGCTGTGGGTGCCCCATCCCTTAAGGTCTTCAGAAGCCCCAGCCAGGCTGGATGGGGCTTTAAGCAACCTGGTTTAGTGGGAGGTGTCCCTCCCCATGGCAGAGGGGTTGGAACTTGATGGTCTTTAAGGTCCCTTCCAACCTAAACCATTATGTGATTCTGTGGTTCTATTCTTCTTTGTTTTTTTCCAGGGTGACTTAGTGATTTATTTTTTTGTTCAGTGATGAAAAATTGTGGCTGGTTTTGTCAGACT
This sequence comes from Thinocorus orbignyianus, assembly GCA_013400375.1. NCBI lineage: Eukaryota > Metazoa > Chordata > Aves > Ciconiiformes > Thinocoridae > Thinocorus > Thinocorus orbignyianus. Next base: position 741,779 of record VXBW01004663.1, read on the forward strand.
TAATGAAGATGGTCCTATTTTTCACTCTACTTTCTTAGGAGGCAGAAGGTAGGACTAAATTGGAACCTTACGGAAGGAGTTACAGAGGAAAATGGATGTTAGGGGAATCTGCTGCTTCCCTGCAAATTTGTCACTTTTTTGAATCTTTGGTAACCTTTAGGTTCTTAGGAAGAAAACTAGGACTTACTGTGGAGTTTTTCTGGGCAATGTGGAGGCTGTGGATGTAATACCAGAGCAGTGACAGGCAGGGCCTTTGCTGTTAGACTTGGTGCAGGTTTTCCTCATTTTTCAAGAAGTACCTTCCTTTGCACTTCCGTATCCACAGCATTAAGAGTTTGCAAACTTACAGTTTTGGGTCTGAGAAACTAACTGCATGCTTTCTGTTATATTCATATGTAAGTAACCTGGCTAAGGTTAATAAACCTTCTTTCAGGTCTCCTGATCCACAAATAATTTTGATGATGTCTGTAAAGGGTAAAAAAGCAGCATCCTTTCCAATTGCTGTGGGCACTGAAGATCCAGGAGGTGTAACGAGCAGTCAGACCTGGTTTTAGGCAAGCATGTCAGTAGATGTGACTGAGTATACAAAAGGCCACAGAACGCAAAAGAACTGTGTTTAAGTAGGTGATTTTGATTGTAAAACTACTTCTGGTTTGCCTTTTCAGATCACCAAAGCCTGCACCCTAGCAAGGGTTTCCTGAAGTGAGGAACTGAGCAATGTAAAGGAGAATCTGTTTCAGATGAGCTGAAAGGTGTATTTCCAGTCTTTTCTGTTCACAGATAGCCCTGGGAATGTAAACTGATGCAAACAGGATCACCAGGATTAGAAGCTGTTCACAGACTCCTCCTGAAAAAGAGCTGCTATTCACAGTTCCCTTGCAAGCGTGTAGAGATGGCTTGGGGGATCGTGAAACATTGCCATATGTCCCCTGTGTGTTGGGAGAAGACCCCAGAGTGAACTGTAAGGAATATGAGCATTCAGATCCCCCTCACTTGTGATTTTATTGGAAAGTTTTTGGGAGACCTTCCTCCATCTCATTTCTTAGTGTCTTGTTAATGTTTTGTGACCGGGAACTGACTGAGCAGGAACTGGCATTATTTAGCAAGAGGAGAGATGCTTACAGGGGAATGAGGAAAAAAGGCACACACAGAAAAGACAGGGGAGATGAAAACACCTGAGGTATATTTGGGAAAGAGTGGAAGTAATCATGCTGGTGTACTGTCGCTTTTCAGAGACACCACTGAGCAGCATCATTTCAACCTTGCCTCATAGGAACAGAGTCTGGGGATGGCAATGGAAATAATGTGCTTTTGGCATTAATACATTCTGGAAAACAATCAGGGATGGCTATGGGTACGCTTGCATATGTACATACACACACATTACCTTGTCCTTGTAAGGAGAGACTTCAGGCAGAGATTGTTTATCTTGCAGAACAGGGGAGGCTGTTTTAACTCTTCAGGCAAGCTCTGTGCAGAGGTTGGTCTTTGCAGTGGACATCATGTTCCTTTGCAGCTCAGCTGGATAAAAGCAAGGGAGAAATAAGGGCCATAGACATCACACTGGCCTGTCCAGATACAGTTGGCCAGGTTGTGACATGTACTTTTAAGGGGATACTAACTAAAAAGAAAAATTCACCCTGGTTTGGATAATTGGGTGGAAGTCTTGTGTCATGGTGCTTGAATGCCTATCAGAAGATGTAACTTTTGCTGCACAGAGTGAACCTGATATACTCGTTCACTACTCCTGTACCTTTAATTTGCTTGACCAACCTCAGTAGCCTAGTTTTTTCTAATAAATCGTTGTCATAAAATAAAGAGAGACCTACAGCCATGGGTTGGTAAGCTAAAAACAAGCAGGCTAGGGGAATCAGAAAGAAATCTGTTTCCTATGCAGGTGTGGGGACTGGTGGACAAAAATGGTAAAATCAGCCCTGACCTTCCGGGCTTCTACAGAGAGGATGTGCCAAAGGAAAATGCAGCAGAATGCTTTTGTGCCTGGCATGAGAGAGCATGCAGGGATCTCCTTACAAAACTTCGGAAGGTAATAGAGTTGCATAATCCTCCATACTAGGAAAATTCAATGAAGGCAGGGTGTTCATTCAGGAGGAATCTGCAAGAATATCAGAAGAAACTGAATGTCTTCTTTTGCTCGGTAAGCAAGAATCCTGCATAGCTAGGCAACGCCTCCTCTTTTATCCAGCCATCACTGTGTCCCTTTGATTATGCTGCCACAATACCTAGCATACATCATTTGCAAAGCTCTGCACATTAGTGAAGTAAGCTTTACTGTTCCAAAGAAGGTGAATGTTAGGGTTGTAGCCATCAAAAATAGGGAATTAAGGACACAGAGTGGTTAAATTACCTGTCCAAGACCATACAGTAATCCGGGGGGAACAGATCTTTGACTTCAAACATCTTTGGCATTTGGCCTAATCTTCAGGTCATTAAATGTTGCTGCTTCTCTCTTTAGGAGAGATGATATCGCGAGGGAAACAATGGCGAAGATGAGGAAAGCATGAATGCTGTTTAAATTATTTTTGCCATAGATAATTTGTTGGTATTGTATTTTTTCAAATTCCTGATTCTTTTCAGTCCATTCCAGGAAAAAATAATAATGAATAATAATGGATTAATTATGTTATTATGGAATAAAGTGCTCCCCTTATCCACTTAGCAAGGTGCTTGGGCATTGCACAGACAATTACAAATAAAGTGCAGCAGTAGTAATTAAAATAAGCATGCATTATAAAAGCAAAACAAAATGCAAATTATTCAAGCCCTGGGATTTAATGGAAAGGTCTAATACTACACGATTTAATTTTATATTTATTTATGTATTTAATTCAGTCAGAGTACAGTGAATCTGTAAATAAGGGTATACTAATACACATATAAGATAGGGAATGCAGTAACCTCTTCAGGTATTTCATCTGCTGAAAAGAATTCACTGCAGAATGTTCTTGTAGCATTCTCTGAGAAGTCCTAATCCCACTTTAATTTGCAGCAGCTCACTGAAACTTCATGCAAACAAATCGCTCCAGTCTTTTGACAGGTAGAGACTTCCCGTGTTTTTTCCATTTTAAATTCTGCTCAAGGCATGTCCCTCCTCTCGATTACACTCTATCGCCTTTCTGAACAGGAGCTGCTCACAGCAGATCCAGGCAGTCTTCTCCCTGTTTCTTTCATTTGACCCCATTCTCCACCAACTCCCATGCCCAGGCCGTGCAAGGTAACATCTTTATCCTGGTAAATTCAGTATCCAAAGTGCTACCAGTTTGAAATGCAGGACATCTAGCTCAGGCTCCCAGCTATGATTTCATGGTCTTTTTATCATAATCTTACAAGTTTATGGGAAGGTTTTATATACTTCTATAAGGTATGTATTCCTATTGTCTTTCTTTTAGGAGAAGGAGAATTGTGTACAAGCAGACCTGAATGCAACAAAGATTATTGGTGGTCAAGGTCAAGTCCTCAGTGCTCAAGGAAACGCAGATGTAATGCTGGCCAACCTACCTTAATTAACCAAACATTTTCTCCCCTTCTTCCTGTCTCTCTCAAAACTGTGGCAGAATCTCTAGTGAAATCCCCACAGCCAATGTTTTCCACCGATCCATTCTCATCCAGTTTTTAAGAAGTACACATGAGGAAGCATAACACAAAACATATAAAAAAGACAGAATTAGAGCAAAAGGTAGGGAAAAAAGACAAGAATCTTGGTCTTGTGTTGCTACCTCCTGTCCTTATTTCTTGGGGAAGATGGGGCATTTTGAGCCCCACCTGGAAGTTAGCAGCTGCTTGCATAGAGATTCCAGAAATGCTTGCAAACAGCCTACAGACCAGAAGAAAAAAAAAAATCTGCAGGAATTAGATGAATAATTTCAAAATAGAGGATAGAATCAAGACAATCACAATGTACTCATGCATAATTCATGGGTGGGGAAAAAAAACCTGCATCTCCTGAATGCTTCTTTCACTCAGGCTTCTTTCACTTGAGGCCTCATCCAAAACTATTCAGATCGATGAGAGATGTTTCACCGTCTTGAGTCGAAGCCAAGTCGCTATCTGCTTACACCTGTTAAACAGATGGATAAAATGGAGCTAAGACCAAGTAAAGTCTGTTGCCCGCAATCACATAGGACATCACTGAGGGTCTGTAATTAGAAAGCGTTGGAGTCAACAGCAGTGCTCCCTCTGCTTCAGATGAGCTTTGAGTAAAGGCAGGAGGAGTCTTCTGGCATCCTCTACTTCAGTCCAGCGCCTAAAACCCAGGTGACATGGTCTGCAGCCCTACCTATATTCTTTAATTCGAAATCTGCAATGAGGTGAACTCTCACTTTCCTGTTAGGACTGTTGAATTGTTAATTCGTACTGATACCACAAAATCAGAAGCAAAGGAAAAATATCTTGTTCCATAAATCAAACATAAAGAGCTGAGATATGGTAAGGACAAATACCTCTGATTCTTTCAACGCTGGGGTTTTTTTTTATTATTCTTTTTTATTCTCTTCAGTGGAGTACAGCTAAGCTGACATATAGATATTTTAAAACAACTGCTCATCAGGAAAAAGGTACAAATTCTGTATTGTAGCCTTAGCTGAGATGTGTATTTTTGACACATTTTAAAATCTTGACTGTATTTGAACTGTGCTATTGCAGCCTTGCATTATTTACTGCAAATTAAAGGGAATCAAGGTCCCTCTATACAATGTACTTTCCCTTGTCATGTTGCTAAATGTTACATTATCTCCTGTCTCTTCCATAAAATTAAGCTTTGACCACTTAATTGATTAATTATAGAGAGCAAAAGCCACACAGAGACATTTTCTTCACAGTCAGACAGGTTTTTGTTTGAACTGACAGTTGTTCAGTCTTTTGTAAATACTGCAGTAAAATGAAAAAAATGGAAATTAGCTTAATTCTCCAAATCTTATCTGACTGGTCCTGCTGAATTACATGGAGATTTTCAGATGGGACAAGTTTGTGTGATCTGACCTTGCATAAGATACACAGGGGAAAAAAAGGAGAGGAAAAAAAAGAAAGGGAATAATGTTAAGTCTCTACTCAGACTGCAACTAGAAGCTTTTTCTGCAGTGGCAGAGGTCAAATACTGTCAAGAAAACAAAAAACATGCATGAACAGTATACATTTCAGCTAAAGCTACAATATACCATGTTTCTGATAAGCAGCTGTGTAAAATATTTATATGTCAGCTTAGCTGTGTTCCACTGAAGAGAATAAAAAAACCACATTGACAGAAACTGAAGTATTTGTCCTTACCACATCTCAGCTCTTTATTTTTGATTTATAGAACAAGATATTTTCCCTTTGCTTCTGATTTTGTGGTATCAGTAGGAATTAACAATTCAACATCCCCGACAGGAAAGAGAGAGAGAGATTTCACCTTGTTGCAGATTTCAGTTTAAAGAAGGTAGGACTGCAGACCATGCCACCTGGCTGTTAGGCACAGGACTAAGGAATGAAGATGCCAGAAGGCTCCTCCTGCCTTTGCTTACTGCAGAGGAAGGACTGCTGTTGATTCCAGCGCTTTCTGGTGACAGACCCTCTGTGGTGCCCTGTTCCACCTTGACAGTGTGGCTTGTGCTGTCTGTGCTCCTGCTACATAAGAGAGGTAAGCAGATCCTGCTTTCTTGGAGAAATTAAAGCTGGGACAAATCAATAATGCAGCCAGCCTGACATGCCACCTACCATATAATCCCATGCAGCTACTGAACTTGGAATATGAGTTTAAGAAAAGCATATCTCCAGAAACGCCTCTGGTACCACTGTGAAGACAGTAAAAAGGTCTTCACGGTGTCTTTGCATTTGGTGAAAAGGTCGTCGTGTTTGTCTCATTCCTTGATATTTTGTCACTGTGGTTGATCTCTGTCATTGTTGACAAGTTGGAATATTTTTTCTCATTTGAATGTATCCTTTTTACTTTCCAGCCACAAGTATTTATGTCGTTCTCCATTAGAGTAAAGAGCTCTTTAGTCCTAAAGCTTTTCTCTCCTTGAAGGTGACTGATCAGATCACCTGATGATATTATTTTTAGCAAGCTAAACAGACTGAACTCTTTAAATGATGCGGTTTTTTAAAATCTTGAGTGTTCTGGGTTGGTGTTTTTTGGCTTTTGAGGTAATCCTTCAGATTTGCTTATGCACAGTGTGGTCCAACTTGAGGCAGGCCAAATATTTGCTGAAGAGGTCGCTGCTTGAATGTGTTCCTGTCTCGTTGCTTGTTATTTATGGGGTCAGGCTTCTGCTCAGGTTAACCTTTGCCTTCAAATCTGCTTACAGACTGGATCTTTTGTACTCAGACATGCTGACTTGTGATAAATATTTCTGTGTTCTATTTTAGTGTCTGAAAGCATTTCAAGGAGTGAATGGAAGAGACAAAAAGAATCCTGTGACTCAAACCCAACAGAACTTCCTCAAGGCTCTTCTTTGAAGACCATGGCAGAACTGCTTTGGACAGCCACCACCATGCACATTCCTGCAACTGGCACCATGCGGCAGGACCTCTGCATACACAGCCTCTTGCAAAGGACACAGACAACCACTCTGTTTTGGGAGGCCTAGATGTAAAGAGCAGGAGATAGGTCAAATGGTGGCAGACCACAGGCCTACTTTTTGCACTGCATGCATTAGCTTAACATAAAGTTAAGCTCTGGGTGCAAGCCCACTCTGTCTTGAGAATTTCTTCACAACTAACAGGATTTTGGCAATGGTTGAAGCCAATCTTGTGGCAAGGCAAGCAGCTGAAACTTTACAATATTTAGAGAGAAAACCCCCACTGATTTGCCAGCTACTATATTTGCCCATTTCTCAAGTAAAAGTAGCCTAGTAGACCTTTTCAGATAGTGAGCAGCTGTATCTTCTCAAACACCACTACACTCATTTGTAAAGAGGGAAAAAAAAAGAAAAAAAAAATCCCAAAAGCTCACCGCAGCACTGCTCCTTCTTTCCATTCCACACAGAGATGACAGTTCAGTTACTCCTTCCCTCTGCAGCACTCTCTGCAGCGCTCACCTTGGGAAGGTGGAGAGAGAAATGGCAAAGGATAAGGGGTCTTGCCCCTGGAGGGAGGGTGGGCTTAGGAGTCAGAATCAGTAATAGGGGCTGGATAGGGGGGAAGACAATGTGAATTGGGAAGTCTGATGCATAGGGAGACTAGTGAGAATTGACAGGGGCCCAGGGACTAAGGATGCATAGGCTGCTTGTCGCTGAGGCAGGGGGAAGGCTGATGTTCAGGCAAGACTGATGGGGGAGTTGTGGAACAGGAGTGAATGTGCAGAAGGAGGGCAGGAGGCATCTGAAGTGCTTCTCAGTAAACTGAAAAGAATGGCTGAGTATTTGTTACAAAGACACGCTGAATATTGTCAAAAGAAAGACTCAGATCTTGGAAGCTAGGTTGAAGTCCAATTTGAACATGTAAGCAACAAAAATCAGATGCCTAGGAAAGAAGATTACAGTGGGAGCAGCACAAAGTCATGCTTTCCCAAAATATGCTTCCAGCCAGCCTTCCTGAGCCAGAGGTGATACCCCTGCACTGGAAAAAAAAACCAAACCCTCAGTAGTTTTCTATCAGTTTGTCTTGTCTCACCTTGAACCTGTCTGAATTTTTAGCATTCACATCATCCTGTAGCAGGATACCAGATCTTTGTTCCAGCTATACTTACCTAACATTCTTTCCTTGCATTTCTGAGGAGCAAGGACAGCATCACAGACCTGAAGAGGGGGATCAAGGCCACATGAGAAAACATAATCCTTTCTCCAAAAACGTCACCATGCAGGAGAAAGTAGGTGTCTGGGACTTGGTCAAAAGACACCACCAGTCTTTCCATTGACTCTGTCTTAGTTTCAGGACTGGATCTTAAAGCAGAGAGAGTTATTTGCTGATGTCTTAAGTTATGATTTGTTTAAAAGCTTCCCATCTGTTCAGGTTTGTATTCTGTTTCATACACATTTAAATTACTGCTGGATGGATGTGGTAGAGTGATGATTTTGGAAACATTGTTTTTTAATTTCTTATGAACTGTGGTTTTTACAGAGATCAGCACAAAAAGGCAAAACACAACCAACTGTGACAGAATATATAAAACAGCATGAGCTGCCTACAGATAAATGAAAACAGTCCAAAATAATAGAGACCAATGTGAATCATGACCAATAAGCGTATTTGTAATAATAAACATGTCATCTGTGTCAGATAAACAAATCACAAATATTTATTAAGATAACAAACAGATTATTAATAGAGAGACATCTCAAATTCAGAACATGTCTCTCAGTCTTAGTAGATATGAATTAGCAGCCAAATCTGCCAAAATAAATCTGGCAGTCTCACAGAGGTCATCATACCTAACATTTTTTTAAAAAAGAATTTTAAAAAAGGAGACTACAAAGAAGGAGAGAGCAGACAGGCTTTTTTTTTTCCCCCTTCTACTAGTATGACATAGTTTAGAGAGATCAGGCTGCATTAGTGCTACTGGAGTTGATATAAGCATGACGATGGTAAGAAAAAACTGGAGGCAGCGGTGAGGGAGAGGCTTTCCCCGGTAGCCGCAGCTCTGACCCGAATCCTATAAGCTGCTCCAGGCAAGCAGGTGCATGAGGCCTCATTTGGAAATCAGTGGGTTCAAGCCAAGCACGAAAATCTGTCTCGCCAGAGCATCAGCCTGCAGATACCATTTACCTCCTTTTGCTAGTCTTTCTGATGCAGATAACGCTTTATTGATATGACGTGAGTTCTCATGTTATGAAAAAAAAAATGTAAGAGAGTGTTTATACTTCTACCTTTGTTGTTGCAGAATGAAGCCAGTCAGTTTAAAAAGTGAACCAAAGTGAATTTGCAGAATGAGCTGAATAAAAACAGTTGTTTCTTAATGCAAACCTGGCGCTAGTGCATCACATGGATGATGGATGTACAGTCCTCAGCTTTGGGAAATGGAGAGGCTGAGGTTGTAGCAGCAGTGGGAATTCTTTCATAACATACATTCTGTATGTTTCATAGCACAGATTACAGAACATAAACAGCGCTATACCAAACTGAACAAAACAGGCCTATAAAATACTGAACGTGAATTTCCTTCCCTTCCATGAAGGTTATGGTGCATACCCACCTTCCTGCTGCCTCCACATCGATATATTCAAAGAGGAAAATGAGGAACTCCTAATGTGACAGTCTGCCTGGGTCTCCAAAGAAGAGCAGGAACAAAAACTACTTCATCACTTTTAGTGCTGGTTCAGATAAACCCAGGGAGTTACCATGATAGGAACCCAAGTGGAGATGATGTTCTGGCAACTGCTGGCAGTTTTACCACCCACCATGCTAATTAACCCTTGCTGGCACTGCCAGTGGCATCACTGATGCTTCAGCTGAACTGGTAGGTAGCCCTGATTGGAACCTGTCCTGCTTGAACAACTCTGCTGTAGTCAGCAGACTGTTAAGCGGACTCCTGAAAAATTAAAACCTTCTCTTATGGCCAAGAGTCGAGCTATGTAGAGCTAAAGGTGAGGGCTCACTACATGTTTTCAAAGTCAGAGAGTAAAATTTCCATTGACTTTAGTGGCAGCTGAGATTTCACCTTGCCTGACATCTGTGTTGCTTTTCTAGTGGTTCTGGGGTAGTGGTGAATATTAAATACTTTGCAGTGATAGAGACAAGGTGGAGTATTGTGCGACAGTTTGCATGACTATAGGGAATAAAACCCAAAATAAAATCAGGTTGTCTCAGCTGTAAATACCAGTCAGTACAATAAGATGAAGGTGCTGCCCCTGCTCCCCACTGGAGCTAGTGCCATCATGGCCAGGCCAGTCTGAATTTTAAGCAATATTCTTGTAGCTGGTTTATATTTTAATTTGCCCTCTGCTAAGTCCTACTTACTCAATTCGAGGTACCACCAAGAATTCCTCCTCTTCCAGTATGTTTATATATTTGGATCCTTTCGTATATTCTTTCCCACCCACAGCAGATGTTTTGTGAAGGTCCCGAGTCCTTTGACTCTTGTCCTTACAAGCCAGCTTCTTGCTCCTAATGCTGTTTGACTTACCTGTCCTGCCCATCTCCATTCTTAGCCTACGTCCCTACATGCCGGAAAGGTCAAGTCCGTGAGTCCCTCGCCACCATACGCGGATGCATCCACAACCATCCACTTTAAAGACAGGAGTGCCCCAGGGCTTTGCAGGCAGAGGAGGGCTGGGATGTTTCACCATTCAGGGCAGGATGCAGCCTGGCAGCAAAATACTTGGCCAAAAATAGAGAGAAAAAATAGAGAGGCCACTTCGAAAAAACCTTACTTTCTGGGCTCAACCCTGATGCTCTGCATTCAATGGGAAATTCAAGGACATATTCATGATCCATATAGATTTGAGAACACGTCTTTTGCTGTTGATTGAAGCTCAGTGTGAACCAAGAGGTTAGGAGCTTGGCTGTGGTCCTGTCTTCCTTCCTGCTGAAAATTCTTGGTTCTTGGATGTGCTCACCCACTACTGAAGGCCGTGTTGAAATGTATGTAGTGAATTGTTTGTCATAAATTGTTTATTTGCCAAAATAAACGTTCAGACAATGCAAAATTATTTGTGAATTTGAGAGGTGCTCACTGAACATCTTGGGCATTTAAAACAGTGAGGACAACATTTACAGGAACGATGAAATGCTTCTTTTGGATGAATTTTTAAGCAAATTGTTTGGATGTCCTAGATAAAGTTGGCAGGGACAGAGGGGAATCCTACACTACCACCCAATCACTGTCCTATCCAGCAGCTCCTGGTGAGGATGCTCACATGGATCAGGACAGAAACATAGAATCATAGAATGGTTAGAGTTGGAAGGGACCTTAAAGATCATCAAGTTCCAACCCCCCTGCCATGGGCAGGGACATCTCCCACTAAAGCAGGTTGCTCCAAGCCCCATCCAGCCTGGCCTTGAACACTTCCAGGGGTGGGGCTTCCACAGCTTCTCTGGGCAACCTGTTCCAGTGCCTCACCACCCTTACGGTAAAGAACTTCTTCCTAATATCTAATGTAAATCTCCCCTCTTCCAATTTAAAACCATTGCCCCTTGTCCTGTCACTAGGCACATGTCATGTGCCTCAGGGGCGTACAAATGTCACCCATTTGACAGGGAAGAGGCTTTCACATTGGAGCATAGGATGCACCCCCTTCCTGCTCTCCAGTTTGTATGAAACCCCCCAGAGTTGTGAGTTTTGAGGGTGGGTATTTTTCTAAGCCCTTTGTCTTCTCCCCAAAACAGGGAAAAAAATCAAAACCTGGACTAGTAATTTATTGATGCTTAACTTCTTTTTTTTTTTTAAGAATGAGCTATGCGGGTTAGCTAGCACACAGAAGTACTATTAGAAATATTTATTAAATAAATTCACTGGTTTTATTATGAAACAATGACAAAGAGACTGATAAAATGGATGTTGTGTTGCACATTACTATATTTGCCTGTTCACATCTCTCTAAAATGGAGAGGGGAATTAAAGTCTGAAGTGATAGATATATATCCTGCTCCATTGTAAATGAAAAGAAAGATTATAACTGTAGGTCTCGGAAATAGAATTAAGTAGGGACCTGATGTTATAACGCAGATGCAAAATAAATTCACATTTCTAGAGAAAAATCTTGTGAAATTAACATGGCACCTTGGTATACAGTTATTACAAGGCAGTTAATATGGCATAATTTTATGGACCACCGGGAAGTCTGGCCTGCAGCACAGAGGAGTTATAATAGTCTGATATGGTAAGCTTTGAGAGGAAATAACTTCGTGTGAATACTTAACAGCTATAGAAAGCATTTGAAAGATTGAAATGCGGGAGTAATAGCATCACTGGAAATGTTTAACATTTTCTGCTCATTCAGAAAGAAAATATTTCATAGAATCATAGAATCATAGAATGGTTAGAGTTGGAAGGGACCTTAAAGATCATCGAGTTCCAACCCCCCTGCCACGGGCAGGGACACCTCCCACTAGAGCAGGTTGCTCAAAGCCCCATCCAGCCTGGCCTTAAACACTTCCAGGGATGGGGCATCAACAACTTCCCTGGGCAACCTGTTCCATTTCATGTAAGAATTTCAAGTTTTCACTAGATTTCCAGTTGAGTAGAAATTGGAAAAGCATCTCTGAAGGTGATGCTTTGGCTCTTCCATGAATCTAGTCCTTCGCTTTTTTTTACATATACCTGGAAAAAAATAGCAGAACCAAAGTTGGTCCCAACCAAACAAATAGCAATTATTTCACCCTAGAACTATGGAGTTTTTATTAGTTACCCATACACTGAAAACAGTTTGGTTTGGGGTTGAGTTTGGAAAAAAGTAGAGTTTAATTTTTTGGTTCAACAACCAAATCAAATAATCAATTATTCACACAACCCGGCCATCTGAACACCCACTTAAATCTTAAAATAGGAGCTTGCCATTGACAGCAAAGACTTTGGATGAACTTCTTCTCACAGGGGTGAGTCTCATTCCCAGGGAATATTGATTTCTGCTACTTAGTTTTTATATTTGAAAAGATGAAAAATTGTTTCCAGTTTGAAACTAACTCTGCAGGAACAAGCTTTTATTAAAGAAATCTTTTCGGTGCAAATTTTTCTTTACCACAGATTACTTCATTTTCTGAAAATATGCTTCTAAGAGGCAATGTTAAAAGTACAATTAAATGGTGCAGGACTGAGTCCTAATTGATGGTGACAATAATTAAAATGAATTATTTCATAAAAGCTTTATTCCCCCCCGCCCTGCTTTCTCCCCTCATTATTCTGTTTGGAAACAGACTGTCCTGAAATGTATTAGTGTCCCACTGTCACTATTTAGACAAGCGTTTGTCAGTAGACTCTTAATATACACTAATATTTTCAGTAGGCTTTTAATAGAACATCTTTCTCTCTCTCCAGTTAAATATAACTCTAATCTTTAATATAGGGTCTTGCATCTCTTTTCACGCTTCTCTTTTTATTAACTTTTCAGATATATTCAGAAATCCCCTAATTTGCATCCAGGAATGACTTATGCCTTGAAGCATTAAAATGTACATTTAAAAACCATCGAAACTAATGTAGGAAACTGATAAAATACTATTAAAAGTTCTCAGTTTAAATGTACATGATCTGGAAATACGAATTTTTCAAAGAGCTATTTTTAAAAATGAAGAAATGTTCTTGAAAATTCTGTCTCTTTTTTTTTTTTTTTCCCCCTTCGTTTAGGAATTGAAAGTCCAGAACATTTAAAAAAATAAAAATAAAAAAAAAATCAGCAAGTCCAAAGCTGGATAGAGAGTGCTGTGAGTTTTCATCAGAACGCTGACATTTATTTCAGCCTTTCAAAATGGCAAAAAAAAAAAAAGAATTAACCTTCAATTCTTTTTGGAAACGAGGTTTAATATTTAGCACCCATGTTGCTCTAAAGGAACTTGATGGAGGTGGCCAAAGTCAGAAGGCAGCTGATGTTCGCGATGGCTTGCTAACATAGCTGCTTGTGGTTGTAGCTGGCTCCTTCATCCTTGGGTCCTCTTGACATGGGAGAGGAGGATTAGTTGGTCTGTGACAACTCCTAACTTCATCATAGCAATAGAAGAATGGCCAGCGACAGGGTTCAAGTCTGCAAGAAAGCAGAGAAGCTTTGGGCAGATGGGTTTTGGGTTGAATATATAATGGTAACTGGGATTGCATGGCAAATAGCTGGGTGTCTGAGAATGTTGCAAATTCTGTGAGTCTTGTATCTGTTGACTTTAAAGTAATTTATGACTGTTATGAGCATGGTTAAGTGGATGCCTTAATACTTGTTGCTTTTCTATCATGGTCATGGCCATTCTTACTATTTTTCCCCTTCCTTTACTTTTTTTTTTAAAAGGTCTGGTATGGAATGTTTGATCTCTTGCCAGGTAGCCTAGCAGGAACACTCGGTTCGGTTATGCAAGAAGCATGGATTTCATCCCTAACGCCTGTTACCATGCTCTTAGGAATACACAGTTACAAAAATAAAAGCATTAGCCTGCAGCCATACTGCTGTGTGCTGTGCTGCTGTCAGATCTCACGTGTTCAGCAAGGTCAGCCCTGCTCAGGACTCACAAAGTTGGGGGTGCTGTGGGAAGGAGCCACGGAATAAAAGAACGTGTCTGAAACACTGTCCTTGTCTGTGCTCCACTGCAGGGAGTTTCTGCTCTCGTCTATTTTTTTTTATCTTTTCTCCCCTCCTATCTACCATTAGTTCATAAACATGCATTTTTTTCTTTTTTTTTTTTCTTTTTTTTTTTAAGTCAACTCTGCAGAAGAGTGTGGATGCTACGCTAAGAATGGCATTTTGGAATTCCTAGCTAAGAGTCTTCCCAGTGACACTTAGGACAGAGTCCTTTGCAATACAGCTTTCCCTTACAGAGCAGTTCAAGGTGCATCAATACGAGACCCCAGATGGCTGCAGCTGTACCAGAAGGTACCATTTTAACCTGTGCTAGTAATACACGGGTCATTTGATATTCATCTGTGCATTGAAGCACTTGCATTATTATCATTAATCATGTTTTTTTTTCCAGCACTGCCTGAGAACCAGCCACAGCCTGAGGCCCTGCGTGAAACACTGCAGCACACTCTGCCTTGGAGAACTTACAGTCTGATGGGGCAGCGCAGGTGCAGGATGTCAGAAGGACTCTGGCACTCCTGAAGCGTAAGTAATGCGCTGCTGGCGAGTGGCGTTTAAAGGTGTGAGTCCAGGGCTGAGGTGGAGGCTTGGATGGCAGGGAGGAAAGTGTAGAAGCAGAAGGGGTCGAGGAGGGAACTTCAACAAAAGCAGCAGAGAAGGCAAAGGAGGACAGCTACAGTGCTTCTGTCTTTTTCAGGCTCTAGTTTGTTCAGCTCCACTGCATCTTACCTGAAAGCCCCATCACTAGGCGAAGAGGAAGGCCACAGGGCTTTGAGCAACCTGCTCTAGTGGGAGGTGTCCCTGCCCGTGGCAGGGGGTTTGGAAATCAATGATCTTTAAGGTCCCTCCCAACTCTAACCATCCTATGATTCTATGTTTGGGGGGGAAGCATGTGGGAAAAGCATCTCCACAAATCTGAGTCAGAACAAAGCTTGTGCAGAAGGACAGGTGGCTGTAGTTGGCCCTTCTTTCATCCCCCTGCAATAACACCTCAGAGGTAACACAGGTACTAATGTTATACTTAGAACATCTATACCTGTAGTGAAAAAAAGCAGACAACAAACCAGCATTTAGCCTATTACTTTCATCTCCCAAATGACAAAACATTGTTTAGTTATGTCTGCTTTCAACATTCTGTGAGCATATACTGATCGGCAGTGTGCACTCTGAGGGAGTGCTGATTGTCACCAGATGCAGAAAAAGGGACAGGTGTTCAAGGAGAGTCCTGCCTGCTCTTATAAGGCAATGCTACAAGCAAAACATTAGAGTCAGACCTGAAGCAAAACCTGAAGTCCAAACACTTCTAAGTGCTTTTAAGCTCAACCGTACGTCCAACTGCAATAGAAGAAAATTCCTCAGATCTGACAAACTGCAAAACAAGAGGGATGTCTGGAGTAAGATCTGATCTGTTTTCTGGCCCTCTCCTGACCTTGTGCAAAAGCAACTCAGCCAGCTCTGCCTGAATGTTTGACAAATGCTATTCAACAGACTACAAGAAATTTCCAGCGTCTTCAAAACACACAATCACAGCAGCACTCTGTATTCTCCTCACCTTCGCTTTTTACATTTTTCCTTCAGGTTCTGAGTTTTATGTTATTAAAATTTGGTGTAAAACATTATAATAAATAATAAGTAGCAACATTTTCCATCCTAAAGATATCAAAGATGGAAAAATATTATTCTTTCCATTCTAGTGAGGAAAGTGAGGCACTAATTACTTGCCCAAGGTGACTTTGCTCAGTAAAAGATACTGCAGCAAGAGAAAGAGCGAATTAATTTAATGTTTTGAAGGCTGGGTTTGTTGGTTTGCTTTTTTTTTTCTTTTACTTGAGAAAAAGCACTCCAATGGAAAAATGCAGTTTCAGAAAAGTGAAAATGAGTTCAAATGTAATGTGAATCTAAAAGGGCTGGCTCTTGCCAACAATGAATTTGTAGCTGTGACACAACAACAGATGAGTGATCAGTTTGTGTACAGATAATTGCAATGAGTCTAGCCTACAGGAAAAAAATGTCTTTATGCAAGAGTTGGGGACACGGTGGAAGCGCTTGAAAATTGCAGTGATGGAAAAGCTAACAGACAGAATAAGCACTCTAGACGGTGAGCCAGAGAGCAGCATGCAAAAGCACAGAAAGCCTGACGTGCCCTGAGCTGCTCTGGATCCACTCACAGTGAGGACTGGGCCAGCAAACGACAGCAGAACAGAGAGTGCAAAGCCACTGCACAGCCCACAAGAAGACCGGTGGAAATATCTGGCTTCGTTTATTCATCAGACCAAGAGCAAAAGCAGATTCTGACTGAGGGGGTGGGTGGGTGTCCAGGTTGCTGTATTGTCACTGCCGAACAAAGTGACTGAAAGTGGCAGTGCCACCATGCATGAACAGGATCTCCCTGCAGCAACCCCCCTCCCAACTCGTGTTTCCCATTGGTATCGACCTGGGCAATGGCTCTGGGAAAGCCAGAAGGCATTTTCCAAACCAGCAGTTAGTGCGTTTGCTAACTGCAAAGCTTCTGCCATACTGTCATGCGTGACCTGGCACACCACGAGGCACTGCTTTTTGCACCCTGTGAGAAATCCTGTCTTACTGGCTGCATGGGAAGAAGGACACCTCCGTCTAAATCTTCCAGTACCTGGGAAACAGTGGGTCACAGCACTGCTCTTCTTAGTGGAGACAAGTACTGCACGCAATTTGCTTTTGTTGATAGAACTTGCCAACGCAAAGCAGAGGCAGGGCAAGCTTGGTGGCTGTAGCTGCCAGTCGGCTCCCAAAAACATCCCTTGCTTAACTGAGAGGATCCTGTTCTCAGGACCCCTGAAAATGAGCCCAGGAAAGGCTATGAAATGTAGCCAGTAAGCATTGTTCTGGAGAGAGAAGAAATTGGGTTCGTTATTCCACTGGCTTGGAATGGTATTGCTTGGTCTGCACCAGCCAGTTGCGTGGGCAGAGACATGCAGCCGGCCGGAGACGGGTGCCTCTGCAGTGGAATTAAACACTGTGTTAAGCAGCTGCTCTATTGATTGGCCTCCAGACTCTTCCTATGCTGTTATTAACATCTATTTGTGCCCAGTGAGATGGGACTTGTCTGCACAGGTTGATATATGATGGGAATTCACTACGATTTACAGCCTCCTCCTGCTGCTTTGTCCAGTCCACTGCTACCCTGCCATCGCTTCTCACGTGGGGCTCGCTGTATCCCTGCTGCTCCAGCACCTCTCTGCCTGCTTGGCCTAAAACTTCCCTTTCTCTGTCCAGTTTTTTTTTAACTTAGCCCTCTTTTTACCTTGTACTGATGGATTTTGCAAACTTGCTAGCTACTCTTTCCTCCGTGAGGCTGGGAGGGGGGCATGGAAAGGGGCTGTGTCAGTCTGCCATCACCTCTTGCTTTCTGTTGTATTTTATACATGCACTGAATTGGATTTTCATCTGAGCAGCAGAAAGCATTTGGAGGGCTTTCCGTCAGCAGTATATAAATAAAAATGGATCAGAATAGATTGGATTGTTGCTTCTTACATCCACTTCCCTATTTTGTTTTTGACAGGTCCTGACACCCACGCACATGCTCCTTGCTCAGACTCTGCTAGATCTGCTTTCTTGTCTGCTCTGAGTTTTTTGGCAGGATTTTCCAGTCCTCATAACCTTCTTCATTACAGAGACTTTCCATAGCTCTTACGCTGGTCCTTAGCTCTGGGGCTCTGTGCCTTTATGCTCTCCAGACCGGTGGGTCGTACCAGGCCCACCTTAAAACATCACAGGGGAAAGCACCGTGTCCTCCTGCGGGCTCTGGAACGGGGAAACAGGTGCTGCTGGCTCTTGATCTTCTCACCTCCACCGGGTCTAACATCACTGCCCCCCTCCATTCCATGCTTCCCACTGCAAAGGAGTGGAACCGAGCAAAGAATCTGCAACAGGTCATTTGTGTAACAAACTTACCCTTTTTCCCCCGAGCTGAATGTGCTTGAGCAGGTCCTGACGTCTCCAGGTGCATTCAGTGTTTGAAGAGGCTTGCCTTATGTTTTTTTCCTTGTGCACTGGTTTTAATGCTGCGTATCAATCACTGATGTTGCCCATGTGCATTCAAAACCTGCTATTTGCTATTCAAATAACATTAAATTCTAACTGTTTAAATAAGTCTCGAGGAATTGTTTCTGATCCTGCAGTGGATGAGCATGCAAATCCCTCCGTCCTGTGTAGCACATACCCCTTTAAAATATCGTTTTAATATTTACAGATGAGCTCTTGAAATTCAGTTTTCGTTAATATTTGTGCTGGAAGAATGAATTTGTTTGCTTGAATGTGTGCATAAAGGCAAGTGTAAAAGCAACACAAGAACAAACCAGTAGAATGTACTTAAAAATATATATATTCACTGTTTTATAAAGTGAATTTTCAAATTGCCCAACTCTAAACACAAGCTTTTGAGAGAAAATGAGTGAGTGTATGAGTCAGAGATTCCCCCTTTTGCTCACCCTGCTCTGTACCAGATACACGGAAGGTGAGAAGCAGCCAGGCACAGAAACAGGGCTGAGCATAGTAGCAAAAAAACCCCAACATCCACAGAATTTTCCCTCACACTGCCTGTGGCAGGCGGGCAGGGCCCAGGCCGAGAGCTGTGCCCACAGCCCCTTCCCTGCAGGGTGAGGCACTGCCCCCAGAGCTGCTCTGCTCTGGGAGGGTGGCCATGCCAAGCTCTGCTGGAGGCCACTGCCTCCCTGGCAAGGCAACATTCCCGGGTGGCTCGGTGGGTCCCCAGGCTGCTGGTGCCCTGCCATGGGACAGGTGTGGTGAAAGCAAAGCAGGTAGGATGCTGCTAAGGAAGAAAAGACCTTGGGCAACCAAAGAAAAGCGGTACATTCCATCAGGCTGTAGGTAGCAAAACAGACAAGGAACCTGACTCTGGGAAACTGGGGCGTTCCCTTAAAACTGCAAGGTTGCTGGTTGTTACAAAGTCTTGAAAATAAAAAGCATGTGTCCTTTAGGTGAACTTAGCTCCTTATGGTGTGAAAACCACACCTCCAAATCTTACACTGTACACCTTTTGGATGAGACCCCTACTCACTGAGCACGTGTAGTAACTTAGGAATGTAGAATCACAGAATTGTCTATCGAGTCCAACTGTAAACCTAACACTGCCAATACCACCACCAACCCATGTCTCTCAGCACCACATCTACCCATGCTTTAAATGCCTCCAAGTAGAGCGATTCAACTGCTTTCTGGGCAGCCAGTTCCAATGTTTGATAACCCTCCTGGTGAAGAAATTTTTCCTAATATCTAACCTCAACCTCCTTTGGCAAATATACTCGCTCTCTCTCTCTATATATATATATTCATACATGCATATATACTACATACATAGACTCCAGCTGGAGTACTGTGTCCAGCTCTGGAGTCCTCAAAGCAGGAAGGACATCAGAGTGTTGGAATGGGTCCAGTGCAGGGCCACAAAGATGCTCAGAGGGCTGGAGCACCTCTCCTATGAGGACAGGCTGAGGGAGCTGGGGCTGTTCAGCCTGGAGAAGAGAAGG
Organism: Thinocorus orbignyianus; assembly: GCA_013400375.1. NCBI lineage: Eukaryota > Metazoa > Chordata > Aves > Ciconiiformes > Thinocoridae > Thinocorus > Thinocorus orbignyianus. The sequence goes on from VXBW01004663.1 coordinate 761,448, forward strand.
CTCCGGGGAGACCCTAGAGCAGCCTTCCAGTATCTGAAGGGAGCTACAGGAGAGCTGGGGAGGGACTCTTTGTCAGGAAGCCTAGTGACAGGACAAGGGGTAACGGTTGGAAATTGTAAAAGGGGAGATTTAGATTGGATATTAGGAAGAAATTCTTTGCTGTGAGGGTAGTGAGGCACTGGAATAGGTTGCCCAGGGAAGTTGTTGATGCCCCATCCCTGGAAGTGTTCAAGGCCAGGCTGGATGGGGCTTTGAGCAACCTGCTCTAGGGAGAGGTGTCCCTGCCCATAGCAGGGGGGTTAGAACTTGATGATCTTTAATGTCCCTTCCAACTCTGACCATCCTATGATTCTACATATAGAAATGTGTTATACCTTTAATTCAAAGTGAGAACACAAGTAGCCAATAGGAGCTGACTGTGAAATCATGTGCCACCAATGATAAGTATACCGTGCCAAGTAGTTTGATTTTGGGCAAAATATAAAAGCTTACAGTGTACAAGCCAAGGCGTGCTGAATTTTTTTGTGTGTAGCACTCACCCCTGCACAGACTGGTGACTCCACCACCTCCCTGGGCAGGCTGTTCCAGTGCCTGACCACTCTTTCAGTGAAGTCATTCTTCCTAATATCTAATCTAAACCTCCCCCGCTGCAGCTTCAGACCATTNTGGGGCGCTTGTGGTGGCCACCGGCGCGGCCGGCCGGGCCTTGTGAGGAAGAGCTCGGTGATGTGACACGGGAGTCCTATAGCAGCTGCTTGGGCGCAGTGGTGGGTTTAGGGTGGCTTTTTTATTGCTTCTTATGTGGCTTCTCAGTGCTGAGCCGTGACGGAGCTGGGGAAGCTGCCAGGCAGATGGGTGGAAATATGGAGTTGGAGATGAGGGACGGGGTGCTTGGGCTAGACATTGCGCTTCAGGGAGCAGCGATGCCCTCTCTCTCTCTCCTTGAGGTTAGGTGCTCTGTAGGGACTGACAGCTGGGTGCTGCAGCCTGAAGGGGGTCTGGAAAAAGAGAAGAACACATCCACGATAGAAAGTCAGTGAAGTTTGGGCTATGGATTAAGTGATTTTTATTCAGAAAGTTGGCTAATGGCTTGTAGTGGAGTTGTGGGGGGTTGGTACTATTCGAAGTACCTGTTGGTTAGTCAACTCTCAGCTCATCCAAAGAACACCATGCGTTATAAAAACCAGTGACTCCCAGTGCATGAGGGCGTCAGCTCAGTTTGCTGCCTGGAGTACTGGCATATCAGTTGTTCATGGGCATGTTCCTCACTCCCAAACCTGGTAGCTGTTCTAGTGATTTGTCAAATGAAGATACTTTGTCAGTACTTGNTCTCCTTGCCCACAGCCGGGCGGAAGTGACGGAAAGTCGGGGCGGAAGAGGCGTCCCGAGTCGCTTCCTCTCCTCCTGGGCGCCGGGGCGTGGCGTGGCCGGCGGCAGGTGAGGGGCGCGCGGCGCAGGGCGCGGGCAGGAGCGCGTGTGGGCCGGGCTCCGCCCCTTCCCCCCGGTGGCCNGCTCTGTAGGGACTGACAGCTGGGTGCTGCAGCCTGAAGGGGGTCTGGAAAAAGAGAAGAACACATCCACGATAGAAAGTCAGTGAAGTTTGGGCTATGGATTAAGTGATTTTTATTCAGAAAGTTGGCTAATGGCTTGTAGTGGAGTTGTGGGGGGTTGGTACTATTCGAAGTACCTGTTGGTTAGTCAACTCTCAGCTCATCCAAAGAACACCACGCGTTATAAAAACCAGTGACTCCCAGTGCATGAGGGCGTCAGCTCAGTTTGCTGCCTGGAGTACTGGCATATCAGTTGTTCATGGGCATGTTCCTCACTCCCAAACCTGGTAGCTGTTCTAGTGATTTGTCAAATGAAGATACTTTGTCAGTACTTGTAAGTACTGTTGTGATAATTGCATTTATTTGTTTATTGTATTCTTTTTTCCTGTTTTCAAAACAGAGAATGGGTTAGCCAGCACTATAAAGACCACAGGGCAACTAGAACCAGCTGTACACATGAAGAAAGGCTGTTGATGGGCGTTGTGAACGTTGTGAATCCACATCCAGAGGTGATTATCATTGTTAGTGTTTATTTTGGTAATCAGCAGAAGTCCTGTTCTGGTGACGCTTCCCCCCCCCTCATTTTTTTGAGTGCTGCGGCTCAAAGGAGGTTGTAGAGAAGTGGGTGTTGGCCTCTTCTCCCAGGTGAATAATGACAGGACCAGAGGAAATGGTCTGAAGTTGCAGCAGGAGAGGTTTAGACTGGATATTAGGAAGAATTACTTTACTGAAAGAGTGGTCAGGCACCGGAACAGCCTGCCCAGGGAGGTGGTGGAGTCACCATCCCTGGAGGTATTTCAGAAAAGTGTAGATGTGGCACTTCAGGGCATTCTTTCATGGCCGAGATGTAGGGGGTTTTTGTGTGTACTGTTAAACTCGATCTCAGAAGTCTTTTTCCAACCATGAAAATTCTGTGAACGTTGAGTGGTTGGACAGCATCTGGATTTTCCCAAAAGCCTCTCAAAACAGGAAGCTTTTCATCCCTGGGGAGAGTAGACTAAGTCTCGACTCTGCTTGCTTCTGCAGTGCAGCTTCCAGCAAGGAGTGTGGGATAGTGCTGGCTACGGTTGTGACATTTCATGTGATTTGGGCAAATGTCAGCTGGGAGTTTGCTTGAGATGACCTATTTATTTCATTTAGGTTGCACGGCGGGTGTTGCTGGCAGTGATTTGCAGACCGGATTGACCTATCCTGGAGTAGATGAAGTAGAAGCTGAAACTGTCTGTATTTCTTGCCATTTCTCTGAAACAGGGAGCCTTTCTTGAGCAGTGAAAGGAAGTGGAGCGGAGAGCGCTGCTCTTGCTAGAGGCAAGGGCTGGAAGCGAAGTGACTTTGGCACGTCCTTCTAGAGGCTTTCTGCATCTTGGTTTTCCAGAGAATCAGAGGTGCTCCAGTGAACTATCCCTTTCTTAGGCTTTCTTTTAGCAAAGTTGGTTAAGGGATGCTAAGTTCTCCTAGTATTTAATTATGTTTGTCTTGTCTGAGTAGTGAAGCTGGCATATAAAGGCTGCCCTGAATGCCTCTGTGTTCCTGGGATGCTTTGGTTGGGGGGAAACAGCCACTCCTCCAGAGAGCCCTCAGGCAGAAAAATGCCTGAGGCACTCCCAGAGCAGCACAGCCTGCTAGTCTTAGCATCTACCCTTCTTCTATCACTCTGGATATTTAAACTGAGTTTTTAATCTTCATTCCTTCAGATAAGAAGTGTTGTTCTCATCTCTCAATTCAGGAGTTCATTGGCAAGAAAACTGAAAGCAGATAATCCCCAGGAACTACTCTGCAGTCTGGCTTCTGCTAATACCAGGTGACTGTAGTTACTGCAGGCTCAGTCTGAGCAGTAAAAGACAAGGATAGAAATTGAGGGCTGGGAAAAAATAATACTGAGATAAGCCTGAAAGCAAGGGATATTTTTAAAATTTTATTTTTGTTTTAGATTGAAGATAGTGTGCAGAGGAAGAAGAGGATTATGTTTGAAATTGTGATGTGTCCCATGGGTGTGGTGTTTGAGCTTCAAGGGAATCATTTTTATCACCCAAAAAGCGATTTCTATAGCTAATCAGCTGTGCTTAGACCCCTTCACAAGGTAACCTTTGCCAGAAAGTAGTCCATCCAGCAGTTTGTTTAGTGGGTTACTGATCCCCCAGGTGTCACTCTTTTGACCCAAGTTTTTGTTAGCTCCTGTCATCCAGGCCACCATGTAGGGATGTTCCTTCTAGCGAGTGGGAACAAGACATTCCTTCTAGCAAATGGGAACAGGCTTAAAGACACCTCCTTATAGTGAGTGAGTTCCTCTCCTGTCATCTTGCAGAAAAGTGAGCATTCCCTTTCCTTCTGAGCGTATATAACGTGCAGGAACTGGTTTGGTTGCCAATTTGGTTTGGTTGTTGCCTTTGTTACATACCTCGAGTTCTGTTGTAACACAGTGTGTGTTGGGTGTGAGTGCTCTAAAACTCAAGAACTTTGGAGCACAGGGTACTGGATTTGGAGGTGAAGAACAGGACATTGCTAGTGGGTTTTGTGTCAGAAAGATGTGTCAATGGTTAGATTTGCAGCTAAGAGCGTTCTGTAGGGGACTGAAGCCGATTTTTGCATCAGAAAATTAGAGGGAAAAATTAAATGGGGGGAGTGTTTGTTGGTTTGGGGTTTTTTGGATTTTTTTTTAAGGCAAGTGCTGTATTTTTGGAAGTATATTTTTGTTGCTGTGGTCTGATAGTAAGATTGAGCAGTTCCTTATTTTTCTGAACCAAATGTTCTGGAGGAAGCTGTACAGCAGCATTTCAGCTAGCCTGCTTTTCAAACCCTTCAGTATTTAAGGGAACTTACAGCAGTGAAATGGCCCTCTGAGGGACTTTTGGCATAGCCAGCGGCTCCTGGGTACTTCAGGCATCAAAACCAAAGTGCCTTCATTTAGAAAATCAAATTAAAAGCTGTGTCTGGAGGCTTGGATTGGGATTCTCAGTGTTACTTTTGATGTCTGCATTGTTGGTAGAGCCGAGCTATTTGCTTAGGCTTCTTTTATTATAAATAATGAGAGGATGAGAAAGTAGGCAATTAGCGCAGTGCTTTTGGTCAGTTTCAGATGGCTGCCTTATAATCAGATCAATTGTTTGTTAGAGCGCCTGATTGCCTCTGTTAATGATGAAAGCTGAAGGTGACAGGTGCAGGGTCGGTTGTCTGATTAACTTCAGATATCAACATCTGCCCATCAAAATGAGCTTCATGTAGCCAGCTGAAGGAGGTCAGTTTCAGCCTGTACTTAGAGGACAGGACTTTTTCAGCAAGCTAGTGACAGAACGAGGAGTAATGGTTTTAAATTGGAAGAGGGGGGATTTAGATTAGATATTAGGAAGAAGTTCTTTACTGTGAGGGTGGTGAGGCACTGGAACAGGTTGCGCAGGGAAGTTGTTGATGCCCCATCCCTGGAAGTGTTTAAGGCCAGGCTGGATGGGGCTTTGAGCAACCTGCTGTAGTGGGAGGTGTCCCTGCCCATGGCAGGGGGATTGGAACAAAATGATCTTTAAGGTCCCTTCCAACTCTAACCATTCTATGATTCTATGATTCTAAGCTGAAAGAGCCTGCAGCTCAATGCATCGTGGCAGTGAGGGCTGCTGTCTGTGCTGTGCAAAGCAGAGCTCTGTGCTGAGGGGAAAGGTTGTCTTGAAGATGGTACTGGCTTAGGGACGATCTTAGTTTGTGAAAGGGTTGAAGTGCACTGCTAAATTCTTTCAAGTCTCTACTCTCGGATTCTTTTTAAAAAATAGTTCAATGCAATAGCATTCTGTCTTCTGGAGAGTTGATAGAATTTGATTTTATGTGATCCATCTCTTAAATGTCAGGTATTTTGTAATTTACCAGAGAGTTGCTGTATGCTGTTGTAAAACTGGGTTCCGAGACCTCAAGATTTGATTCTTTGGCCTAAGTGGAATAGAGCAGTGTAGTTTGTGACAAACCAACAGATCTAAGCAGCTCTGAGTAGTTTTTAGGGAAAGGAAAGGTCTCAATTTGAGAATGATCACTGTCTGTTGATGTACTGGTTCAGGCCCACCAGTATCCTGCAGTCCGCATGCGTTTAGTTACCTCTCAATAATATCTTTTGTTGCCACAATATCTACTTTTTCTTTCAAGTGTGTCTGAGCCAGTGGTGTTCACCTGTCCTGGCTTCTTGAGAGAGACTGCCTTAAATACTGGGTTCACGGTTTCACAAGTACATTTTTGACAGGCCAGTGCTTTTCCTTTGGTAGCTCTGAGTGCTAGGAAACTGATCATGTACAGAGAGCCTTTTATTCCAGAAACAACAGGACAGGACAGACACCTTAGTAGCAATGGGTGTTTGTCAGTTTCTGACACAGCCTGTGGTCCGAGGGGATATGCTCCTACCAGGCATCCACTGGAGGGGGCGGAGGGGAAGTTTTGGATGCAAGCTTCATACCAGAGTCTATACTGTAAGGACAGGCTGAAAGTATGAGGTTGATGAGGTTGAGAAGGTATCTCTCTTCTTAAAGCCGGAGCAGAGGAGCAGAAATGGTGTTTACAGCTGGGGCTAGCTTAACTTTGTGATGTAGATGTAACTGTTATGAGTTCCTGCTGCTCTGAGGGGAAGGGAGAAGCTTCTTGCTTTTTCTGTACCCGTGGCACATCTCTGTGCCTGGGGAGCTCCAGCTGCCCAGTTTAATTCGTTCGTTGAAAGTGGGTAGGGTGGGACAGCTGGAAGGGAGGGCTCTCTTCCTCCTGAAATGGTACTGCGACGTAGTATCTTAACTGATGCCAGGCCCTCCAGAGATGGAGAAACCCCACTATTACAGCTTTGTCTAAAATAGCTACTAGAGGTCTGGAGGACCAAAGTGGTAATGTCTGCAACCACGTTTGAGGATGGTACTCTAAGAGAAGCCTAGTAACATAAGCACCCTGGTGGAGTACAGTCTGCTACAGGACCTAATTATGGTCTTATTAATGCTTTCTTTCATCACTGCCTTCCAGCCTTCAGATGGTGATTAGACCTATTTATAGGGGCAGAGTTCCTTAATATTCAGCACAGTGCACCTCTTGCCAATCAAATCAGTGCCATCTGCATCTTTGATTGCTGCTTAATAACACTGTAGAACATGGTTAATTAAAAAATATAAATAGACTTTTCATCCTCTTAACTTACCAAAGTGCTTCTCTCCTCCTCCCTTCTCCCCTCTGCCCCCTCCCCTCCTTCAAAAAGGTAAAGCTGGCTTAACATGGGGACTGTGGTGAACCTCTCATCTCACTGCTGGAAATGCACCCTGCTCTCCTGCACAGGGTGGTTACTTAATGTGGTGCTCTGCTGGAAGACTAAGGTTCAACCCCTCCAGTGAACTTCAGCACAGGGCAGAACAGTTGTTTGCTGCACAATAAAGCAGGATTTACATCTAGGCTCTCGTGCTGCATTTACCACCAGTGTGTGAACAATTCCTGGTTTTCATTTCGGTTGCTTGTCTACATCTGTGTGAGTGCATGTGCACCCACTGCCTTGTCCTGTCCCTTCACAGGAGGAGCATGTGCAATGATGTGTTTTGCTTTTCTAGCATTTTAAGTCACTTTTTAAAATGCAGTTCCCTGGCCTTGCAGCTGGTGAACTCGCAGAGCTGTACTTTATCTGTGGAGGGCAAGGTGATACAATTATCTTTTCACTTCTTAAAAATTTTTTCCTTGCAGGAATTCATTTTGATATTTCTTTGGAACGGCCTCCAGGCAAGCTTCTAGTACAACCAAGGTGTGACTTGAAATGTGCCAGGAGATTTGATCATGATTTGAAATTCTGTGGGAAGCCTGTGCCGAAAGTAGAGAATAAGGATGATGTAGTAGTATATTATTAAGTTCAGTACTATGGAGAACTGTAGTTAAGTGCACAGTAGTAGAAGTTTGTGATGAGACACACAGCAGACATTGTAGCAGCTGGGAGCCGTGAGAGCTCTAAAAGCTGCATTTGGGCATTATGAGCAACGTATTATAATTACCTGTGATGACAGAACAGTATAACCAGTTATTGGCTCCAGATACTTGAAAACCCTGGGGTGCTCAGCCTTGTCTCTATCCTGGTGTAAGCCTTTTTGGAAAGGTGAGGCAGTCTGGTGGAGGCTGATGTTGCATTTCCCACTCCTGTTGTTTTGCTCTTATTTTGCTAGTGTGGTGTTGGGAACTTAGAGGGAGAGAACAGTTTCAGCTGCAGAGGGGTAGCCACCAGCCCTGATGAGCTTCATACCAGCTTGCTTGAGTTGAAGGCATAGACAGCTCAAGGCAAAAGTGCAAATCTGAGCAGTTGCTAGCTCTAGTCAGAACTTCCAAATCAGGATATGGCATTTATAAGCAGGTGGTGCAGTGAGAAAACAACCTTCTTCTCTTTGTTTGCAATTTAATAAGGCAAATGAGGTTATTATATAACAGTAGAGAGCATTTGTCTTCATCATGAAAGTTGACACAGAAAAAAATATTGAATAAAGAGTGGCTGGAGCCTCTAGACACTGCAGCTCTTTTCCAGAGCCTCTTTGATCCCCAAAAAAGCCATATAGTCGTTTCTTCTGCCTTTTCTGACCCACAGGTGGTCACACCATTAATGATTAAATCTCTTGGGTGATCTGACAGCTCATCTTCTGAATCATACTTGCTTTGGGTTTTCTATGCCCATTTCTCACTGTAGCATCAGAATTCCAGGATGCTGTTTTTCCTACTGAAACACACCAGCTCCCTCTTTAAGATTCTGAAGTGATGCTGGAACCAGTTTGCTGCTTTGTGGAAATCACTTCCATGTGTAAGACACAGTTTATTTCTTCCTCTTGTGTGTACATTACATGAAGGCTCCGCATCCATTGGGCAGGGTGGGAGAGCTGAGATATTTCTAGTCTTCAGCACTTTATGTATTGTCTAATTATGTTAATGGTGCATGACAAAGAAATGTGCTGCTTCCTTCTCAGTGCACTGGATGCTGAGATTAAGGAAGAGTCAGTCTTGCTGAGTGACATTCAGTGTTTGCTTTCCTTCCTGCCTTTTGTTAGGAATATCTTGAACTTTCCCTATTAAAATCTCCCTTGTTCCTGCAGTTACTGTCAGTTCTGGGAAGCGTTTCTGCTTTTATTCAAAATATACAGTCAGGCCTTTACTCAAAGTGTAAAACTTGCTTGTTTCTCCAGTTAGTTTGGTCGCCAGAGGTAATAAATAGCAGCTGCAGCATGGGATTTTGCCTGAGTCTAGTAATTTAAAAGGCTGTTGCTGATTTTCTTCTTTCTTGCTATAAATCTCTAATTTGTTACCTTGCACCGAAAGAATTGTTTCTTGTATCTGTCTCCGATACCAGTTCCCACAGAGTCTACCACGTTTCTCTAATGTGGTGAGTTGGTTATTTTTTTTTTAGGAAAGGTGAGAATCTGAAGCTCGTGTGAGGGCTGCATTGAGAACCTGTGAAACTGAAGTCTACTGACAGCCCAACTGTGACAGTGTGAGCAGGATCACCCTGGGATTTCTCTGTTTTGCCCCACTCCTGCCTACTCCTCTCTTTGCAAGGGAGCAGTGGGTCCTGAAGAACAGTCTGCAGCTTCTGAGTGCGAGGAAGGAAAGAATTCGGTAGTAGCTGGGTGTGTGGGGGGTGCTGCTTCTGAGTGTGAGCATCTGTCAGTCAGCAGCTGAACTGAGCTTGGCTTTAGAAAGGTCAGGAAGAGAATTAGGACTGGTGGAAGTCTGGGAAATCATACCAGGGCTATACAATCTTATGTGGCCTCAAGAGGTGAAAAACTTGGCCTTCTTATCCTGGGGGACAGGACTACTGTTACACGGTAATAGTTTTGATAGTGAAGCAAGTTTACAAAGTCCCCTTTTTAGCTCCTGCTTCCCGCTCTTGTTTCATGACCGGGCCATTAGACCCGTTTATCTGGCTATGGTAAATTGGGTCATTGAACTGATCTGAGATAAAAATAGACATCCCAAACATGGGCAGCATTGATGCAATGTAAGAGTTGTGACTCGTGGCAGGGAAGATTGTAAATGTTTTGCTGCCAGAGCCAAAGTATCTCATAACTGTGTGCTGGCTGTGTTCTTTGCTTGCTTTGTTCTGCGTTGTCGGTCAAATAGTAGATTTGAAAGCCAAAAGGGGTTCCAGCTTGCTTGTGGTCAGCGGATCAAAAAATACCACCTCAAAATTAGCTGTACTCTGCTCAGATTAGCTTGTATGCTTTACAATTCCAAATAATAACTTCCTGCCTGCTGAGTAGGCCCAGTCAAGAAGACTAATCGGTGTGCAAACATTGCCGCTAAAGAGTGAGGATACAGAGCCTGGCTGCCAGCGATGCATGAACTGGAACAGAATAGGTCTAGGATTTCTGCAGCAGAGCCAGGTCTTCTGATGGCTGGGCTTGATTTTGCAAAATTGTTGTCTGTGGAAAGGCTCCCAGGTTTCCTCTTGCTTTTGCCTCTCATAGGATTGATTATTAAATACGTGTACCCCCAGAAAACCAACGCAAACCACCCCTTCTCCCACCAAAAAAGAAAGAAAATCCACAACGCAGCCAAAACTAACCCCAAAACAACAGCCACATCTCACTTAAAGAAAGTCTTTCCTAACCTTTCTGTGGTAGAATCGGAAAGGACAAGTTTGGAAGGGGTGGTTGATGTTTCTTAAATGTACAGGAATGGCTGCAGGCATGTCTGATCTGATACCTTCTGCTTTTGTGAAGCAAGGTAAAGAATTTAAAGAATATTTGAAGAGTCCTCTAATTTTCACCTATTGAACAGTTGGTTTATGCTGTAACTATCTCTTCAGGCTCTTGTTTTGTGAATTTCTCCAATATTGGCCATGTTTCTGTGTTATTCTCAGCCTGCTCTGCTGTGCAGGCTGGAATGCAGTTTACACACAGTGGTGCTCCCTGAACCTGCTCCTGCAGGCCTCCAGGTATGGAGGGAATGTCTTACGTCCTGAGATATCTCTGTCTGTTTCTGATAACTTACTTCTTGATCCTCCTTGGCTTTGGTTCTCTTCAACTTAATGAATATTTTCTTATACAAATGTACAGCACTCTGCATGATGAAACCCTATAATGAGCAGCTATAGACAGTGGTTGGTGTTGGTTTTTTTTATAGTCTGAAATAGCAAGACATGAAAACAAGTTTGAAGGGAGTTGTGTAGGCCTAGTGACACAGTTTGGGCTAGAAAATGAATACTGGAAATGGACACTCTGCTCTGTTCATTAATCAGCCTGTCTTAACAGTTCTGTGTTTGTGAGTTTACAATTTTTAATGAGCTCGAAGAAGTGCATTTCTTCTCTATACCCTCCTCTGTGTCCTGGGAATTTTTTGTTGCTTTTGTAAGCAAAACCATGGAAGGCAGATTCTTTTGGAATTGCTGAGGGAGAGGTGAAGAAGCCTCACCTCTGGGTGATGGGAACATGGGTGATGCATAGCCTTCTCCTGCATGAACCAGAGAGCAGTGCTGTTGGCCCAGTTGCATCCAGGAACTGCATCCTGCTCTGGTGCACGTGTTGAACACAACTGAAAGATCTCAGTGACTGTTTGGGTTTTATATATGAAAGGATCCTAAAACAAGGAGGCTTTTTTCAAGATAGTTACTGAGGCAAAATCCAGTTACCGGAAGCAGTGAGCAGCTCCTGGGAGTCTCGGAATGGAAGAACTCTCATTAACCTACTTGGAGCAATGGCATGTGTGCATATGCATGCCCTGTGATTTCATAGCTGCTGTTCTTGGAAGGGAGCGGTGGTGGTTGTGTTTCTTGGAGCAGAAGTAGAAGGTGAAATACTGCATTTTGCTGATAGGGTTGAATGACCTGAAATAAATTCTTCTGGAATATGAGGATGGGAGGAGGGGACAGGGAGATTTCCGACGAGTCCTATTGCCCCCCTGAACTGACTTTGCTCCAAAGTGCTTTCTTTGTTTTCAGCAAGACTTAAGTATGCTAAAAAGAAAATTATGGTTTCCAAAAGCATTCAGAAAAACAAAAGACTCCCACCTCACTATTTGTGCTGTTTGTGCCTTTCTTCTCAGCTCACTGGATGCTGTTGCAAATGCTTTCCTAAAATAATTAGAGGAGGAAAGGTTGGAAGCCCCTGAATAAAAGCTGTTATAAAAAGGGAGTGTGCTTACTATAATGACCTATTTGCTCTTTCCTTTAGGCACAATGGCTACCGTAGCCCAGAAACACTTTTTGGAAGGGCAGACGTATTCAGTCCCCCTGATCCAACCGGACTTGCGCAGGGAGGAGGCTGTTCAGCAGGTGGCAGATGCCCTTCAGTATTTGCAAAAGGTGTCGGGAGATATCTTCAACAGGTACTGTGCTGTCACACGGGGGCTGGGGACTCAGCATGCAACAGTAGGAAACAGAACGCTGTGATAAGGTTGCAGCAGTGGAAGGGCATTGTGTAAGCAAGGAGTGGAAGTTCAGGAAAGGCATAAAGAAGGCCAGATGCACTTCCATAAAAGTTTATTGGATTTGGGTCTGTCAAAGTTAAGCATAATGAAAGAGCTGCAGTTCGCCAGAGGTTGCTTGTTATTAATTTTTTATTCAGTAGTGGACTCACACAAATTGCATTACTGCTTCTGCTGCAGTTATCCTTTATTCCTTCATGGAATTGGAGACTTTCTTTTACTTAGAGTATCCTAAAGATATATATCTTTTTGAATCATTATACTCAGAGCAGTGGAGTTGAAAATGCCTCTTTGTTCTGATAAGACTTACAAACTGTTTTCTTTGGGCTTCTGGTGTTTTCCACTTCTCTTTGTGTATGTTGGGAGAGCTGAGCACATGAGAGGGTCTGTTATTCTCACCACAGTCTCATAAACCATCTAAATTGATTGCTTTTATTTTTTTTTTCCAAGGATTCAGCCCAGACTTGCCACCTCTTGCATATCTTTAGGATTGAGTCTATAAGACTACCTGTATATTGGATCGGAGAGATTCTTGTGTTTGCCTGCAATGATGGTAGATGGCATGGTGTCTTTTTCCAACTGATGTCACGCTTGATATCTCAGTGCCCTGACATGGTGTATCATATCAGTGGTCTAGAAGCAGATGAATATTTATCTTTTCATAGCCTGATTAGCAAAAACACTTGCTTTGGTTTCAGAGGAGATCATGATTACCTAGTATGATTTTATTATGGTGTGAGCAGGGCCATGGCATTCTTTCTTCTTTGGAGTTTTTTTGTTGGTTTTTTTTTTTTAAGGGCAGATTGAAGTGTTTGATTTTTTTGATAGTGATACTTCAAAGAGCAGCCTCTGGGGAAAGGGTAGTCTCTAAGGCTGAGCTCAGGTCATTGAGGCAAATAAAGGCTTTTCGTTGGAATCATCTTTCTTTGGGCAAGGGAGTGGAATCCTAGAATGGCTAGAGTTGGAAGGGACCTTAAAGATCATTGAGTTCCAACCCCCCTGCCGTGAGCAGGGACACTTTCCCTCTAGATGGGTTGCTCAAAGCCCTGTCCAGCCTGGTGTCAATGGCAAATTCTGTCCCACTGTCCATGTCTTCGACAGAGATGTTAAATAGTACTGGTCCCAGTACCAACCCCTGAGGAGCACCACTCATAAACCACCACCACTTGGACATTGAGCCGTTGACCACAACCCTTTGAGTGCGAGCATCCAGCCAGTTCCTCATCCACCAAGTGGGCCATCCATTGAATCCATGACTTTCCAATTTTGAGATCAGGATGTCATACAAGACAGTGTCAAATAGTTAGCATGTAGGAGTGTGTTTAGAGTAGATTGGGTTGAACACAAGGTCTCGTTCTTTTGTGCGTTTCTCAGTATGGGAACCCTTCATGCTGTAAGGCTGGGAGAAGGCTTTCTAGAGCTGCCAGGAACATGTGGAAGGCACCTTTCAAATCTGGGACTGGTTGGCAGTGCTTTTCCTCTCTGTGGGGCAAATAAAACTATTGATAAAACCAAAGCGATTCTTTCTCCATATCCTTTTGGCTTTTTTTTTTTTCCCCTTCTACTCACTGCTTTGTAACACAGTACCCTGTAATTTCCCTGGGGAGACAAGCCTGCTGTTTTGTATGCAAGTCACTCCTGAGTCCTGAACAGTGACTGTGATGCTGTTCCCTCGCTCTTTGGTGCACTCATGACTTTTAATTACCAATTTTTTCCAACAACAGAGGAGGCTTCATTGGTCTCTTTGTTTGCTTTGCCTTTCCTCTGAGGTCTTGGCTCTCAGATATAATTAATAACGATTTAGTAATTATGCAGGCGTCTGATTAAAAGTTCCATGACCTTGGTTGTTCTGTGCCCATCAAGGGGCAAAGCTTTCAAGGTGAGAACTTTGTCACTTAGTGAAGAGCGACTTTTTATCTTTCTTTTCCTGAGACAAAGCAGTTCTATCTTCCGTTTCCAGGAAGGAGCTGCCTTGTTTGGGGAAGCTGACTGTTCTGATCTGCAAAACAGCAGCTTGCGGTGTTGATGGAGAGGAAACTTGTTCAGTGTGGCAGACTCAGCTGAGTGTGTCAAACTCATTACTTCAGGACTACAAAGATGCAGATGTTCTGGGGTTGTTTTGTGGGAACAGTTGGATTAGTGCAGTGCTCTTGGGAGTGGCATGCCAGTTTGTAATTTGTTGAAGGTGGAGTGAAAGTCTCACTTATTCTATGGAAAGAGGAATCTTTCCACAACCAGATCTTTTTTTCCATGATAGCTGATCGCAGTATGAATTCTCAAAATGAACATGTCTGTCCCAAGGAAGGTGAGCTTTTTCTTTATTTGGAAATTGGCTGAGGGCAACTTGGGCCAGTTAGTGGCTGTGCAGAAACAGCAGTGGTGAAAAGTGCCTGTGGATTCAATCATCCTAAGGGGACACAAGAAAGGCATCTTTTGCATTTGAAGAATTGGGAGGAAAAAAAGATAAGCAGCTTTCCTCCCCTTCCCCCCTGGTTTAGGGAATCTGGGAAATAACCCATGAGGCAAGAGTCTGCTAAACTACCTTCTTTCCAAATGCACTCAAACAAGCTGGTTTATTATGAAGTTTAACTGTGGAAAGGTATGTGGTGGATTAGGCACTGTGCAGAGTTCATTAGTTTGTAGAGAATCAATGGATGTGCAGGTGCAAAAAGCCAGGTCAACTGTGGCTGAGACTCAGAGCAGACCTACTGGGAACAGTCTTGGAGAGTAGGTCTAGCAACCCACAGCAGTTAAACCTCCTCCTGTCTAACAGCACACCTGGACTGCCATCTGGAATCACAAAGAAAGACCAGGGGGTATCTCAGCATCCCTCTGGCATATGGGACCCATCCAGCCTCTTCCACGTGGAGAGCAGCAAAGTTCCACATCCTGCAGAGGGAGAGCACTGACCTGGGCAGGCTGTTGGCTGCTGGGCCGTACAGATCAATGTCTTAGGTCAGTGCTGTCAACAGTCCATCCTCTTAGAAAGTCCTGTCCTCTTGGGGTTCATATCAGTGCTGTGAAGAGATCAAGAGGCTGCACGTACTTTCCAGGGCTGTGTTTTGGAGTAATGGAAGCTTTAACCTTGTGTATGTTAACTGAATTAATGTAATTAATCTGCTGTGGAAGTTGCAGTAAAGATCAGATTCATTGCCTGTAGCTACTGAGATTTTAATACATATCATTACTGCTTAAAACATAAATTTTCTAACATAGCCAATCTGACATCATATCTGTGTGAGTTTAACTCCTGGACTTTTAAGGAGGGTTTTTGATACAAGTCACGGGGGGCGGAATGACCAGTTTAAACACTCAATTAACCAGTAGTCTTTCATCTGTCTGTTTCATCGTTACCAGCATTTTCTGGGTGACAGCTTGTTTTGGAATTGTGTACTATGGAATTTTTTCAGGAATGTTATTGCGATAAGTACTTCAGATAGGTCATGGGTTTGGCTTTCCTGCGAGATGCCCCCTTGGTTACCTAGGCTTGCCCTGTGGGGTTCCTCAGTTTCTGAGAGAGATTTTGTTGCCAGGAGATGTTAATAACCACTGAAATGTCTGTTCATTATTCAAAGTGTACACTTGTGTAGAACAGATCTGTGGAAAATTGCCTATGCAAGTTATCTCATGGGGTATTATAGCAGCAGAAAGGAAACAAATACTTGGGATTGGAGTGTTGTTATCAAGACCTTGGTCTCCTTTGCCTATGATCCAACCACAAGTTGTCCAGTATGCAAATTTTCTTATCCTTGTGCTTCTTTTCTTCAGTTTAAAGAAAAATTTCTGGGTTGATCTTTTTAAAGAACTTTATTAAGTGTCTTTTGCTTGTCCGGAGTAGTATTTTACTGAACAGGCATATCCTTTTTGTTCTTCCCAACCGGATTCAAATTAATTTCATATTCATATTTCATAAATATTTGAAAAGGGCTTTACTATTAAACAGAGGTTTAACTTAGGGCCACACTTCTGAAAGCAGTAGTTGGAAAACAAAAGCACTGTGGAAATGCTGTTAAGTGTGGGGATGAAGTCTTCTGAGTATGTGATTAAGGAAGGTAAGGGGTGGCTGGCTCGGCAGCAGAGCCTTAAGGGATGTTTGGGACAGGAGCAGGATTGACATGTGAGTGGTCCTAAAATTGAAAATGCAGACAAAACCTTAATCATGAGGTGCATCTGGGTGTTCCTCCTCTTGTTTTGAACTTATTACTGTAATTAGTCATGATGTTCAATAGTGGAAATGGGTGACTGAATATCTCCATAAGAATATATTTTATTTAGGAGGTCTGTTGAATGTGTTATTAAATATTTGTGGAAACTTGCAAAGAAGGTTCTTGCTGCAAGCTGTGCTGTGTCCTTGGTTGTGCACTGTGGCTCTGGGATGCGTCTTGGAGCTTGGACACTGCATTGTAGTTTTCCCACTGCTGGCCGTAAGGGTTTGACCTTACTAGGAGGAGAGCTCTAAAGAGGGCTGCATCATGATGGACTCCATCACCATTCAGGTGAGTTTACACCAGGAGACTGGTTGTAGACAGGGAATCAATTTTTCTCTAGTTGATTCTTGTTAAGAAACAGATCACCTCGTGGTACTTTGAACTTGTCCCAGAGGCCCTGTGAGAGAGGATGCTAGGCCTACTTCAGTTTCAGATACCTCTCTAGTGGGGCTGTAGGAGCAATCATTCACTGCCAGGAATATTAGGCAGAAATGGTGAGGTAAAGGAATGAGAGTCTGGTCCTGCAGAATGTGAGGACGTGGAGCATGGGAAAGACAGACGTAGGAATTTTGCTTGCAGGTATTGATTATTCTTGTAGACGCATGTTCAACTAATGGGAATTTTATGGGTATTGTTTTTAAGTGTAGCACACACTTTGTAAGAAACTGCTGATTCATTTTAGCTTTCATGGTCGTCTGGAAGATAAGTTTGAAAGTTTGTAAAGATGTAGCTTGGGAGAAGTTCCCAAACTATTTGAAAGGCGTTAGGAGGTGACATATGGGAGTTGGATCAGCATGCCTGGAAGGTTGCTTGCAACTAGCAGTAGCAAGCATCCTATGCCCTTCAACTGAGGTGAAGGGATAACGACTGTTCTGCAGGAGTCCAGACTACAACTCCTTCTGGACGCTGCTGAAATCCCTTAGCTTAAAAACTTGAGGGATCTGATGCCCAGGCTCAATTCCGATGCCTTGACAGCACATGGAATGGGCCAGCGGGTAGGACAGGGGCATGGATACAGCTGTCATAGCTTGAAATGGAATGGGAATAGTAGGAAAGAGGAGACTGAATGGTATTAAGTCATTAAAAGATTATTCCATCAAAATGAATCAAACATCATAGAGAATTAGCAAAACAGGACTTTTGCTCATCTCAGAGTTGCTGAAAATCTGTTTTTTGGTCTTCCAGAGATTAAATGTTTCTTTTGAAGGAGAGGAACAGAATGCTAAAATTGATTCTGCAGGCAAGATGGTTTTTATGGCATTGTCATTGAAATGTAGCGATGGCTACTTAAGCCCTTGCTCTAAGTCTACTAACAACAGCTCTTCCACGTTAGTTTCTTTCACCAGCAGTCTGTTTATCTTTGAATCCCTTTACCCCAAAAGGAGGGTGATCAATCTGTTCTGTCTTAAGTGATGGAAAGGCAGGTTTGAACTTGATAAGAGAGCTGTAGCCTTCTGTACACTTAAAAGGACTTTGGCATAGTTTAAAACAAGCAATTTAAAGAAATGATTGAAGTGCTTCACCTTCAATATCCTCCTTCAAGCAGACTTAAACTAATAGCAAGTCCGCAAATAGAGGTACATTTTAATGAATAACTAAAAGACTCAGTGCCAGCTTTAATGCAAAATGTTTCTCAAAGCATGAGATGAGTTTGGTTTAGCTACAGAAAACATTCTGTGGGGAGGAAGGGCTCTTAATGCTTGATCCTACATCTGAAAAGAAAATGATGGAATATTGTGTCCGGGCTGCTGAAACAGCCATCCAGGAGCACAAAGGAAATACAGGCCTTACCCATATCCTCGGTTGCTAAAAATAAAATGAATGGTTTAGGTGCAATCATGCTAAACTGCTGATATATCCATTTGCTGTAATTAGTAAAAAAGTAAAGGAAAATGTAGAAGTTGCAGGAGAGGTGTTCTCCCACTTCTGGATTGGTTTCAAAACTGCTTAGCAAAAGGAAACAGGCAACAATTTCAGATTTACTGGAGATCTTTAGAGGATTCTGTCTACTGTGACAGGGCCTTTTATGCTAGTGGAATATCCATTGAAAATATGAGATAGTTTGATCAAAACAGATGGCGTGTGCGATAGGAAAGGCAAACAGTAGGGAGAAACTTAAGTAACTTTGGTGCATATAGTTTGTTGGTTTATTTTAGTTTGTGGTTTTTTTAACCCTGAGAGCGTAGTCTCTTGTTTATACTGTGTGCCTTACTAAAGAAAACTCAATATTGAATAGTAGCTTTCAAGCTCTGGTGAGCTAATTCTCTCCCTGATCCTTAGAGATGGTAGAAAGAAGTGCGAGATGCACCTGCCCACATAAGTGCAACTTAGTAGTTGGAAGAATACCCAGTAGAGTATGCCCAGCAGCTTGACCATCCCAATGCCTGAGTCTCTTCCTTCCTCTTTGGACAACTTTCATTCTTCTTTTGCAACTCTGGCAAGATCAGATACCTTCAAAGCAAACCCCTCCTTTATTTGAAACAGCAATCTTGCCTCCCTCTGTTCTCCTTCAGTATCACTCCTTCACTCTTTGAGGTGCAGCAAGTCCTCCTTTTGAGAATGTATTTGGTTTTTCTTTGTTGGGTCATGAGCTTAGCTTACAGAGAATTGATTATGGCAATGCCAGCCATTTTTAACAGGGATGTTGCTGTTTACAGTTGTATGAGTTGGGTGTCCTGAAAAGACATGTCCCAGAAGAGTCTGTGATAAATCTTAATACACTTAATGAAAATAAGTTCTTGATAGCATATGGACTTCTTGCTTTGTAGACTCTGTTCATGCCATAGAACTTTGCATTAATAAAAAAAAAAATCATTAATAAAAAAAATTTTGGTCCAATCAAATGCAGTTCACAGTGGCTTTCTGACATAATATGAACAAAAGGCAAAGAAACTTAAATGTGTCTGCTTTTGTACGACCATCTGTGGACTCCCTGTAGCTCAGAAGAACTTTTCTAAAATGTTCAAAGAGCTGTAATTTTAACAGGAGAGATGCCACATGGAGTAGCTACCATTGTCTATTATTCAAAGGCCATGTTCCAAAATGGATAAAGCCAGTTTCAAAACCATCTATAGAAATAAAGCCTGTGGCAAGAATAGGCAAAAGAAACAAATGTTGGACCTGTTTGTGGAGGTGAGAAGTAATTATCTTGATAAACTTTGCCTTCTTTCACCAACGATTATTTTAAAGCACAGTCAATTTGAGGACAGTGCTGTGACTAAGTTGAAGGATGGATCATTTTGTGTACCCCCAACTGCTATAAATTGGTTTGAACTTTTATGAGCTGTCCTGTAACGAAAAGTACAGAGGTATAATTACCATTACTTTTACTGCTTTAAGAAGTGGAAACCCAAGAGGGCCTCTCTGTTGTTGACAAGGTGTAGCTCTTTGCTTGCTGAACTGTTTCTGGATTAAGAAGGTAGCGTGTGAATAGCACGGAACCTAACCACTACACAATTGTGGTGAAATAACCTCCTTTGAACCCGAGTCCAGCAGAGTCCGAACCAGCTGATGCTTGTGGGGGCTTATGGACTTCAGTCTGACATATTAATATTAATGCAGTGTGGTTTTAAATAGCTGAAAGTTGTAATATGCTAGAGCATGAGAGAAACATATCCAGCAATAATAATGGTGGCAGTGTATCTATAATAGTTTAAAGATATGTGAGAGAATTCCACGTGGAACCCTAAAACAGGCTTTTCTGCATATCAAGAGCGCTGAGCACCCTTTGAAAAAGAAGTAAAAAAATTTGTCAGGGGATTGAAGTGGTGGTGATCTGTCTTTCTTACCACATCCCTGAAAGACTTGTTCCAGTGAGCAATGCAAGTTGTTACAGCAGGACCAAGGGTCCACCATTGCATTTTTATTTTCAGTTAATTCTGAAGCCTAATTATGAGCATGTTGACACCTTTTCTAGACTTCTCTCTTGAACATTGTTTCAGAGTTTCTACCCAGTTTGGACAGATACTAGCATGTGAATCACTTGTGTGTAGCGCTCATAAATGTTCGGGGTTGCCTTAAAGGTAGTGTTGATTTGGAGGTAGGCAGCAGTTCAGCATGAGCGTGGTGAGAAGTTATGGTAGGGAAACAAGTTTTATAGGGTACAAGTTGGGTTACAGGGCATTTCTGGCTATGTTTGGCTAACAGCTGTGGTGCAAGTCACTCTGTTGTGGTTATGGTTAGTGGGATGTCACTGTCAAGTCAAGGTCCAGGCAGTGCCTGAAGAGCAGAGGTGGGACTGACCTCCCAGCCACAGTTGTGGGTGGCTAATGCAAAGAGGTCTCATGGCTGCAGCACTTCAGCATGAGAATGTTAAGTGTACTTCTATAATGTCTTCCCCCAGTTGTGATGCCCTGAGAAAGTTTTCCAGAAGAACTCTGAAACTCTGCTTGTTGTGCAGCTGAATAAACTTCCTTTTTCCTTTAAGTACTCTGGATGGCTGTGGGTTGGAAGGATCCTGATCCACTTGGTGGTAGATGTGGTGGATGAGATTTTGTCCAGCAGTAATTCGTGTCTATAAAATACCAGGGTAGGAGGTGGCTGTTTAATTAATAGAGATTTGGAAAAGAATTTAGAAACTCTGTCATCCAAAGAAGCATTCCTTTATGCTGAGCCCCTTGCCCCAGGTGACTGTAGCTATTCCTTTCTGGAAATATATGCAGGGAGAAGCAGATCATAACAAGTCAGTGTGTGCCTTACAGCAAAAGAAATGTTCCCTTTTTCCTAGTTTCTTAGCCTGCAGGTTTGGCAATATTTTCAGATTTCCCCGCTCTTCTTGACACAATTGCCATATCATTCTTTTTTTATGCACAGTGATAGCTCTACCTTCTCAACCAGCTTCAGATGCTGGACTCTCACCCATGTGTTGGAGTCTGATTCTGTTCCTATGGATGAGCTTTGTATTCTCAGTCAGCCCTGGAGGAAGGGATTCAAATAAGTCACTTTGTTTTACAGGCATGACTTCCATCAGGGATCTAGTGTGGAGAAAACTGTCTGGAAAATAATGCTGAGTGGCTTGAAATGTGCATTACAGGCTCCTTCCTATATGAGTGGGAGTGTGCATGCTGCAGGGAGAGTTGCAGGAGAAAACGTGAGTGCCAAAAGGTCTGTTCTTCACAGTTCACGGGTGGATTGAATTCTCTTTCCATGGTCCTTTTTTTGACTATAGCCATGGTGAGGTCACTGGGCTTTTCCAAATGGGGTAGATTAGAGTTTGGGTGTAAATGCAACTGACAGTTAAAACAGAACAGCACTTTTGGAGACAGCAGATCCATTTGCTGGTGCTAATGATGGAGTTCTTGGTTTTTCTTCCAAGTAAGTCATCCAGACAGTCATTTTATTGAGGGGATCCACCACGCTGTGCCATTAGCCAGAGAAGGGGATAAAAATTATTTTTGGAGCCAGGGATAAAGGATTTGGATGGTAAAGCATATTAAAGAGAAACCCCAGGTGGGTAATTACATATCTTCTGAGTTGTATTCCATTCTTAGTTTATCCTAGAATATGATCTTTAGTCTGGATTAATATACATTTTTAAATGCAAATACCTAGTTTTATTTTACTTCTAGGACTTACATTTTAGATCTACCATTAGAGCTGAGTAAGAAGACATGCTTGATGAGCTTAAGGGGCATAACAGGACATTCCTTTTAGAAGAGAAGGTAAAGCTGTTGCACTTCCATTCTGTGGTAGTGCACAGGAACAACCTTTCTGATTGTCCATGAAACGTATATAACACACCAGTCATTCCTATAGCTCAGCACCAAGAAACCAGAAAGTTCCATAGTTCAGCATTCTGCCACTTTGGCCTAAAGACTGGATTTCTTTGGTTTTGCTTCAACAACAATACTTTTTGACAGTGGCATCCTGGATTTCATTGATTCCAAAACAAGTTCAGACTTTATGTGACTCTTCTGTGGGAGGGAGAGTTGGGAAGCTATCAACTGCTATTGGGTTACTGAGCACCAGGCAGGGTTTTCTTTGTTCTTTCCAGCATATGGACAATCTGGGGAGGGGGGAAACCCAAACAACATCACAGCCAAAAATCATGCCCTTCGTTATGCTTCAGGCTTATTGTTTTTTGCTGGGATGAGGGGATTTGCTGCTAAAGGCACTGGTCCTTGAGAACATTTATCATGTATGTCACAGAGCGAGTGGTTAGGCTATTAAAATTTATGAATTTATGGTTCTGGCAGTTTTGAAAACTATACTGTACAGATTTGTTCTGGTATTATTGTGAAGCTGGTATTTCGATTCTTAATGACTATTTGTGAGTCATTACAGGGGCAAAGATGAGCTTTAAAAGGACAGAGGAAAATGAAATTATGTGTCTAGAACTGCTCTAAAAATGATATCTAATAATTGATGTGCCACAGACTGCTTCACTGGTATGACAGAGCAGTTGTCTAAGCACAGAGGCATCTGCTCCTTGATGCTCTTAGAAAAATCTGTGTCTGGGACCTCAAGTTTTTTGGGAAAGTAGCTGGAAATCCCTCAAGAAAGCAAGAAAGTGCTGTAATCGCTCAGAAAAGGTGTTAGATGGATAACGTATCATAAAGAGTTACTTTCATTTGTTGAAGAAGCTCTTATGCTCAAATTAGCTTGTTGATGGGCATATCAGAGAAGGTGCCTTTTGAGATTTGAGTGTCAGTGCAGTTGATTGTGGGGAAAATGAAGTAACACTGAACAGCCTCTGTTTCTGAAGAGCAAACATTTTGAAATAAAAAAGCTGTATTTGCGAAAAAAAAAAAAAGGAAGAAATTTTTCCCTTTAACAGAAGATGGCCTGTTTTGAAAGAGAAGGGTCTGTTATGAGTAGAAGTTCAAGTTGGAAGCACAGGTGAGAGGTTGGAAACACAGATGTAGTTAGCAGTGAGGTTTTGTAATTAGCAAAGGGCTAATAACTGTTTCTGTGAAAGTTTACCTTATGTGGTTGGGCTTGTTTTCATTGTAGGAAGATTTTAGGGTAATGTTGAGGATCGGCACTGGTCCATACAGGATGCTGACAAAGATCATTGGCTGCTGAACAGTAGCAACAAGTGGCACTGTTTGCATGGGCAGAAGTATCCCACTGAAGGAAGATAGGAAGGGAATAGAAGAAATTGATTGAAATTTAAAGCTGTTCAGAGTCCAACGATTGCTACAGCAAATGTGATAAGCAGAAACACAGTATTATTGATAGCGAAACAAAACAACCTGGATACTCTGGGATATCCTTCAAAAGCCGATTAGGTCATTTACCAAGTATCTGATGACAACCTCGGTAAGTCGGGACAAAGTGAGAAAAGACCACAGAGGCAGACCCTTATTGCGTGGTGGAAGTGGGAAAGGAGCTAAGAGTTGCAAGAAGAGATGAAGTGCAGTTGTCATTGAGGGTTTCACAGCTGATGAAACAGACTGCTTTATGGTAGCAAGGCCTTTCTCTTGATTAAGCCTTCCTTCTGAATATGCAAGTCCAATTGGGCAGGACAGTGTTTTTTATAGAGAATTATTTTAGCTAGTAATTGTTGTATGAGGACTAGCTTGTAAATTATTGTTATTGGAAAAGGGACTGAAGGATTCAACTTGTGGTGCACAACTCAAAT
The DNA here is from genome assembly GCA_013400375.1 of Thinocorus orbignyianus. NCBI lineage: Eukaryota > Metazoa > Chordata > Aves > Ciconiiformes > Thinocoridae > Thinocorus > Thinocorus orbignyianus. Next base: position 785,174 of record VXBW01004663.1, read on the forward strand.
TCTGTGTGATTGCCGTTAGCTGCTGGGAAGTGGGGAAAATTTAAAGTCAATGCAAAAAACTTTACCTTCAAACTTGTGCCTCAAATGTGGGGAGAGGGTATATTTTATACCCAGAGAAAGAAGTGGTGATGGAGAGAATGTCAGTGCTTTGCTGGCTGTAGTTTATTCTGCAGAGCAGCAGTGGGATGGGTTGGGCAATGGCAAGGCATGGAAGAGTGTAGAAGTACTTGCATGGGTGGTCATAAACTCAGTAAAATAACTACTGAAGTGTATGTGTTAACTGCTGTGAATCAAAGCAAAAATTGTTCAAATTAGTGAATGATGGGCCGAAAACCTGGTCTGCTGGGAGTGTACTGTGAATTTCCCCCGATTTTCCTTTGTCACAGAGTACAAACATTTCCACTCTTGGTGTCAGAAGCAACCGAGACTTAATTAACACTTGGAAATTGCTTTGAGATCTTTGGATGAAAAGCAATGAAGTTCTAATGATATTTGATTAAAGGCAAAGAAAAGCAACGCTTTCCTCGGAGAATGATTAGAGTTTGAACTTCTATCACAAGGAATCATTTTCCACTCCAGAGGCAGGTGTGTTTTGATCAGCATTCAGATTCTTGGTGACGGTGGCTTGTTTTGGTAGCAGAGATACCATACTAAGAGCAGCATTTGTGCCATGTGTTGTGTTGGGCTAAGAAGTCTCCATCCCAACAAATGAGTGGGAACTGAGCTTACTTGGTACATTCAGTCTTGCATTAGGGGAAACCCTGTAGTAGAACCTTTAGGGGTGTTCACTAAATCAGTTCTCATCACGTCTGCAACTGGATCAACTAGATAAACTAGGTCAAGAAAGCTGTTCTAAAACCACTTGGAGGGGTATGGGGAAAGCTAGGAATAAAGAGGAACTTTCTGGTCTTCTGATAAAAACCAGGCTGCCCTCTTGTTCTTTAGTGAGTCAATGTGGGACTGCCTTGCCAGTGGGGAGGAAAGCTCTGCAAGGTGTTGTTCAGCCTAGAGAAAGAGGCTAGGGGAGACCTTATCGGTCTCTATAACTACCTGAAAGGAGGCTGTAAAGAAGCAGGGGTTGGTCTCTTCTCCCAAGTCACAGACAATAGGACAAGAGGAAATGGCCTTAAGTAATGCCAGGGGAGGTTCAGAGTGGATATCAGGAAAACTTTTACACTGAGAGAGTTATTAAACATTGGAATGGGCTGCCCAGGGAGGTGGCTGAGGCACCATCCATGGAGGTATTTTAAAAGGCAGGTAGACATAGTCCTTAGTGACATGGTTTAGTGATGTTTTTTATCAGAGCTAGGTTGTTGGTTGGACAAGATGATCTTAAAGACCCCTTCCAGCCTAGACAATTGTTTGATTCTATGAAATGTCTCTCTCCTCCCACATTAGCATGGCAACCTAACGAGGCATCTTTGACTCAAGTCAGGCACGGGCTAAAAGGGCTGGGGAGGCTGCTTGTGGGACTGGCCAGTGCTAGTCCCTGCAGTTGCTCCCTGCAGCTGAAGCTCAGAGGAAACGTCAGTTTGGGCTGGTGGCTCGTGCATTTATTTCTTTTTGCAACCCCACCAGGGAGAAGGCACAGATCCGAAATTTAAATCCAGGCTGATCTGTCTCCTGTGGCTACTGCTGATAGGAAATGTAGAGCATAATGTTGATTAAGAGTGAATTCTGTAACAGAAGCATTGTTTGTGTAGAATCCGGCACAGTGCTGAAATGAAGGCTGGAAAGGAGTTTCTTCTACACTCAGTGGGATCTGAGACCTTTTCAAAGGCGTTACCTCTCACTGCTCCCAGATTTCATTTACCACAGGGTCACCTGGGCATTTCTCCACTGCTTACATTTCCCGTGACTCTGTGTGGTGATACACGTTTTCTGTTCTGTGAAGATGGGGAGGAAAATCTTTGGCTATTCTAAGGAAACTTCGATGGGAGGAAGACAAACCTAATGTTTGTGTACACAGTTGATTAATTTAAGGTTACAAGGTGCCAAAACACTTTCTAAAGCTATCTGCCAAATACAATCCCTAACTTCAAGCAGCATGGAAACAAAACTTACTTTTGACAGTCGTGTCAAATTCTGTCCAAGCAGGATTAACCTTCCTTTCAATAGTGATTTCAAAAGGACAAAAAGCCAAACACTTAAGGCTATTACTGCAAAAGACTGAGCTTCAGTGAGTAACTGCCTGTGAGAATTTTGCAAGGATGAGTGAAGACTGTATAGATAACAAACCAGTTACTAGTACTCACAGCATCTGCTGCCTAATAGCTGAAGCCTGTGCCTGTGTCCACTGCTCTAGGAAGCAGCTCCGTGGTTTTTGTTCAGTATCTACCAGAGGAGGAACTTGAAAGATCACCTGTGAAACTCCAGCAGTACTGGTAGAAGAACCAGTTTTATCCCATTACTTCTTTTAGACCATCCTTCCCAAAAGTTGTCACTGGGATGCCAGCACCTGTTGTGTTGATATATCTTAACGCTGCTCATGGATAAGTAGTTTGAGCAAAAGTAGACTAGGTAGTTTAAATAGAAGATCTAATTGTGTGATTTATTTGCAAACACAGACTTTCTGCTTAGCATGTATTTCTTCTAGAAACAGAAAAGCCTGTCTGCTTTCAGATCAGTCCCTGGTAGGAGGCAAGTAAAAAGCTTGGAAAGCTAAAAAAGAATTTATTTGTGACCTGAAAAAAAGAAAAGAAAAAAAAGACAAAGACAAAAAGAAAAGCTGCTTTTCTGAGGATGAGAACAAGCTGCAGGGGGAGAGGGAGGAGGGTGCTGCGATGATAGGTCAAAATTCTAACTTTCCAGTTTTACATAAGCTTAATTCACAGTAGTGAGAGCACCTTGTGAAATGAGAGATTAAAAATCAAAATGAAATTATTGTGAGACCATGAGCTGTGGAGAGTGATGGATGCCAGATCCTGCTGAGGTTAACCCCGCAACCTTGATCACCCTCCAATCTGAAAAGCCGTTCAGCATCACAGGAGCGAGGCAATATATGAATGCTGAAACACCTGCAAATCAGGCTCAAGGAGCAATCAAAGTGTGATAAACATTAATTAGTATAATACCCAAACCCTTAATGGAGGAAGGAACATTGATTACACTGTCTCACTTGGGATTTCTTTCTGTCAGAGATGGTAGATGATGACAGTTTCTGATTACACTTACTCAGACATGAAGCAAGACTTTAAAAACTGCGTAAATATGGAGAGAAGAGCAGGAAGCAAACAAGTTGATCTTTCTCTGAGTGGCTGAATGTATTTGGCTTTTTATAAAAGTGTGCATTTTTGCTTTTTGCCTTTCAAACTTTTGAGGAGAACTGGCATTGTGAACTGGCTTTGAATGCCTCCCCAGGTCGCTGTAAAGTGTAAATGTCTTAGCAGCCTTTCCTTTGCTTTCTCCGTCTTGATCCTGCGATGTTGCCAGCTGCTGGGGCAGAGGGACTGCGTGGGAGTGAGGGGAGTGGGGCTGGGGCTTCTCACAGCCCATTTCTGGCTGTGCTGGTCATTGCTGCCTGAACTCTGAGCTGGGCCACCGCAGTGTGCAGCAATATCCATATGCAGTGAGGCTGTTTGTAAAGCACACTCTGGTGCCTCGTAAAACATTATCCTTTGTTAGCTGGCCAGAACACACTTAGATATTCTAGCCTAGCTCTCTAGGCCTGCTTCAGTCTGGTGGATTGTGCATCAAAGCCCTGAGTTATGGGTAGTGGGGGTGGTGCACTGATGTTTCCCCATCGCTTCAGCAGCCTGAGGAGCCATAAAAGCCCGTGGTCTTTTCTCAAGGAAATTCTTAGACAAATTAAAATGTTTTCAGGTTTGAGATTTTCTTCTCTGCAGCATACAAAGAGAGCAGTGATATGCTTCTGGGTCCCAGGAGCGAAGGAAGTGAGGAAGAGCTGAGAGGAAAAGTGGACTTTTAGCTCCCTCAGCACCACCTTTTTGCTTCTGCTTTCACCGTGGGATGATGTCTCCCCTGCCCTGAAAGGAAGTTTGTCCTCAGCTCACCAATGGTTTTGTCTTTTTAGGAAACCCACTGAAACTTGTCCTAGGAGTTTAGTGGTATCTCATTCATCAGCAGTGGTATCATGCCACTGGTTCTGTGGGAGGATGAATGGTAGCCAGCGTTGTTATCTTCCTCTGCTACCCTCCTCCAGCCCCAGAGTCTGGGCATGTAATAAAATACAAGATCCATAAACTCTGTCCCTTCTAATTCGTGCCTCCTGCAGTAAGGGAGGAATTTAATAAAAGCACGCTTTGTTGGAAGGAAGGAAAAAAAAAAAAAGAAAGAAAGCAGCTTTACTTTTAGGCAAAATTGCAAGGGTTTATGGAACAAATTTATTGCATGTACCCTGAAGTTTAGAACAACAATGCCAAGCATCTCCCTGCTATCTCTCAGGAGCCGGAGCCTGGGCTGGGAGGAGACAAGATGCCTGAGTTTCTATGATGTGTACAGTCCTCATTTAAGGAAAAAAGTCATTTAATACTTCAGCTGCCTTATCCTGCTGTGTAACTTCATTTCTCATTCTGCTCTGTAATGTTCTTTCTCCTTGGTTGATCACTTACTTTTGTACTTCAGACATGAAATTGAAGTTCTTTGGTATTCTAGAGAGGTTTGCTCCCAGCCTGCGCTGCCTCGCCTTTCTCATTCACCTTGGTGTGGAGCTTGCCTCTTCTCTCTCCCAATTCCCAAGTTTTGTCATCCCTGTATCTTTGGGATGATGAGCACACTCAATAGGGACAGCAAAGGGGCTCCTTCTGCCGTGATACTTCCCTCCAGCTGAATTCTGTCTTGCTCAGCCACCTTTCTGGGCATCTGTCAGCCTGTCTTTACAAACCTGCTCTGATTTTAAACTTTGTTCTTATGCTGTCTGACCTCTAGCAAATATAGATAAAACTCACAATTCTTTTTTGGTGTTGGGAGACTCTCATAGAAATCATAGTGTTATTGCCAGAGCTGACAACTGACAGGCAGTGTCCTGGATGCTAGATTCCTAATGCCTCAAATTTTTTTCCTGTGGGCATAAGAGAACGGTAATGTTGCCCCGTGGGCATACACAGATGCATCAGAGGAGGTCTTTCAGTAGCTGCCTTCATGTGAGATTTACTGGAGGAGTTATAGGGAAATAAGGAGAAGTGATCTGCTCAGTGGGTGCAGATAGGGCAGAGGGTACAGGACCAGCAAGGGAGGCAGCAAAGTTGGAAGAAGTATTCCTGGGACCTGCTGTGGGTGTTGGAGAGTGTTCCCTCTAAACCAGAGGGGAGCTGAAGGCGGCAGGATGAGGGGTTTGGGAGAAAGGAGGTGAGGCACAGAGGACTTGACTGCGAAAGGAGTTCAGAGGGACAAGAGAATGTGAAAGCTTGAATCAAAGCAGCTGAAAGATTGGCTTTAATATCTGCTTAAATCAAAAATAAAAGTCTGTATGGATTAAGAGATAATCCACTGGATAGATTTAATCTGCCCACATGTATTACTTCCCCAAAGAAAAGCAGTGGGAGGAGAAGGCTGGTTTGGCTCAGTGCCTGGGATTTGAAGGCAAGGTGATATATTCTCCTTTCTTCTGCAGACCCCCTTTTCGCTTGTCCCAAAAACATGCATCCTGCCCAAAGGGAGGGGCTGTCGCTGTACGCCTCCTGCTTCTTTCTAACTCCAAAGTCACATTGAATCTAACTGAAGGGGTTTCTCAAGCAGAAGAGAGCACCGAGAGCAAAATAACACAGCAATGACTAATAGGATAGGCGTAGGGTGGGTTCAGATGCTGATGGTGGTTTTGGCTGTCAGAGCTCAGGGTTCTGAGGGGCAGTGATGGGCTATTGTATTAACACTTAGCCCTCCTGTCCTGATTGCAGTTGCCTTTCAAACAAACTCTTAAATGGAGGTTGAGGGCTGAATGCCACCTTGCTTCAAACGCTTTGCCCCTGAAATCCATGGCAACAGCGCTCTCCATCCCTTCCCATTTCCTTTGTTTGTAAACACCAGGTTTGCTCCTTGGACCAAGTTTGCTTGCTACAGCAGTACAAATACTAAAATTGCTGGAGGACATTTGAAGATGAGGAATGTTTTTTTTTCCATGTATCTTTTCAGTATCAGTATGTTTTATTGTCCGTTTTAACTAACACATGCAACTGTATCTTGAACTCTACATGCGTAACAGTCATGCATTTTTAGGAGCCTGCACATGTGATAGAATTTGGATTAGTTGGATTGAGGAGGTTTAAAAAATTTTCTCATGTTAACTTGCTCAGCAACAAATAAATTAATTCTGCAGACTGGTGTATATTCCTTGTGTGTTGTATGCCTGCCTGTGTGCCATCTCAGGTGAAGGTTTTGGGCATATCTCCTAAGGTCGGTGGGATTTGGCCTGGCAAATCCTAGAGTAGGAGATCACAAGACAAAGTACAGGATGCCTCAGAGAAGAGCTGTCATGATTTGAAATACCTGAACTGGCACTGGACAACTTCCCCAGCTTCTGCTGGGAGCAGGCTCTCTGCCTGATGCTGTCTTTTTATGGGTGAAGGTAATCACTCTCGGTTCTACTTGGTGGGCAGAAGGGATGGGTGTAGCTCTAGATGTCTTCTCTCTTTCCCTTCAGGATGCACCATTGCTCTTTTAGTTAGGGCATGGTAATTGCCAGTCATGCCCTGGTTTTAGGGATGCTTCCTTTTTAAGAGAGGTTCCAGCAAACCTTAAAGAGAAAGATGTATTCCACACTGTTGCCTGAGAGGTGCTTGTGCTTTGTTTTCTGTATTAGTTACTAGAAAGAAATTCTTTCCTGTGAGGGTGGTGAGGCACTGGAGCAGGTTGCCCAGAGAAGTTGTGGATGCCCCATCCCTGGAAGTGTTCAAGGCCAGGCTGGATGGGGCTTGGAACAACCTGCTGTAGTGGGAAGTGTCCCTGCCCATGGCAGGGGGGTTGGAAGTCAATGATCTTTAAGGTCCCTTCCAACTCTAACCATTCCATGATTCTGTTCTTCCCCCAGTGTTGCCCATGTGCTACGGGAGGTGTCAGAGCTCTAGCACCAAGAAGCACTTCATAATATGCACCTCCTGTCTTTGGTGGGGGTGTAAAGGGAGTTGTGGTACCATTTTCTTAAACCAGGTGTCTTAGAAGATGAATGTTAAACGTGGGGGTGGTTAAGGGTGAAAGGCAAGGATAACCAAAATTCCTCAAAAGCTCCTTTGCTTCTTCACAGCTAGCGAAAGAGTGAGTGTGGGAAGGGAGAGGAAGAGATGATACCTGAAGAAGCAGTGGGAATTATATGGGGCAGAAAAGGGAGTGAGGGAAGGGTTTGACTCCCTTACATTCATGGAGTGGGAAGGTGGAGAATGGTTACTGGTTTCCAGGCCCAAGCTTGCATAACTATTTGCTTAACATTTTCTTCTGGGAGAGAAACATGTGCCCAGTCTGCCCCAGAGAATTGTGTCTGGGAGTCAGTAGGGTACTGGCTAAAAGGCAATTGATACCTTGCTTTTATTTGGAGCTTCAGGATGGATTTGTTGAGTTCTAGGAGAGGGATTTACTCTCCTAGAACATAAGAGGGTCAATTGCATCATTGGTTTGAAGGAGAGAGGCAAAGCAGAAATAAATGACTAGTTTTTTTCAGCTTTGAAGGAAGTAAAAATGGCCAGATGCCCCGAGGAGCAGCACTGCAAATAGTGTCAATCAATACAGTTTGAAACATCTAGAAAAGAGGTGAACTGTGAGGTGGGAAAATTTGCTGGGGAGAGCAGTTAGGGAAGACTTAGGTCTTTCAGAGACATCTCACACTTTAACAAACCAAGGCAACGGGACAGCCCTGTGACACATGAAATTTGCTGCAGACAGGTGCTAGGAAATGCACACTGAAAGGAACAACAGAAACTACTCTGAGAACTGATCAAGTGTATAAGTGATGTGGACTTACTCCGCTGAGACAGAGGGGAGGTGTGGGAAGAAAATCACGAACAGATTTGTACGTAGTGTTGGTACAAAATACAAGCTGTTAGGCTGTATTTAAAATAAAAGGATGGGGAAATGGAGAATAATTCCGAGGAGGAGAATCTCATGAGGTTCCGTTTTGCTCATCTACTGCTACAAAAAGAAGAAAGTAGGAACAAGCTGTGTGCTCTCCTGCCATATGCACAAGGAAGGATTTGCATGCTTCCAGAAGAGGAGAACATAGCTATAAACAAACAGAAACAGTTAAAGCTATTTAGAGAAAGAAGTGGGGGTCTTTCAGAACGGTGCAAGGTGGAAAGGCTGCTTGTACTTACTGTTTTTTTGCTACCTGCTATGGGGGAGGCTTTAGTGGAGTCTGTTTCTGTGCTGCAATAGGGAATGTGCTGCACAGAGTGAAAATACTTGAAAAGCTGGGTTTGGTAGAGTTTGAAAATGGGAATCATGGATCACTGCTGATGTCAAATTTGTTGCTAAAAGGAATTATGCAGAGTGGAAAAAAAGCACGGAAGCTCTCTACTCAAAAGCAGAGATGGACTTTTGGTGAAATTTAAAGGCAGTGCTTGAGATTGATTTTTACAGGCACAGAATGATCTGATGGAGCTCATTGTTACAAAACATTGCAGAAGTGGAGTGCTGTCTCTCCTAATGGGTTGCACAGCCATAAAAATATTCTTTGTTGTTTTCATTAGAGGGGTGAAGAATCAGTACAATTTTCAGCTTTTGAGTTTGAAGCTAGAGGGGACCTGCTGGTTAGGTGTGGGGAAGGAAGGCCTCCTGAGGAGGTGACTCCATAGTTACCTGTAGCTGATGCCTGGTCCCGATGTCCCCCCTACCCACTGGTTGAGCCTGTGTGACAGTTCCGGCAGCGTGGTGGTGGCTCTGCATGGCATGCTGGCAGCGTCAGTCATGCACCTGCCTGCAAGGCAGCTTCTGTTAGCTTTGTGGGAAAGGAGTACGTCCATGTGGTGAACGCAGAGGTACTTAACCACTGACCTCTGTCCCCTGCTGCCACAGCGTGCTTTTCACCTCTGTCGCAAAGCATTTTGATGCTGATCTAGTTATGCAAAAATTATGCAAGTTAGCGTGCTTTATTGCTCCCAATGAAGACCTAATGTTGTTTAACTGATGTGGAAACCAAATCACAAAGCTGCGAAGCAACATGGAAGAAGTCATGCGAAAAACTGCTGGTACGGCAGAGTACGGGATAAACCTTGTGAGTCCTGAACTCTGTTCATTAACATGTGTTGCCTTTCATTTTTAACAAGTCATTCTTATTAAAAATGTGTTGGCAGTTGATAACTGGCGGTGCCTTTCTTGTCAGCAGTACCTGCAGAGAGCTGTAGGGTTTGTGGCACTCCAGTGTTGCAAAAAGCTCCAGTTCTCCATCTTTCTGTGCTGGGCCTCAAACAGCAGTGGGAACGTTGTGCTGTGAGTCAAGGACTAGACCTACCTTCATGTTGTAGTACACAAAGCTCTCAATGGGGCTGATAGAAGCGTTATCTCAACCAACACTATTTTGTCCCGTGAAACAATCCAGTCCATCAAGATTCCCATCCTTCCCTGAGGGTCTGGGCACTGGTTGTTGCCAAAAAAATCTCTGGCTCAGGATTCTTCATGTTAAGAAAGGTTTTTTTGCCTCCTAGGATCTCTCAGCGGGTGGAGGCTAGCCGGGCACAGCTTCAGGCAATTGGTGAGAGAGTCACACTTGCCCAAGCGAAGATTGAGAAGATAAAGGGCAGCAAGAAGGCTATTAAGGTAGTGACTTCAGTGAAAGTTGCATGGCCTCCCTTCTACCTTCTCTCTTTACTCCTGATATAAGCTCTGCAGTAGGAAAGGTGCTTGGCTGCCACTGCTGCTGCCTGCTCACCCCTCCATGCCTTGCTGCTGAGCAGGGTTGCAAGTAGAATCCTCTTCCTGACTTGACTAACACAAGCCACACAGCTCGTAGCCTTATGAGGCCTAAATAAGTCACTGCCCCAGTTTCTCCCTGAGAAAGAGAAAAGGCATGTGCTAAGCTAAGCTAAACACCTTCTCACTTCAGGTTTGCAGACTCTTCAGCTATTTGAATGGAAGCTGCTGTCGGAGAGGTTGTCCTTGGTGCATCTTAATCTTGTTGAGCTGTGTAAAACTAGTGAAAACCCTTCTTTCCCCATTCTTCCTCCATTTAATGTAGTGTTTCAAATTTCCTTACTGCCAGCGGACACCTACAATCTCCCAGTACTCATAAAAAGAGAAGTTCTGGCACTTCCATTGTCTGAAGTGACAGCCCATGTGTGTTTGGGTGCGTACAGATAACCCATACGAGCCTGTTGAATCCAAGGCTGTCCATTCCCACTGGTGGCACAGTTTACATGCCTTCCTCAACTCCATGTGTTTCTATAGCATTGGATTGCCTAGTTGCTGGGATTTTTCAGTCCCTCCTTATCTCCCCACAGGTATTTTCCAGTGCCAAGTATCCAGCCCCTGAACGGCTGCAGGAGTACAGTTCAATTTTTGCTGGTGCAGAAGACCCAGCTAAACAGAAATGGCCAAGACACAAGATTCAGAGCAAACACCGAGTGCTGGATGAGAAAGCTCTGCAGGTAAGGAGGAAGAGAACAGACCTTGAGATGAACAAGCAAAGAGAAGCTGGGAGACTGTTTGTCTCTTTGATGAAGCAGAACAGGGTTTTAGGGTATAGGCTGGGAGCAGGAATGTCTTTTCAGCTTGGTCTGTTCACAGGGATGTGTGAAGTCAGCCTGGGAAGGTTGTGAAGCTGCTGGTTTGAGAGGGCCATGTCAGTACAAGACCTTGGCGTGGTGGTTTGAGCGTTCTGGGTGGCTGTTGGGTGCCAGCTCTCTGGAGCAGTTCAGTTTCCTGAAGTGCCACAATTTCCAGCAGCAGTGCTTGTGGGTGCTACTGGCTGGGCTTAAGGCTTCAGCTGTGCATAGCAAGGCTGCTGCGATCAAGGTCAAAATTGTTTGAAAAATAGTTTGAAGAATAGTTTCTAATATAAACAGTGGTGAGAAGGGAATGGTAAAAGTGTTTGTTAGTGCCTCAGGAGAAAAGGGAGCCATTAGAGCATTTCTCTGTCCCAGGAAAGCATCATGCTTGAGTATTGGCTATTGGTATCTGGTATCTGGTTTCCAGTCAAGTTTTGCATCTTGGGGGGGGAAGATCATTTTCCTTAGTTACATCTTTTGTTTGTGCTTTACTTCTCCTTTGTCTTGTGTTCAGCTGTTGTACGTTCCAAGATGTTCAGAGAAGGGCCAAATCTTTCAGTACCGGCATTGTTGGGGCTTCCAGGTGTGTCTGTAGCACAGATGTCTCCAGGTGGTGTTGAAGAAGGTCCTGAAATCCTGAGTTTCCTTTTAGCCTGCGGATTGAGATGCAGCGAGAGGTTTCTTAGGGAGGTCTGAGAAGTGGTGGGTTTGGCAGGAAACACTACCAAAGCAGTCTCCAACAATTTGGGTCAGCATTCCTGGTTTGGAAGGAGGAGAGGAAGAGTTGCTGTGTTTAAATTTTTAAAGTTGCTGTATATGCGTTGTGGGAGGAGTAGTGGATATACTCGTCCTGGCAGGTTAGGGATCAACCTCACAACTTCCCTGCTCTCCAACCCTAAAGAGACTTCCTTCCTCATCCTTGTGTGCCTTGGCCCAAAAATAAAGCTGCCACTGAATAATTTATCACGATAAACTTTCCTGAGTTTTAATGGAGTTGAGACCTCACGTGGTGAGGTAGTGATGAATATTTCAGCCAGGCCGGGGAAGGAGGGTTGCTGCCCAAATGGACAGCTGGCACACTCAAGCAGGGTTCATGTTCCCTTTGAGCCCTGGCAGTAGCACAGGGCAGAGCTGTGGGACCTGCTGCTGGCTGACCAGAGGATGCTGGTTATGGTTGTGCTGTCTGGCTGGTGACCCCATCCCATCAGAGCTTGTGGGGGGAGCAAAGGTGAGTGGGCAGGGGAGATGCTCTCCCACCCTGAAGGGCTGGTACCAGTGTGCAGGGACGAGATCAAGATGAGCATTAGCTGGTCAAAAGCAGTGTCCCGCAAAGATCAAATGCTGTGCCCATCCAGCTGGCCTGCTGGCTCCGGTAGGCTCTGCATGCCCTTCTCCGCATCCCCTGCCATCTGCCTGCAACGCCACCTCTTCCCTGTCCCAGGCAGTCTCTGAACCATTGCCATCTTCTGCCCTTTGTGACCCAGGCTGCCGTCGCCACAGGTTGTTTCTTGCAGGCCCCGTGGGATGTTTGTATTTGTTCCTCCCCTCCTGTAACCTAGCTTTGGATCCTCCCTTGGGGTTACTGATTTCTCTCTGGCTTTGCTGACCCTACCTCATGCAGTGGTCTCCTTACACTTACCAAGCTCATGCACACGCAAGCTCCTGTAGCTCTTCTGTGGGGTGGGAGGCTGCTGCTGTGCTGGCGAGTGGCTGTCAGCTGGTGGACGATGGAGGGGCCTGCTCCCGGAGCATCTGGTGTGCTGAGTGGGACCACGTTCCAGGGGGACAGGCCCTGCTCGGCCATAGCTGAGCACGGAGCCTGACGTGCTTTGCAGTAATGAAATGTGACAGAGGGAAGTCTAATGTTTGCATTTATGCCCTCCTCAATTATTCAGGGCTTTCAGCAGAGGCTCGCTGCCTGTTTTCACTTCTAATGAGGGCCTCTTTGCTGGGAGCAGTCGCGGTGGCCTTTGCTAACTTCATTCGCAGATGCACACGCACACCCCACCAGGAAAGCAAGCTCTGCTCTTGTCAGTTGGAGGGTAAGTGGTGGCAGCCTGTGCCCAGCGCCCAGGGTATGTGCTCTGGAGGCAAAGCAGCTGAGTTAGAAATAATATGTGGCTCTGCAGTTCATTTAAAAATGCTTCTCTCCTGGGAAATTCTCCTTTCCCCCCTCCACGCCCCAAGCAAGTGAAAACTCAGCTGTTGAGAGGCCGCTGTTTAGGCTGGTAAGCCCTGGTAGAGAAGAGTGTGGGTGAGCCTGCGAGGCCACTGGCTTTGCACGTTGCTGTGGTAGCAGCCAGGCAGGGTTCAACAGCGAGTTGGCTGCAGCTCTGTGGGTCTTTTAGTTGCTGGGCACTATCTGTGCAGTGGGACCTGTGTCCGGGTGCTGCAAGCGGCCCTCAGAAGGCTGGAAAATGGGGTAGGAGGCATGGTCGGCCTGGGCTTGGGAAGCAGTTCAAGAAAAAGTTATGGTCCACCACTGGAGTAACCTTGCAAGGCTTCAAAAATGTCAGTAACGTGACATGTCCTTGTGAATTCCACCTGTCTTGGAGTCCGCCACGGGCACGGGGAGGCTGAACCAGCTTTTTGGCACTTGCTCATCTTCAGGTGGTTTTCCAGCCAGCCTCAGTGCACCATTGGCATGAGGGGCATGGGCTTTCTGGTGTATCATACCAATTCCCTTTTGTAATAGTGTGTGCTTAATTAAACTTAAGAACCAGGGTGACAGTATATTATGAACTGTAGGCTCTTACAAAGAAAAATGCCTGGAAATGCAGCATCCTTAAGGGCGTGATCCTGCCAGGGTGGGGGTGCTTGAGTATTCAGGTGTCCCATATGACTTCAGTGTGTCACGGCTGCTGAACCTTAACAATTAAGACTTAAGACCTTAATGTCCCTCTAAGAAAACTATTTTTTAAGTGGCATGTTAACTTGTGGAATTCACGGGTGCAGGATATTACGGACAGTATGTCGTTGTTCTAAATTGTACAGCAGATCCAAGTACTTGAATAAGACTAGCACTTTGGTGGCATTTAAATTAAAAGGATTATGTAGCACCTCACGTTTCAGAGTAATACTCATGCTTAGTGCTTTCATAACTTCCTTAGATGAGACTTATAAGTAAAGGTAGGTAATGGTTGGTTTCTCACTACGCCCTTAAAGTGACGCACAATCTTCCAGTGCTAATTGAAATCTACAAAGAGAGAATTAAAAAAAAGATATATATGACTTGAGGGCTAACTGTGTGTGAACAGTTCTAGCAAAAACATCAGTACTCCCTCATGCTTAAAAAATTAAACATTGGGAAATGAATATTAATGATCAAAAGAACCTTTATTTTTGAATCTCTGCTTTTACAGCCTCTAAATAACAATTTCTATATTTTTGCCTACTTGCATCTGTAGAAGTTCAAGATGTTTCAGTGTATTTTTCACAAGTTGGAATGTGTTATTTGGGGGGAAAAAAATATTAAATCAAAACCTCCCAGGTCCTTTCTTACCGCATTTTATAGACTCAGAGCATCATACAGACTTAGTGGATTAGCTGAGCTGTGACTAAGCCGTTTCGCAGGATTTCTGGCTACCAAATTCAAGGCTGAAATTTCAATCAGGTGAAACTGCTTATATATCGCTGAGATGTGGTCTTAAAACTGAACGAATGATGGTCTCTATTTCCCCTCTACAACTACAAAGAGGGAAGAAATACTTGGATGGTGGGATAGAGCAGAGATGCTGGAAGTAGCGAGGAAGTAGGAAGCTGCACACAGTATTTGGAGTGGCTTCGTTGGTCATCTTCTGGTGGCAGAAGTAAACCTCAAGAGCATGACCAATTATTTAATCTGACAACCTGTCCTGGTTAGTGCTCTGGTTTCTTCTGGTATGAACACTTAGCACCCCACAGCTGCCAAGCTGCTGCTTGTCCTAGTTTGTGAAGAAAGAACAGGAGCTGTGAGGGATCTGAGGAAAGATGTGGGGAGGGGTCTGGGGTGGAGGTTTGTCCATCCCAGGCTTTCTCTGGGTTCAGGAGCTGATGACTTTTCTCCTTCTACGGCAAGGCTTGCTGTGGACACTGAGCTTCATCCCCCACAGCATCTGGCAGCGGGCGCTGTCACGCGAGCTGAAGCACTGGTCTGTTCTGGGATGGCAATTCCTGTGCTCTATAAAAGTCAAGCAGTTCAGATGTAATAAGTCCTTTTCTAAAGGGAGCTCTATTTATTATGCATGAAGTTTTAGAACCGAGAGAGAGGAGATTTCAGTTCATTAGAGTTGAAAACTCCTGCAAATCCCTCAGGCTTTGCAAAACCATCTGGCACACGTTCCACCCTGCGCACTCCCTTCTGCCTGATCTCTTGCTTAGTGCAGGCACTCTGCTTTTTCCTAACCTCTTTTTCCTTTGCCTTCCCTGCATACCCCACCGGTGGGATCACATCTCTTAAAACATCAACTGAAGGCAGCAGAGGGGAGGTAATAGAGATGTTTGGGGGACTCTGCCTGCATGAAAATGTCTGGTAGTTGGAGATACTGTAACAAATGCCTTTTAGACTGTGGTGCTTGATCCCTGCCTCCAGTGGTTGTTTCATTTTGGTGGATCCTTGCCGCAGCAACACCTGTTCGATATGACCCAAAAGCACATGCCACGAGTCTGAACTGCTGAGATTTGTCATGAGTGTGGGGTTGCAATGTTGTCCATGTGCTTCCTTGATCAAAGGGAGGTGAAGAGGGAGCAGCAGAGTTCCCAGACCATGCAGTGGATCCAGCAGTGTGGGTTGTGGTGGCTTGGGAGAGCTGTCGCAGCAGCTTTGATTTTAGCATCTCACTATCTGTTATCTGTCTTCTTGCAGGAGAAGCTCAAGTACTTCCCCGTATGCGTGAGCACCAAAGTTCACCAGGAGGATGATGCAGAAGAAGGCCTTGGCAGCCTCCCCAGGAACATCAGCTCCCTCAGCTCCCTGTTGCTCTTCAATACCACTGAGAACTTGTGAGAGCTGGAGCAGCACTGTGCTGCTCACCTGCCCCTGCTTGTCCTCAGAGAAGCTTTCCCTTCCACAGGGGCAACAATAACTGCTGGCTTTCCTGGGTGTCTTACATACCAGGCTCCTGACAGGAGAGGGTTTGGCACTTCTCTGGTGGCTTTCAGCTAGTAACCCTTTCTCCCCCATTCTTCTGCTTGGGTGGAAGGAGTTGTTTTGTCTGCACCTGATCTTCCACTTACCTGCTTTCAATGCGATTTTGCACTTCCCTTCCCTGACTTGGTTTTTCCTGTCACCCCCAGTAATTTCTCTCCAACTGAGAGAGTCGCCATCACTCCTGCCCCGCTCTGCCCCACATGCCAGCCTCGATACTGCTCCTTCTCCTGGCGATTCCTCACAGCAAGGCTTTACTGCTCTCGCCGCTTTGATGTTTCCACTGCCTCCCTCACTGCAGTTCTCTTTCCCGTTGGGCTTTGTCTCATGGTTCCCCCTTCTGTTCACATTGAAGAGCTTCTTTAAGCTGTTCTTGAGCTTTCAGTTGTTGGACCTCCCCTTTATTCTCCTGAACCGTATCCCCTCTTTGTTTTTCCACCTGGACCTTGCGTGACAAGTCACCAGGAGAGACTGGTGTTCTGCTGCAGGTTGTAGGAAGGTTTCAGGGCAGGTGGTGGAAAGAGGAGAGGTTGATGATGAAGGCAATGCAGTGGGGCTTTGCTTTAGTAGGAATGCGAGGGCTACACTGGCAGGGTGAGGAGCTGATCACCTCCTGGTTGGGGGGGGGTCAGGTAGAAAAACGGGGCTAAAAGATGGAGACTGGAAAGCCCAGCATGTTCCACCTGAGTGAGCCAGGACTCCTCCTCCAAGACCTTCTTGAGTATGCTGTTTATTCAGGCCTTGGCTCTCAAGGCATCATCACTGAAATACTTGTCCTCTACTCTTAGGTACAAAAAGTATGTTTTCCTGGATCCTCTGGCTGGAGCAGTGACCAAGACCCATGTGGCTCTGGAAACAGAGACAGAAGAAAAGCTCTTTGATGCTCCTCTCTCCATCACCGAAAGGGGACAGCTGGACCGACAGGTGAGATGCAGCTGTGGGGATGCAGCTGCTTCCCCTTCAGAGGATCATGTTCAGCTCTCTGAGGGGAGAGAGCTTCTGTAGGATGGAAGAGCAGGTAGGAGAATGGCCCCTCATGGGGCCGTGGATACTCTCACTTACCAGAATGACTTCACCCATTTATGTGCTTGAATTCCTCGTGTGAGCTTGATGGGCAAGACAAAACCCTCAGATTTGGCAAGTGTTTCTCTCTGCTGAAGCCTTTCCTGAGCGGTGTCAGAAGAGTAAAGATATCAATTCACCTTGCTGCTAGACCTCAGGGAGCTAGAGGAATTTGGAGGCTCCATCACTTGTTTGGGGCTTTTTTAATTTTTTTATCCCCTTTGTGCTAACTCCCTAGCCTTGTGAGGAGTCTGAGGATGAGGTGCCACTGCTAGAAGGTGCCTGGGAGGAGGTCTGATCCCCATCATTCCTGCTGGGAAAGGGCACTGCCCCTGTGTGGTTTGGGGCTGGGGAAAGGAGCCTGGGAACCATTTGTTCATCATGTTGGACTGGAGGAGATAGGGTTTTGTTTAATATAGACTGCTTTCTTCAAAGTGCACCTTCGCTACTGTTTTCCCTGTGTTAAACACAAAATCAAACCTCTGTAACCACTTGGTTTTGCTGCTCCTGCATCTTAGCAATGGTTCTGACACCATTCTCTTCTGGAGGAGAAGGGACTGGCTTATGTCAGATAGAAAGTTGGAGCATGAAACCTTTAGAGGAGGAGAGAGTCAACCTGGACTTGCAAGAAAGTAGGGAGAGTCCTGCATCTCTTCCTCCTCCTGCATCCTGCATTTTCCAAGTCTGGTCTGCAGGGGATAGCTTCTGAGTGCAGGGAGCTGCCACAGGACAGCCCCCTCTACTCTGCGCTTTTGAGACCCCACCTGGAGTACTGTGTTCAGCTCTGGAGTCCTCAACATTGAAAGGACATCGAACTGTTGGAACAGGTCCAGCGCAGGGCCACCAAGATGATCAGAGGGATAGAGCACCTCTCCTATGAGGACAGGCTGAGAGAGCTGGGACTGTTCAGCCTGGAGAAGGCTCCGGGGAAACCCAATAGCAGCCTTCCAGTATCTGAAGGGAGCTACAGGAGAGCTGGGGAGGGACTCTTTGTGAGAAAGTCTAGTGACAGGACGAGGGGTAATGGTTTTAAATTGGAAGAGGGGAGATTTAGATTAGATATTAGGAAGAAGTTCTTTACTGTGAGGGTGGTGAGGCACTGGAACAGGTTGCCCAGAGAAGTTGTTGATGCCCCATCCCTGGAAGTTCAAGGCCAGGCTGGATGGGGCTTTGAGCAGCCTGGTCTGGTGGGAGGTGTCCCTGCCCATGGCAGGGGGGTTGGAACTTGATGATCTTTAAGGTCCCTTCCAACTCTAACCATTCTATGATTCTATGAAGAGCAGAGAGTTACAGGGGTAGCTGATGGGCGCCCACTGTACCAAGGCACACAAGCCCAGCTCTGAGTGCCGCTCAGGCTGTTCCCTGCAACGGAAAAGCAAGTGCCTAGTCACTGGCATATCTTTTTGGTTTGGGTTTCTTTTAGGTAGCTGAAAATTACTTCTACGTGCCGGATCTGGGCCAAGTCCCTGAGATCGATGTGCCGTCCTACCTGCCAGACCTGCCCGGCATTGCTGCAGACCTGATGTACAGTGCTGACCTGGGCCCCGGCATCGCACCCTCCGCCCCGAGCAGCGCTATTCCGGACCTGCCCACGTTCAACACCGAGTCGGTGGAGCCTTTGCAACCAGGTATTTCCAACCCCTGCTCCCAAGACCCTGTGAAGGAGGAAGGCAGGGATGGCTAGGAGGAGGAGACAAAGCAGAAAGTCCCTCGGTGGAGATGTCAGGATGGGCGTTGGAGATACCTCTGGCTTGTGCTTGGGCCTGAGCCAGAGCTGCAACTTGCTCAGGCGCTGGCCAGACTCAAGGCATGGCTGGGGAGGAGGGAATGTGCGCAGGGATGGATCCCTTCTGGTGGGATGCCCTTGGGCAAGCGAGGCAGGCCCAGCAGCATGCAGAGTAGGGAATCTCAAACCCTGGCTCTGCTGTGCCTGCTGTTTAGGAGACGCTGCAAGGGCTGGGAGCGTTCTGCTGCACAGTCTGTGCTGAGGACACTGATCTGTTGCCACTGAGCTCAGTGTGCTGTCCTCTGGGACTCTTCATATGCAACTTCTTTCATCTTTCAGACCTTCAAGGTGCCGAGCTACTGCCCCCTCCTCCTCCACCACCTCCTCCACCGCCTCCTGTTATGCCACCTACTGTGCCTCCTCCACCGCCCCTGCCCCAGCCCACAGCCCCCTCTGAGCCAGCCCAGCCAGCGAGCGAGGAGAGCAGCAACGCAGTGCCTGCAGGTAAGGGCCGGGCATCTCCACAGCTTCACCAGCAGAATCTGACTCCTTGGCTTCAGCCCATGTCCTTGGCTGGTTTTCTGTGGCTTCCCAGCTTTCCAGCAGGGGAGGGGAAGCCTATTCCACCTGCCTGGGAGCTGCAAGCCATCAGTTCCCCCTTGGCAGGGATGCTGCTGGCTGGGCTGAGTGTCAGCCCATCACTGAGAGGTGTCTGGGCCTGGCGCACAGCCTGGAGTAGAAGCTGGTGGGTTATCAGAGCAGCTCTTTCCATGGAGATTTGCATTGATTCGTGGCTGTTGCCTGTCCTTCCTGTCCCTGCAGCTTCAGTCCAGGGAGCCCCAAAGGAGGTAGTGAACCCCTCTACTGGGCGTGCCAGTCTCCTGGAGTCCATCCGCCAGGCTGGTGGCATTGGGAAGGCCAACCTCCGCAGTGTCAAGGAGAGGAAGCTGGAGAAGAAGAAGCAAAAGGAACAAGAACAAGGTGCTGAGGCTTTTCAGCAGAACTGATCTTTGTCATTCTCTGCTCCAGGCTGGGGAGGTGTGGGTCTGGGGGCAGATCAGCAAACCAGGAGCATAGTGAACATATAGAGCAGAAAGACATCTCTCCTACCAGGCTGGTGTAGATCTCGGGTGGTTCATGTTCAGCCAAAGCTCTGTGAGAAGGACCAGAAGGGCCTTTGTGTTTTTGATGGAGACCTGCTCTCTCTCTTAGAACACACGTGGAAGTTTTCTGTGTGCTGCATGGGGACAGACACACAAAATAAACCCTAGGACCAGAGAGGGGCAGGGCCAAGCCAGTATGAGCACATTGGTTTGGGTAACTGGGGAGGGTTGTGATGGAGCTGGTTTGGCAGAATGAGACTACAACTGCCCAGCCTCTTTTGCCCCTCAGGGAATTCCACTCCTGGACTTTCCCAGAAGATGCCATGACCCTGCAGTCCCTGGTGTTTTCCTGACCTGAAACTGGACTATAGTGGGAAAGATAAGGCATGTGACACAAGATTAGAGGGTGTGGGGGTTGTTTTGTGTTTTTTTTTTTCTTTAATCTGAACGCAGTATTACAGGAGAATGCATTTGCTGTAGTGGTAAGTTCAGGCTGACACTTCTTTTTGTCTTTTTTCAGTGAGAGCTACGGGACAAGGTGGCGATTTGATGTCAGACCTCTTCAACAAACTGGTGCTGAGGCGCAAAGGTACTGTCCTGGGGAGCGGGCAGCTCCTTTCCCCTAGGAAAGAGGGAGAGCACTTCTTGGCACCTCACTTGTGTTAGCCACAGCCCTAGAAATAGGAACAGAGGCACCTTCCCCAGCACACGTGCCACAGTGTTAAATGAGTAGTTCAATGAGCCCTTGCACAGGGCAGTGGCAGTGTTTAAGGGTACTGGCCATTCTACTTGCCTGGGTCACTTGGATGCTGCTGAGCCTCTGTGTTCTCTAGTCCCCAGGTGTCACTTACTGCTGATTTTTTCTTCCCTCACAGGTATTTCAGGGAAAGGGCCCGGAGCCTCTGGAAATCCCGATGCTCCTGGAAATCCTGCTGGTGCCTTTGCTCGTATGTCAGACTCAATACCCCCTCTCCCACCCCCACAGCAGCCTGCGGGTGAGGAGGATGACGACGACTGGGAGTCATAGATGGGGGTCAGTTAAGTGTCAGCGTGAATCCCAGGACTCTTGAACTCTAAGCACCTTTGAGAGACACTAGCCTGCAGAAGTACCTCCTGAAGGGTGGGCGCTGGCATGGCAGTGGGACCCCCTTGTATCTTTTTTGGAGAAGAGCAGGAGCAACAGGAGCTTATAGTTACCAACAAGGAGTTCCGCTGTCTGTCTGCTGTTTCCTACCCCAAATACTACATTCCATCTCCAGTGCTGCTGCTGCTGCTCACACTGGCGCAATAAATCCTGCCTTAGCTGGCAGGCAGTGGGGCAGCCTGTGCTCAGAGCATCAGAACTAGCATCGCTTCTGATTTAAAAGGCTCTCAGTCTTTCCTAATGTGACTGGTGATGACTGCAAAAGCATCTCTCGCAGGCACACAGCCCTTGCCTCATTTGTCTCCTTGTTGCTCGCTTGCCGAAGCTCCTGTTTGCTTGGTTGTCACTAGAAGAGAGAAGGAGAGTGTGTGTCCCTTCCTGGGGGTCTAATTCCTGGTGCTTCTGCACGTGATGGTTTCTTTCTCTACATGACTTATGGTAATTCTTTGCCCGTCGCTGCCTGAAAAACAGTCAATAAAGTTGCAGGAAGCAGGTCCTTGCAACCTTCACTTTGGTAAAAGTGGGAAGTGTCTCAATGAGGTGTCTTCAGGCAAAGCCCAGCTGCCCACTGGCAAGGACCAAGTCTTGCAACCCAGCACCACCAGCCACAGGGCTGGAGGCCACCAGCTGTTACAAGCAGGTGTCTCCCACTCCCACTGGTGCTTTCACTGGAGTAAAGGCAGAGATTGTGCCAGAGGGTGGGGTTTGTGCCCACTGAATGAACAGGAGACTCATCAAGGAAGTTTCTCAGAAGCAGCTGCTTCTTTCCCTGTGGGGCTAATTAACATACAGAGAGTGGGTACCAGCTCTGTGTCTAATTGTAAGTGCTTTCTTCATTGTGAAGAGCCTTGAGAGGTAGCATCCAGCTGCTGAAACTGGCAGGGAGGCAAAAGAAGCTCCTGAGAATACTTATTCTGGATGACAGAAAGAGCTGGGGGATTACATAGCTGTCCCTGTCATAATCGCTGCCCTCCACCAATGACCCACGACCTAGGCAAGAACCCCAGGAAGGTTAACATGTTCCAA
This sequence comes from Thinocorus orbignyianus, assembly GCA_013400375.1. Taxonomy (NCBI): domain Eukaryota; kingdom Metazoa; phylum Chordata; class Aves; order Ciconiiformes; family Thinocoridae; genus Thinocorus; species Thinocorus orbignyianus. The sequence goes on from VXBW01004663.1 coordinate 807,006, forward strand.
AGAAAGTTACTTTAAATTCAAAAACCTAGGCAGGAAAAAAAGAGGAGAGCAATCCTGTGCTTAAGCATGATCAAAGGAGCAGCGCTGTGCTGTACTGTGGCCATATCTTCATTCCCCTTGAAAGAACGAACCGCTCTTTGAACCTATTGCCTGCTTGAAGCAAGGTAGAAAGAAGGGGTGAAGAAGTGTTATCCATAACTGCCCCCTGTCCTACCAGTCTGGCTGTAATTCCAACATGACACAAAGTAATGACCTGATACTTTACAATTCTTGGGAAAAGCTCTATGTTTTCATTGGCCATCAGCCCCCGGCACTTGGTGGTTGATGGGAAAAGGCAGATTTGTTTAGTCAAAGTAATTATACTCCCCATACTTTAGTGTTTGGGTTGAAAATATTTAATCAATTTAAATAAAACCTTGACAGCTGTAAACAAATGGGAGCCTATTGCTGCTACCTTCACCTGCCTCAGACCTACAACCAGTTTCCATCCTGGTTACGATGCTGAAGGCTGTCTCACCATCACAGTGCTCAGATACTGAACAGCAAACATCCACAAAGAAGGCAGAGATTCTCCTTGGTACAGAACAGCAGGAATATGTGTTGCTTCAGGAGAGCCTCAGAGTCGTAGCTCACAGAGCTGACCTCCAGCCTGTTCTCTGGTCCGCATCACAAAGCCTCCGACTTCCCTCGATGGAACTAGGAGCACACAAAACCAGACAGTTTGCCTCTGGCCTTACTCTAAAGTGAAGGTTTGAGAAAAGTAGAGCTGAGTACCGTAGGAAACAGTTTTGGGAGCGGTGCATAAGATAAAGGTTCTGACCTTCCTTAACTCTGCAAACGCCGATCCAAAGGCAGGTTTCACCTGGGTTCTCTCCCTGATCCACTGCGGCAGTTTGTTAAAGACGGCAGGGCGCGCGTACCGGTGGTCCAGGAGCAGGATGCTTGCAAAGTCCTTCTGATGGCGAATGGCTCTGCCTGTACAGAGTGTACAACCACATTAAAATGACCCACTCAAGTGTTTGTTCTCAGGCAAGGAAGCTCATGTTCCCATTATCTGTACTTAGACTGATTGGTAATGTGTCCTTTTTCCCACCCTCCTATTTCAGTGCGGTTGCATTTTTGTATCCCCCAGCCTGTCCTAGGAAGGATGAATTACCTATCGACTGGTTTACTGCCTTCATGCACAGGTTTTCAATCAGCACTCTGCTAGGTGCCTGGCCAGCAGCTCTGGGCTGGAAAAGAGAAATAGATAAGACTGAACACGAGGCAGAGGTAAATCAAACCAGGGAGTCTTAATAACAAAGTCAGCCAAAGGCTTTTACCCCTGCAGAGCAAGTGGGTGGCCAAGCAGACCCCAAGCTGAGAGTGAGAAGGGACAGAAGAAAAGTTGCAGTCAGAAAACTACGTTGAGCATTCACAAAGAGCCAGCCCAAGGCCCCCTTGAAGGTAGAAAACTTGTCCCCAGCTGCTCAGGAGCAGCATTGTCAGTAGGCGGTGAGAAAGACCAAGCGAGCCAAGAGGAGAAGTGATCCCACCACCCCGCCACCTCCTCTGGGGTGAAAGGACAACTCAAAGGTCCCAGCAAGCCCCAGTGGCGTTTCCCTCCACTGAGCTTCTTCCCTGTGTTTAGTGCCACCTGCACACAGGTAGCTCGGAGAAGGCTGCTCTCAGTACCACACAGTCTGGGAAATGAGGGCAAGCCCAAAACAAAAAAAATAAAATCTCTGAAGGCAGCCCTTGGAGGAAAGTAAATACTGAAAAGTGAAAGAGGCAGAGGTGTAAGTGGCTCTGTTACCATTGTTCTGTCAAGCCAAGTCATTTTTTCCTGGAGTTCTGGAGATTTAATGTTGGGGTAAGGCATTCCCACCATAATCACACACCTGCAAGGGGCAAGGGAGGACTGCATTATTCTTAATGCCTTCTCCTAGAGCACTCAGCCAACTGGCTGATAAATTAGAGGTCACTGCACCCCTGAAAGAGAGCCAGCCTTGAAAACCAAAGGTGGCAATAAAGCACAGCAGTCTGACAAGCACGTTCCGAACGGAAAGCTGCAGAGGGATCCCGGGTGCCAGAACAAGGGATTATCTGGCACAGCACGCCTAACTGCCTTTCTCACAGTGCCGTGGACAAGCGGGTTTTACACCACCCAGCAGCCTTGGTCCCGTTGGGTTAAGCATCAGCCCGAGTCATGTGCTCCCCAGGATTTTCTATCTACGCATGTACTGATGTGTCTATCGTGCCTGGAGTCACTGCACCCACAGCTCACCTTCCACGGAGCAAACCGCCTTACCTTCCCAGCTCATCGGAGAAGTTGATCCCTTCACTCATTTTGCCTCCAACTACAGAAAGCAGCAGGGCCCCCGTCATCTGTCCTCCTGCCTGGCTGCAGCGCTGCAGGAGAGGGACCAGCAGTTTAAACCAGAGTAGGGAAGAATTCTGTGCTGCAGAAACACTCCCCTGCCCAGGTTAGAATCTTTTTCTTTGCTAAAAGCTGCGTTGCCCTCTTCAGCAGCACCCTGGGACGCAGCTGGGACGCCACACTGCCCCCAGCCTGCCAGCTCAGCTTACCTTTATGCACTTGGCATATTCCACCAGCACCTGCTCCACCTGGTTGGCTTTCTTCGGCTCCTGAAAGATCTGTCACAGGCAGCACGTCAGTTGCAGCAGCAGGAAGCAAACGGTTTAAAGAAAGCAAATCGTTTTACTCCCGTGCCATTAGACAGCGCACGGAGCTAAGATCAGGGAAGGACAAACTACCTGATAAAAACAACTTAACCAGGACCTTTCCCCTCCGCCCTGGGAAAGCGCTGCATGCTCACTACAGCACTTTTCAGCTGGGCTCTGAAGGGAACAGCAGCAGCCCCAACATTCCCTTTCAGCTTTGGCAGACTTGTCTAATTCTGCCAGAAGTTAAAAGTCACCTGAGAGCTGTAAGGCAGGAAAGCAAGGTGCACCTCCTCCTCTTCCAGATAAAGATCCAGCAGGGTGAGGAGACCCTCTAGCTGAAAGATCTTGGAGGACAGTGACAGGACTAGTCAATTCAAATCGCCAATTAATTCCAAGTAGTAGCTCCCTTACCCAACGAATAAAGTAGTTTTCTATGCAAAGCATACAAAAAGTAATATTTCTTGATGTTATTCTAGCATGCCTAATTAGTTACTGAGAGCCCTGGCAGTTAATTAAATTGCATTTTGATAGATGCTGCACCTTGGCCTAAATCACAAGTTGTTTTCCTAATAAACAAGAACTGCAACATCTGTCTTTTCTGTGACAGTAAAGAAACTGCAGGGTGTTTTTTCTCTTGGTTAGCAAGAAGCACTATCAAATTTTAGCAGCCAGAATCAGTCTTCCAGTAGAAAAATAACTGGCAATTACAAATATAAGCCCAAACTATTTAACTTATTAAAGAATAGCTATTTAATCCTCTAATTTAAATTGATTTTCCCTGTGTAATTTTATATAGAACCCCAGCGTGATCTCACCACAGCCACCTCAGGAAAGACTTTAACCTTCCTCTGCTATGATATGATCTTGTGCGTGGGCAGCTGAAAGTCACACTTGCTGCACTTCCACCAAATTGCTTTGCTAACGTGTATCCAATTTGCTGGAGACTGCAAAGGCCAAATGAGAACAAATCAGAGTTGAAAGGGAGAGCAAGCTGCGTGACTGGGGCATAAAGCCTTGGAGGCACCAGGCAGACCACTGGGACCCTGACAGAACACCTGAAAGGCGCTATGAGTGACAGCTGTACAAACACAGGGAGAAGCTGAAGCAGAGTGTTTCCACTGCAAAAACCTCCAGGCAGGTCCACGTGCCAGAATGCCTGAAGTATCTGGGACTGTGCTCTCCTCATCCATGTGGCAAGTTATTTAGCTTTTAGTAAACAAAAGTTGCAGCTGGGAGTATGTAACTGTTGCCACCGGGTGAGCAATCCAGGACACCTAACCACACCCTGAGACAGCCGGACTGCCTGACCCTCAATACCCAACCTTCAAATACTTGTGAGGGTCACAGCAGAGTTTTCCTATCTGCAGTGATCTCCCCATTCAATGTTTCTCATCACTCTTCCCACAAGAGTCACCGCTACTTGCCTTTCAATTCTCCACCCTGCCCTTCTACAGCAAAAGAACACCATTTGTTCTATGAATTATAGTCTGGTCCCATTCTGCCCAGCCCCTGGTTGTGCTGCTCTGTGTTCAAGGCCAGGCTGGATGGGGCTTTGAGCAACCTGCTCTAGTGTGAGGTGTCCCTGCCCATGGCAGCTGGGTTGGAACTATCTGGTCTTTAAAGTCCCTCCCAACCTAAACCATTCTATGATTCTATGACACATAGGTGAGCCTGGGAAAAACAAATTCTCTGTAAGAGCTCCACCTGAGCAGCCCCCCAGCCACAAAGATGCAAGCTTGCTGGTTATGGAAAGCGAGGATGTCCTCCCCCCACAGCCACCACACAGACTGTGCACTTAAAGAATCCATAGCTGCATTTAATCTCATGAAGATCCCAGCTCAGTGATCAGCCACTTGGGAAGTATCATTTATTCATTACTGGAGGGATTGGCTAGATAAACATCCTTTCTGCTCTGCTGTGCAGAGCAGGAGAACAACTCCGAGCGAGGCCTATAATGCACAGATGATTGCTTGATTTTTGGAACCGTCATTTAAAGCAGCAACTGCCCCTGGCTGGAGTTACCTTCTTCTTAGTTGCCAGGCGGGTGACCAGCCCGGTCTTCTCCCAGTGTGCGAACACCTGCTTCTCATATTCGTAGGAGGGGAAGAAGCACACCACACCCCCCGGGACCACGTTGCAAACGTTGCAAAGGATTCGACCCGTCTCATCCATCTGCAAAAGAGATGAGCATATTATGGCTGGCAGGAGCTCCAGGTAATGCTGCCCCAATTCTGTGCACAACCTGGGATTACACCTTCCCTCTGACATGCCTTAAAGGAGGAAAAACGTGGGAAACAAACTAGGTCGAAGAGAGATCTCTAGAGGAGCTGGGAATCACCAAAAAGCTCTTTATTGTTTGGCCTCTTCTCCTAATCCAGGGGTTTTGTTACTGCTGTGGAGCAGTGGTCATTCAGAACATGTTTATGTCTATTGTCCTAGTGGGTGGGACCTGTCACAGCAGAACAGATGTGGAGAGCTAGCTAGCACATCTGGTGGAGATTGAGCAGGGGCAGACCACATCCAGCATCTGGCCTTGGGTGGTTACCGGCCCACCAAAGGAAGATGTGCAGAAACATCTGCTGCTGCCCCTGTGGTTTGGGCTGCACTCCGTAGGGCTGTCATGCTCTGCTGTCACTGAGCCCTTCAAACTGTGAAGCACAGTCAGAAATCTCTCCTGATGTCCAGCATGCAAATGCTGGATCTCTGTACAGCCAAACAGGAGCTACTGCTACTCATCATCTCCAATAGCCATCTCTGAGCAGGCAGCTCAGAACCCCTTTTGCCGCTCTTCTTTCCCCACTACTTGGCAACACACCTGCCCCAAATCCCATGGATTTCCCTTGCCACGGCTTTTATCAGCCCACCTTTCAAAGAGAGGGCACACTGTCCTGTGAAACATAAGCACACAAAGCAAAAAGGAGATAGTAAGGAAGGGAACAAAGGCAAGACTGACCATCTGGGGCAGGTCTCTCGTCTGGTAGGTGAACTCCAGCTGCTGGTTGGAAGGACCACTGCAGAGGATTATGGGCAAAATGTTTTCCGGAGGAATCACATGTCCTGGAGACAAAAAACAAGTAGTGAGAGTCAGCATTGCCGCTGCGTGCACAAACCTCATGAGCTGAACAGCTTCACCTACGTGCAGAGAAGCACACATCTGCCTAAGTCACTCAGCTGTTCTGACTTCCATCCCCGAGCCCCTGGGAAGAAGGCACAGCCACAGGCTGCCCGCTGATGCTGGGGAAGCTCAGAGTGCAAGGGACCTAGCAGCCCTCTGCTGCCAGGAAAGATGCCATGTTGCTTCAGAATGCTGATGAAACAGCGCCAAAGGCACACTGTGAAATTAGGTGCCCCAGAGACAGTTTACGACCCCCCACCCTGCCACCTCGGCACGCTCACCGCAAGAGAACTCCACAACACGTGCAGGGTCCACGCCAGCACAGGACAGCAGCTGCTCTCGGAAATCAGCCACCTACAAACCACACAAGCCAAAGAGTGGTAAAGAACCAGTGCCCCAAAAGACACTTCATTGGCAACACCAGTACTGCACCTCGAGCACCAGTGCCGAGGGAGAACTGGTCAGCCCCATCTGGTGGGTTGCTGGCCTGGGGCAGATGGGCTCCTTCCATGATGGGAAGATCAAGGAGAGGGGAAGGTCAAGCACACAGGCCAGGACTGGCAGGCATGCTGGAGTTCAGGACATACACAAGGAGAAAGGGCTGGCTGGCATACATCACAAGCTTGGCCATGGCCTGAAGCAGAGAGATCACCTACCCTTGGTGACACCAGGGCCAGCACAACTGCCTGGCCGCCAGCACTGCACCACCCGTCCCGCATGACAGGCTACGGGGGTTCTCCTTCCAGCACCCATTGTCCTCAGCCTTGCCGCGGCCCCACTGCAGGGGGCAGGTCCCCTCCCTGAAGCACTCAGCCTCTCTTAGCCCAGCAAGCCCCAATTTCAGACTTCCCCAAGCCCAAATGCCCATCACTAGGATCCCCACGTGCTGCACAGACCATAGCTTGGACAGCAACTACATCCCCTCCCCGAGCTGCAATCTGAACGGCTGAAAGTTGGAATGGTGGCCTTCCAAAAAGGAGGTTCTGCACTTCAGACCCTTCTTCCCTCCCTTGTCACCACAAGGGCAAAGAGGAAATTTCAAGACATTCGTGTCCAGGAACAGGACAAATGTAACCAGCTGGGTTATCTGACAGACCTCACTGCTTCTATACAACACAAAACACTGTCTCAGGCACAAAAGCAATGGGAGAAGGACGCTAAGCTGCCTGCCACCATACCAATGCTGAAGCCTTGATTTTTCTGAAAGATCCCCTATGGAATGGCCCCTGGGAGATCCCTGTCCTTTGAGAAGGTCAGATGGTTTTACAAGGACCTCCAACTTCTACCCATGCTAGTTCCAACCTACCATGAGCTCAGCCTCAGCCTGTATCATCTTGAAGATGAGAAAGGTCAACAAGGGCAATCCTGCTCTTATACCTCTGACTTTTTTGCATAAATATGCAGTGTGACACCTCATGCAGGGAAACCGTACCAGGGAGATGACACAGTAGGTAGGAAAGGCCTTTTCCCAAACACGCCATGGGACGTGAGAAGAGCACACCCCAGCGGGGCCAAGCTGCTATCTTTCCATGCAGATAGTACCAGAGACCTCCTGAGAGCTCAGCACAGCATCCTTATTCCCTCACCGGCTGCATGGTGCCCCCAGCAATGATGACAGCACGGCATTCTTCCACCACCTTGGCAAAGTGCACAGCTGGATTCAGCAAAAGGAATTTGAGGCTGCTCTGACCAACTGTGCCTGGAAAAAGGAGAGAGACAACATCAGAAACGAGCTGATACACAGACTCAGGGATGTGAAGAGATTCTCCCTCCTGCCCCAGGCGCTCTGGCAGGTCCCCACCTCTCATAGCAAGGACTTGCTGTTCAGCGCTGCCAGGTAAAGTCAACCTGGAAGTTACCTTCTGTTTCCTGGAGCTGTAGAAGAGGTGCAGTAAATTGCAAGACAAAAACTGACACAAAAACTGGGAGTGGAGCTCTGCAAACTCTGGTCCCAGTGCCCCTTGTTCGTTTGGGTCCATGGGCGCCCTCAGACAGACCAAGCCTGCCAGTCTGCACCACGAACAGCACAGAAATGTTGCTGCAGGCTCCCCTCAGGCTCAGGATCTCCCCCCTCGCTGCCAGCGTGGCACCTGCTTGCCACTTCTCCCCAGCTCATCCTTTCCTAGTACCTTGCCTGTTGAGGATGACCCGGCCGTCTTGGTTTGCATTCGTGAGGGCGGAGAGAAATCCTTCAATCTGCATCAGCGGAGAGGCAGCTCGGAGCTGGTCACTCTCTGGCTCCACAGGAGGGCTCTGGGAAGTACCTGCTGGCCCAAAAAGAAAAGGAGAGGCCTCAACTCAGGCCACATTTCTGAAGACAGGGACAAAGCACAAAATATAGATGGATCCTTTCTACAGGAACACGATAGCTGTTCTACATATGCAGGCAGAGAACAGAGACAATGAAGGAGAGAGCCCACATTCTGTCTCATTGCTAGGAAAACAAAAAAAAAAAGAAAAGAAAGAAAGATCTGGCTTTTGTAGCTGGCGCCACTAAACAAAGCTACCTATGGTAGCTTGGGTTCCAGAGCCAGCAGGTCACAGCAGGTCAAAGCTAGAGCCTGTGCCATGTAAACACAGATTTCCATCATCAGTCAGCTTGGAAGGGACATCAGGAGATCTTCTAACCATATGTATAGATGCCTAGGTCATACAGTCAAATGTATTAAAAACTACCTATGCAGGACAGATTCCGCAACCTCTTTTTTCAAATTTGCTCCCAGCCCCACCTTTCTTCATGCAGAGACACAACTTCCACATCCTCACTTTGTCCACAGAAGTGGAAGATGTCTGAACTCACCCTCTTTATCAGATCCCTGCTGAAGGGTCAGAAGAAAGTTCTGCAAACCAGCCAACTTCTGGTTCTCCTTGTTGGTCTTCACAGCTGTGGCAGAGCCTCCATAGCGCTCCACAAACCCAAAAAGCTGCCAAGTAAAAGCCAGGAAGATTAAGACTACCAACAGCAGAGTCAGACAAGATAAAAACAGGTTTGCTGGCCTGCCACAGATGAAGTTCCTTGTTACATGTTTGCACACCAGCCAAATCCTAAATTATCAACCCAGAGCTCTCTTTACTTTCCTTCACTGCACACTGGCAGCCCAGAAAGCCAGCCATACCCTGGGATGCATCAAGAGAAGTGTGGTCAGCAGGTTGTGGTAGGTGACTCTCCCCCTCTGCTCTGTGCTCCTGAGGCCCTACCTGGAGTACTGTGTCCAGCTCTGGAGTCCTCAACATAGAAAGGACATGGACCTGTTGGAACAAGTCCAGCAGAGGGCCACAAAGATGATCAGAGGGATGTAGCACCTCTCCTATGAAGACAGGCTGAGAGAGCTGGGGCCTGGGGCTGTTCAGCCTGGAAAAGAGAAGGCTCCAGGGAGACCTTTTAGCAGCTTCCAGTATCTGAAGGGAGCTACAGGAGAGCTGGAGAGGGACTCTTTGTCAGGAAATGCAGTGATAGGACGAGGGGTAACAGTTTTAAATGAAAGAGGGGAGATTCAGATTATATATCAGGAAGAAATTCTTTCCTGTGAGGGTGGTGAGGCACTGGAACAGGTTGCCCAGAGAAGTTGTGGATCCCCCATCCCTGGAAGTGTTGAAGGCCAAGCTGGATGGGGCTTTGGGTGACCTGGTCTAGTGGGAGGTGTCCCTGCCCACGGCATGGGGGTTGGAACTTGATCTTCCAACTCTAACCATTCCATGATTCTATGATGAATCAAAACAAAAACAAGACCCTGATGCTTGTTCCTCCAGCATGGCACAGCACAGCCCACCAGGCTGGAGAGTTTGAGGCCAAGCAGCACAGAATTAGCACCCACTGGAATTCTGTGGTACACCACGTTGTACGTTTCTTTGCTGCATAAACGAAAGGTCACCTGCCCATATAGTGCTTTTTGCAGGAACTATTTTGCTTGCAGGGCTGAGCAAGCTGGAGAAGACAGGCCCCCACTCCTAGCTGCTGCATCTTCCACTTCAAACTCAATGTGTGAAAGAGCATTCAAATGCTGTTGACCATGAAGCCTCAGGGGCAGTACCTTCCTGCTGATGAGGCTCTTCTCACAGTAACGCTGAACCTGTTGCAGAAAAACAGAAAATTGAATTGGCATTCAGCATCCCTCCTCCCATCCTGCTGCCTTTGATCTCTGCCCAGCTGGTGTTCTTGCTGTGCTTTTGGGGAGAGGTGGACAGTTCTTTGTTGAGTGTTGCCTCCCAGACAAGAGTTTATTACAAAGGCATTGCTTCCAGAGTGGAAACACACAGTGATCAGGTGCTTTGGAGATTTGAGGGATGGATTTGGTTACTGGAATAGTATACTTTCTTCACCCTCAACCCTTCCAGTTTAGCTTTGCCTACAGATAGCCTCTGCACTCGTACATTTAATTGAAGGAGAGGAAATTTAGATTAAATACTAGAAAGAAACTCTTTCCTGTGAGGGTGGTGAGGCACTGGAACAAGTTGCCCAGAGAAGTTGTGGATACTCCACCCCTGGAAGTGTTCAAGGCCAGGCTGGATGGAGCTTTGAGCAACCTGCTCTAGTGGGAGGTGTCCCTGCCCTTGGCAGGGGGGTTAGAACTCAAATGATCTTAAAGACTCTAACCGTTCTATGAATTGCTTGCTTCCTTCTACCCCAAGACCACCTATCCAGCTTTAAGGCACAGTTATCCATACATTGAGGAGGTGGGGAGAATCTGTCAGAAAGCAGATTCTGCCAAATTGGTCTTGTCTCTGCTTCCAGCTGTCACATAGGCTTCCTGATAACCTTGAAGAAGTCCCCACTACCTGCGCCCCAGCAGACAACAGCATTTGCACTACCTTGAAGAGGTTGATATTGTCAATCTGGCTCTGAAACAGGAAGTCATTGATGGATTTTAACACTGTCCCTGAAAAAAAAGGGGGGAAAGAAGGAAAAAAATTATTAGCTGTTGGGCCTGCAGCACCACTGCCCACCCCCATGTCCCTGACTGATGGCTACACACCCCAGGTGTTCTCTCCAGCCTTACCTGTTTGGGAAATGGCCTGACAGTTAGGATTTTGATTCGCATTACCTGTAAAACATAACACCAATTCAAGGCAGGCTTACAGCAGGTTTGGCTTAAAATGAAGCAAAAGACTAACAACTGAGGTGAAAGGGACACTGCACCAGGACAAAACCCAAGAAGTAACTCTACATCTGCAAAACGCAGCTATACAGACAAAATGTCCTGCTCAGTTTTAATTTCCCCTGTAGGGCAGCCCCATGTTGCACGACAAATGTGCTGCTGTTGCATCCTAAGAAACACCACCGCCATTCCCTCTGCAGCAGGAGGCAGCAGGTAGGGTGGGTGCATACAAATGCTCACACGCTACGTAGCCATCGTTTCGTAAAGATGAAGGGACAGGGACTGCAATGCATCCCTCACCCCTCCCCAGTGCAGCAGCAGGGAGCTGGGAGGCACACAGGCTGGTGGGAGACTGGGAAGAAGGGAAAAATCTGAGGACAGCTTCGTGCCCAGACCCTGGGATTAATCGCTGCCACTCACTGCGTTTTATGTCCTAGTGTTTAACACCCACCTCACATCTCGCCTTTGCAGCCTCAGTGAAGCTGTACACAGGCTGCTTTTTTTCTAATGGAAGCACTTAACTGAGTGTAGGGAAGAGTGGCAGGAACGGAGGGAGAAGAGAAGTAAATGTTTCAGAAAAAGGCAGAGAGCACCACCAGGCCTCTGCCCCAAAATGCTGCGTTTCCCCTGGGCAAGGAGAAAGTTCTTTATGGACTTAGGACAGGCTCTTCTCAAGGCACACTGAGGTCTTGCAAACACATCATTAGAGGAAAGGAGTCCTAGAATTCCAGTGGATTTAAAAATCACAGCAAAATAATACTTTCTCACAAAGGAAAGGCACCACTCAAGAAAGATTTATTCTGCGGAGGCACACCTGACACCAGAGGAGGCACTGCTACCAGATGACCCAGGAGATTTATTCCGTGCAGCTGTTTTGCTGTCCTGATCACTGTCACACATCTGCTGTGTTCCTCCCTTAGCATCCTACCTTGTCCCCACTCAAATCAGATCTGAAAACCACACAGAAAGAGAAGGAAACTGCCTCTATCAACTTATGACATCATCTGCTGCTCCTCAGCTAAACAAAAAGATGGGTTCAGGCCACGTTACCGAACAGCCTGAGAAATAAAATTATGGCTTCTGAACCTACAAATGAGCAAAACTTCCCCATAATCTTTAGAGTCTTTACAGTGCCCTGAGGAAGCACCGAGTATCTCAGAGTCTATCAGCATCCCTGGAGATAGAACGCGTTTACTTACCCCCCAACATGGCCACAAACCGCTCCAGCAAATACAGGATCTGCTTGATGTACATCAAGTTCTTTGCCTTCAAACGTTTCCTATGAAAAATGAGACAGTTATTAAGCCCCAAAACCACCTTCAGGGATTCACTCAAGCAGCTGAGCTGCAGGCACAAGCACCTGAACTCCCCTTCATTTTGAGGAGACAAGAACCAAAACTGATTTCTCCCAGGCTCACTCTCCCTGTTTGTGACAGGGCGTAGACCCCTGGATATCCTGCCCAAGGTCACCCCAGAGCACTCCCCCCTGCACCCACACTGTTCCTACCATCGCCTTTCTCCTCACACATTAATTACAGTTTGTTTATTACAATGGCAGTGACGTCTCCAGTCCCTGATGCAATAATCCTCCACAAATTCAAAGCTATTAGTATTGAGCAAAATAATCAATCGCTGCAGGGATGACAAGATTCAAGATTCAGCCAGAGCCAAAAACCACATACAGCTTCTTCCTCCTCAGAGCTTACTGCCTCTGCCATAATGCCAGGCAGCACATGAAGGACTACGGTCCGGGATGGACACAAAAGACTGAATCTTTTGAAACTCTGTGATCACAAAGCAGAGGCGATTGGAGGAAGATACTGGCAAAGGAACTGAGAGTGTAAGGTAAAGCCAGAATCCTCAGGGTATCCCCCTTCTCACTCCTTAATGCCAGCCCCAGGAGTCCAACTTAGACGGATTCCAGACAGAGATAATGAAGCAAGTGGCTTTTCATCTGCAGAAGTATTAGCACAAATAACTTCCCACCGGGGGAAAGCAAGAAAGACCTTGCAGACATGAGACAAGCCATGGCATCCACTCCACCTGCCACTGCTGTGCTGTTTTCCTCCGAGATCCTCACCTGTAGCGCTCCATGTACTGCAGCAGCTGGGAGTGGGCACAGCACAGCTACACGGACACACAAAAAGGAGCTGTTATTACAAAGGAGTCAGGAAAGGGTTCTCTGCTGGATGCAGAGCTCACTCGCAATTAATGGGCCAGGCTATGACTCACCTGAGAGCCGCTGACCTCCGCACTATGGATACAGGTGATGGTATCTATGAGGTTGTGGGCCTCATCAATGATTACGACTTGGTCCTTCAGCTTGATGCCAGCAGCATTCCTGGTAGGCTCATGCAAGAGCATCTGATAGGGCAGCACCACCAGCTACAGGAGAAGCACACACTGCCCTGATTCTAGCTCTCATCCTTACAAACTTTGGGCTCTCCCCAGCCAGTCACTAAAGGCCCATATCAGATGACCTAGCAGAATTTGGTCAAGTTACTTATTCTTACCATGGGAAAAGCTGGAAGAGAGACAATAGCACTGCTTGAGAGGGGCACTGGGATGGGAGCTAAAGAGAAATGATTAAGTTACAACTGCATATCAGCTCAGGTTACCTTCTGAATCTTTGTTGAGGGAGATTCCCTGCACACACACGTGTTCAGATAAGGAATCAAGCAAGGAAGAAGAGTGGTGACAAGAGCTAAGATTACACCGTGCATCAGTATTGCCTCAGTGTTACTGAGCCTTTCAAGTAATGCAAAATGCTGAGACATACTCACAGCCTCCCTACTAACTTCAAACAGGTATCCTCAACTTCCTTTGCTTTCCCAGCAAAACCACAGCTGACAGAAACATGACCTGTTTACAAACTCCCACAATATTGAGTAACAGTACTGGAGAGGGCAGGCAATTGGTTTATACTTAGAGCCCTTGGCATTAATTCTACTAAAATTGTGTCCACCTTACCTGAGCAGCAGGAATGGCGTATCGACTCCCATAGTATGGGCAGGCCTTGGTCTCCCTTCCTAAAGCCACCAACTGCTCAATATCCTTCACTTCCACTAAAACTTCATCACGTAGAAACTGCATTTGCTCATAGGAATAAAATGGGCACACAGCACGACTCACACGTCTCTTCTTCCCTTCCAGCTCTTCATCACTCTTCTTTTCTAAGAGTAGAAATCAAAAGAAGGCTATGAGCAACAGATAGCCTAAAAATATCACTTCCCTGAACCACCAGGATTTCAAAGCAGGCTTTGTCATGTGTATTTTTGACCTATCATCTACTTAAATATTATTCAGCAGTAACGTTTTCATCTTCACAGTGGACACTACTATTGCCAGTCAGATTTAGCCATGTGACATTTTCCAACATTCCTAGCACTGAGTTACAAAGACAGGCACCCTTCTGTTGTGGAAGTCCTGGCCAACTTAAGGCACTTGGAAAACACACAGTTCTCAGCATCTTAGCCTGGAGGACAAGAAAAGGAAAAGCACTAATGACCAGATCTCTAGCTCTGCCATTTTCAAGCTCCTACCGCTCTCTTGCTAGAGCTGACTGGCAGAACACCCTGTCTCCAAACTCTCCTACCCGTTTCAGCAGTGATTGCTCACCCAGGCTGGAAGCTTTCCTACCATGTTTGTTCTTTTGCATTTCGGTGCAGCGGTCATTGATGAGCTGGAGAGCCCCCAAGCGTCGCACCTCCTCATTCACACACAGGCTCTTGGACATGCAAAGAGAGGAAACGGCAGGGGGTCATTAAGCACCGAGTGTCCCCGTGTGCACCCTTGGCTGTGAAATAAAAGATTTCTTTAAAGCAATCTCAGGCCAGGTTCCAGAATGAAAAAGTCTGCCGGCAGGACATCGTGCATACTGCCTGCTACAAATATGCTCAAACCTCATAACTTAGCAAGGAGGAAAAAAAAAAGGCAGGAAAATGTGCACTGAGACAGCTCACAGCTACATAACAGCTTCTAAAACATGCTACCAGAAATAATACTGAGAGAAGCACCTTCCCAGCGACTCAGACATCTGTAATCTTACACATCAGCAAAGGTAAACCAGATTTTTGCATTTACATCAAAGGGCAAATGGCCAAAACACAGCTCACAAAAACGGAGATTGCACAGATCTATGTCACAGCTCATGACTGCTTTAGTTTTTTAATGGGAGATTCAGTCAGTCCCTCAGATCCCTTCTGCGGTGTCGCACCCTCACTCTTCCTTGCAAAGTCTCTCACACTAAGCTAACTTGCACTCTGGGTCCCTGGTGAACAATGCCACATACCTGNGTGCACTGAGACAGCTCACAGCTACATAACAGCTTCTAAAACATGCTACCAGAAATAATACTGAGAGAAGCACCTTCCCAGCGAACATTGGTGAACAATGCCACATACCTGCCTGGATCCCAAGGAGACCAGACGTGTGTCTTTGCCAAAGGGACTTTTCTGCACCTCCCGCACGAACTGGGACAGCTGGGAGTGAGTGCGGCTGCAGTAGTAAATCTACAGTGAGGAAGAACAAAGGGAAGATAAGAAGAACATGGAAGCCAATACCCTACCTACAACCAATCCTGCAAGGAATCAGCCAAGCACCTCAACAAAGTTAAGCCTCGCTCACGCCTTCAAAAACACAAGGGAAAGCACATATTTGTGTGTCACCTTACAACTGTTGAGGCCAACAGCCCTGTCTTTGTTTTCTCCTATGCATTTGCCTTTGTTTCCCTTTAGTTTTCCAAGGTCCCTATAAGAGCAGGGACTGGCCATTGGAGAATATATAAAAAACGGTGTGCTTTTACAGCAAGCCACAGCAAAAATCCAGCAGTGTTAGCAGAGCAAGCTGCTTAGGCAGCCAGTGCAGTCCAGAAGGAGATGAGCACAGCTGAACAGGTTGCTGTTATCAACAAACTTCACAGTTCTTGGATGCTAGGTGCCAAATCCCTCCGTACTGCATGACTCTGGGAAGGGTGCAAGGAAGCCATAATTCTGCTCACTCCTACACTGCTCTATGAGGTGGCACTATTTACTTTCCTCACCTTAGTCACATGCTCCTCTTCCAAATCATCATCATCTTCTTCCAGCCTAAGAAAAGAGAAAGCTCAAATAGTTCCCTCTCGGCAGATCACTGATGGTCAGAATCAAATGATGCTCTACGACAAGAGAGAGGTCTCAAGAGAGCTGGTTATGTCATCTCAAGAGGAGCCTCAGATCTCAACTCAGGAGGTAAAAGAAAAATCAACTTTTTAAGAACAGCGTGAGTGTGCACAATCAAGTCAAGCCTTGCTCTTTAAAAGAAAGATGTCTGTAGGGCTGTGTCTTTAGCAACTTCAAGACATTACATTTTTTTTTCTTTTAAATCTGGTGCTTCTAAGCCCCAGGCATAAGCTAATCAGTGTTATACTATTCTTTGGTGAGCTTATTTACTTATTTTTGTAAAATTTTCCCTTTAGAGATAATTTACCACCCTCAAGCTAATGCATAAAGAAAAGCTTCAGGGAGATATTTAGCTGTCATAGAGTTCCTCAAAGGAGTTTAATGTTTGATAAACTACATATAAATGAAGCAGTTAAGTGTTTTGCAGTTTTTAAGGCAGGAAGATCCGTTTTGATACTAATTACTAAATTTGTATTTTAAATGTATTTGACTTTTCTTGAAGTATGGCTTCTGGCTTTCTGCATAAAGCAAACGTAGGAGAGAGAAGAGCGTGCACGGGGTTTTTATGCTGAAGCTTAGTCTTTAGAAACGCCAGCATCCTTCCCTTTAGAGTACCAAAAGATGCCAGGGCTAATTTGCAGGACTGGTAGCTTCCTCTGATGCCCTGAGTTCCATTTTGCTTTTCTAATGCAAGGAACTTGATCTCAAGTCATTCACTCAGCATCCAGAGGCATTCTTTGGGAAACCAGGCGTGGAGAAGGCCAGGATGTTGCCATACATTTTAAGAAAGATGAACTGTCTCAAAAAACACTTGAGATCACTCTGATCAGTCTAACAAAAGCATAAAAAGCAGAACAAAACCAGATAAAATACCCTCAAAAACAAACCAACCAACTACACAAACAAATCCCCCAAACAACCGCTACCTTACACTGTTTGAATGAGGCAGAAGCTCCAGATCTGCACAATCACAGGTGAAATCTCTTTAGTCAAGGCAAGCCAAAAACGATACAGAAAACATTTCTTTGGCATGGAACCCCCTCAGGCCATGTCCTTACCCAGATACCACTTTCTTTTCTTCATCACTCTCATATTCAGCGAGAATCAACTCCTCCTCATTGTGATCCAGCTGTTCTACCGCATCTGATCCAGTGCCCTCTGAAAGAACCTCCTTGCTGAGCTGAAGAAGGCGCTTCGTCTCATCCTCCTCAGATCTCTGAAAGGAACACATCACCAAGTTATTTCTCACACAGAAAGAGAGGTACCACGCGCATCGCTTTATGCCTTGGACAGGTCAGAAGATGGCACAGCCCCTCACCTGTAACTCAGGGAATGGCTTGCTGGGTAAACCCCCAGCCAGACAAGCAAAATGCACCAAGGGTGCCTGAAGCTGCTCAGCCCCACAAAATACAGCTGTTACCAACAACCAAAAACTGTTCCACACAGGCATATATAAAGGGGGGAACGTAAAGAACCTTCTGTGCAGAAGGCCCACTGAACTAACAGATCCTGAAATGACAATATCCACGTAATCCAGTATTAGTTGCTTAGAGTGGCCCATAAAAGATATCTGCCTGAGAAAAAAAAATTATGTGTAAATAAATCCAATCAAACAAATATGTAAGGATCTAATCACTCCATCCACACTTCTCTCAAAGCTAAGATAAGCTCAGCACCTTTCTTAGAATGCAGAGCGCAGGACTTGTCTTGATGGTTTTTCTCCAGTTATGTGGTTCTTATCCTAACACAGGCCTACCCCTCTGCAAAAATTCCACTAACCTTTTGAAGAATAGTTTTCTGATTAACTTTACATTCTGATAAGGAAGAGTTCATTTTTTTAATCAGAAAACAGTAACTTCCACCTTCAATGAGCATTCTTTTACCACAGTGTTATGAAGAAACACAGTTAGTGAGCACTACAGAGGAGATGAATCAGTTGCTTTTCCAAGTCTCTGTAATATTTCTCTCATTTGCTTTCTTGCTTTTCATCAGGCTTCTCATTTCACATGCTCTTCATCCTCTTTTAAGAGACAAAAGTTCCTTGTTCCACTTGTTTTTTATTTGCCATTCACCCCTGAACCTTCGCTATTTCTGCCATACCCTTTTAACAGGAGCTGACCAAAACATAACACAGCACTTGAGATGGAGCACACTAGAAACTAATAGCCTGGCAGCCTAATAAATCTGCCTGTTTGGGGACCTGAAGTGGGTATTTCTGAGAAGTTTGACTCATGCAATTAAAAAGCTGTTAGAGTCAAGAGTACTGAAACCAGTTCACCTATCTAATGGCAGGGAAGACATCATGTCAACTTTTTAAGTGCATTAAAGAGACATTTCTGAACAATACAGTCACATTTGCTGTGAAAATAAACAAATACAATTGTTCCCTAGTGGTGACCAAAATCTGAGCTGGCTTTTTTTGATGGGGACTTCTGTTCCCATAATTTTAAATTTAATCCTAGTTCTACAGGATTTATTCCAGAAGTTCACACACGCTCACAAAACAGAGCGCTTTCCAAAAAAAAAAAAAAAAATTCCATGTATTAAAGCTTTAAAAACACAATCAGAGGGCCAGAATGCCATCAGAACACACACCTTTCTATCCACACACAAACACTGTCACAGGAAATTCACTGTGCACAAATTTGTTTTTCACAATTGTACTTTAAAAATAAAACATAACATAAAGTTTTGGATGGCTGATTTAAGCAACTTAATACAAAGAACTCCCCAAACAGACTGGTTGGAAAATTCAGAGTGAAGTTGCAGATATAAGCAAGTATGATCAATGCTCAAGGTAACCAAACCAGAAAGCTCTAATCTCTGCGGGATAGCTCACCTTTCTCTTTGCTGCATATTTTAACTGCACATTATGGCGAATTTTCTCAAGACGTTCTTCTCGCTTTTTCCTCCTGGTCTGCTCTTCCTAAGTTAGAAAGAAAGTGAAGGAAGGATGAAGTGTATTTAGTCCTGAACCCTGGGTATAACCACTTTCCTATGCCCTGATGTTGTGGTTTAACAGTAATTGAAAAGGAAAATAAGAATAATAACAATAATAATAATGACACAAGTCGCTCACTGTCCAGTGAATGGCACCATCCTGAGCAGTGATCACAGATCCCTCCCCCTGCCAACCCTCATTTATATACCAAGCATGATGTCCATGGTATGAAATATTCCACTGGCCATTCTGTTGTTCTGTCTATATTCTATCTCAGCTTCTACTGAGATAAGCTGAAAAGATCCCTTCAAATACATAAACATACCTTAGCAGCAACAAAAACAATATGCATTACTGACATTCCTTTCACAGCAATCACTAGAAAGAAAATTAACTCTTTCCCAGCTGAAATCAGGACATCTGGGTACAGAAAAACAATTAAATCCGAAACAACATTGTCAGTTTGCTGTCACTTTTTCTCGGAGTGTATACCTGTTATACGTTACTATGTTCAGAGTAGTATAGTTTCCTATTTTATGCAACCTGCACAGCAATGCCCCATCCTTCATAAGTGAAACAATGTCCTGTGAAAGCCAGAGACCACCACCAAAGTTTGTGTTGTGTGTTTTCCCAGTGACCACCGAGGGTATGAGCCTTTCCGACCCTTACACCTTATTTTACCCACCCACCACATATGGGCATTCCCCAACCTTTAGCCTGTCCACCATGTCCCGCTCTTCTTTCTTCTGCACAAACGCCGTGACCCAGTCAGGTTCTCCAGCCGTGTCCTTGCTCTCTGGGCGCCCCAGCTCCGCTGAAGGCGGCTGTTCCCGCTTCTTCCCCTCCTGATCATTCTCCAGCGCCAGGAGCCGTGCCTCCTCCTGCTGCTTTTTCTCCTCGAAGTCCCGGAGCCAGGAGAGGGCTCCGCAGATGAGACTCAGTGACTTTCCCTGATGGAGAGAAGGGATGAGGTGAGGCTCCGGCGGCTGTCACCCACGCCACTGCCCCTCCACGGGAGACACCTGCCCCATCCAAACGGGACCGGGCCCAGCCTGGCCCCGTTCCCCGGGTCCCACCGTCCCTCCCCACCCAGAGGGCGGCCCCCTGCCGCCCCGGGCCTCACCGTGCCCGTGGGGCTCTCGAAGATCCCGACGCGGCCGGCCTCCAGCGCGCCGTATAGCGCCTCCATGAACCGCTCCTGGATGAGGTAAGGCGTGTAGGGGAACGGGAACCTGCAACCACCGGGGCCCGCCGCCGCGCCGCTCTCCATCCCGCGCCGCTTCGAACCGAGCGCCGGAGACGCGCCGCCCCCTTCCCGTGACGCTCCGGAAGGCCCCACGGTCGTCCGCGGCCTGCGGGGTTTCACTGTACGGGCAGGGACGGTGCTGACGAGGCCGCAGGGCCGGCCGGGCCTTTTAGGGGTAGGGCCGCTGCCGACCAGGCCGCAGGGTCGGGCCGGGCCTTGTAGGGGTAAGACCTCTGCCGGCCAGGCCGCGGAGCCGCAAGGCCGGGCTGGACCTTGTACGGTCTGGGCCGCTGCCGAGCAAGGCGAGGGCTCGGGGGCGGCCTACAGGCCCGGCCCGGCGGTGGAGGGGCGGCTGTGTGGCCCCCTCGACAGCCGCGGGGTTTGGGAAGGCCTCGGCCCCGGCTTCGGCCCAGACCCAAGCGGAGGCCCAGGCGCAGGCCCGGCAGCACAGCACCTCTGCCTGCTCTCCCCATCCCGGTCAGGTTGGCCCTCGACGCAGAAGGACACTGGACTGTGCAGAGGCAAAAAACCCCCAGGTTTTATTTAGGATGGAAACACATAGGTAGCAATAAATGTGGGGATATAGAGGGGGTTTATGTAATGCGCAGTCGTTAGCATAGTAATAAATGCAAACGTGGTAATTGCCAACTGTTAACACTGGACTTTATATGTTAATACTTTACAAACAACTAAAGAAGAGTACACCATCATAAAAAGGACTACAAAACTGCAAGCAACCTCTGGACTACCAGTAGGAACTCGTGTACCGATTCCAACTAGGACATCTTGGAGTAGAGGGGTGTCTTCTTTTTTTTTTTGGTTAAATAAGGTAAGGCCACATTTTGCCCATGTTTTGTTGATGTCCCAAGTTGGAATGTGCGTCAAACCAGCCAGGAGAAACTGCCACATTCTAGTAGTGGGTGGCATTCCAACTGGAGATGGGTGCACATCTGTGTTTCCTAGGAACAGCTGTAACAGTTCTGCGTTGCTCAGCTGTTACGTCAGCCAGGCTTGGTGAGCAGAGGTAGAAATTCATTGTCCCACGTAAGATTTGGGAAAGAGGAGAAAAGACAAACAGATTGAAGTTCAGCTCCGAAGTCTTGGACTCAAAAGATTTGGAAGCACCTTGTCAGACACTGGGTAAATTTGCTACATTCATGAAAAATAAGGGACAGTAATAAAAAAAGAGAGTTCCTAAGACTACTACAGCATCTAACAAGTCAAAGTTTTGAGTCAGAACCAAGCTGGGAGTTTTTATTTTCATCTTGACTTTAGTAGAAAAGTTATTTTACAAGCTTTATTCTCCCAGCTACCATGTATTCTCAGTCCCCAATTTATCCAGAAGCTGGTGCCCATTCCTCAGACTCCAGCTCTTCTCCTAAACCACCAGTGCCCAGCTCTTAGGACTAATCCCCCGCTTCCAGACCTCCTCATGGTTTTTGCCCCACTGGGATTAAGCACCCAGCCCCGACACCAAAGTTACCGCATCTCTAGTCAGTCTCTTCCCACCGTGGTTCTAATCACCCACCTTCCTCAGGTGCCCCCAAACACCATTTTCATTTCCCACTTTGAACACCCACCCCAGCCCTACGGTAGAAGTGAGCGGGAAGCGAGCATTCTCCCACCCACCGTACATTTATAAGGTCTCTTGGCCACGTGGATTTTCAAATGCACTTTAAGCGTTGAGCTTTTCCGGAAGCTTTTCCCACACTCGCTGCACTTGTAGGGCTTGGCTCCCGCGTGGATCCTCAGGTGGGCGCCCAGGGCTGAGCTATGCCTGAATGTTTTCCCGCACTCCTCGCACTTGTAGGGTCTCTCCCCGCGGTGGATCCTCAGGTGGACGTTGAGAGCCGAGCTCCGACGGAAGGTGTCCCCGCACTCCACGCAGATGTAGGGCCGCTCCTCGGCGTGCGTGGTCTGATGCTTGGCCAGAGTGGAGCGGTCGCTGCACCTCCGGCCACACTCAGCACACTGGTAGGGGCTGGGCAGGAGGCCACCGTGGTACATGGGCAAGGCCTTCCCGCCATGGATCCGGCGGTGAGTGGTGAGCGCCGAGCTCTGGCTAAAGCCCTTCCCGCACACAGGGCACTTGTAGGGCTTCTCGCCCGTGTGGGTTCGCATGTGGGTCACCAGCGAGGAGCTCTGCCGGAAGGTTTTCCCACACTCGGTGCACTCATATGGTTTCTCTCCTGTGTGGATCCTCTGATGCCGAATGATGGCCGAGCTGTCCCGGAAATGTTTCCCGCACTCTTGGCACTTGTGGGGCTTCTCTCCGGTGTGGACTCTCCGGTGTATGATCAGGGAGGAGCGGTCACTGAAGCTTTTCTCACACCGGGGGCAACTGAAGGGTTTCTCACCCTTGTGGCTTCGCTGGTGGACGATGAGATGCGAGTTCTGGCTGAAGCTCTTCCCACACTCGTTGCACTGGTAGTGTCTCTCTCCCGTGTGGGTCCGCTGGTGCCTGATCACATTGGACCTCTGGCTGAAGGTCTTCTCGCACTCATTGCATTGATAGGGCTTCTCACCGGTGTGGATCCGCTGGTGTTTGATCAGGTCTGAGTTGCGGGTGAAACTCTTCCCACATTCAGAACAGCTGAAGGGTTTGTCTGCCAGGTGGATCCTCTGGTGCTGGCTCAGGTACGAGCTGCGGCTGAAGCTTTTCCCACACTCAGGACACTCGTAGGTTTTCTCTCCCACCTGCTGAATCCAGATGGTGCCGTTCCCACACGCAGGTGGGTCTGGCTTGTCCCCAGCAAGGATAACCTTGCTGATGTGGGCTCTACCACTGTCCTCGCATCCCCAGATTTCCATCCCACAAGGAGTTACCATTCCCAGTCTCTTTCCAAAAGATGTCTCCACATCAGTTTCTGTCTCCAGCTCCTGCTTGCAGTCCTGTCTTTGATTGGTGTCCTGGAGGGTGTCTCCTGTGAGTTTTCCTGGGGGGAACAGGTGCAGCTCAGCTCTCACAGGACATTCCTGATGAAGCTTGCCCTTCTGTATGTCGTCCATGGTCTTGCGACCTGCTGGAGGGAACAGAGGAACTAGTAATGAACAACCCTCCCAACTTCTCTGAGGGACAAGTCCAAACAGGGCAACTGCAGCATGTCAGCTGCCATTAGCTAACAGCCCAGCTAACAGCCCAGGAGCCAGCCCCTCGGTATCTTCTCTGGGCAGAGTTGAGGGCATGGAAACCAAGGAGCGTGGGAAGCAAGTGTGACCTGAGGATTAGTGGCCACTGTGGCACAGATTGCAAAGAGGGTCCTCTGTCACAAAATCACAGCCCTAAAGGACAAAACCTGTCACTTGCTTGTCCTCTAAGTGCCCATGTCTAGCAATGTCATCACTGCTCTCCTCAACAACCCCCACTGTAGCTACTTCTCCTCCTGTTGCCTATGAATCACTGCTCTTCTTCCAGCACTCCCATACTTAATCAAGGAAGCAGCCAACACCATAGGAACATCCACCTTTCCAAGTAGACTATTTTCTTTCTTCTTCCCAGTCATAGCCCTTTTCCTTTAAAAAGAAAGTCCTACATATTCTGCAGCAAATGGTACCTAGATTTTGTCTATAGAACAGATTGGCAAGCGAGTGGAACAAGGGACTGTTTTATCTACCAAGCATGGAAAGGAACATTTAGACTGAAACACTCAGAAGCTCCTGAGTTTTTATTAGTTACAAATACCTTGGAAATGGATGCTGGAGTGTCAGGTAAGCCAATTAGCTGGATGGTGCTTCTCACAGAATTAACATCATCCTCTTACATGTGGGAGGTCAGAATATGAGACGAATGCAGCAGGATAAACCCCTCAGGATTTGTTTCGGGTAATCTGCTGATTTTGGAAGACAGCACCACACCGGTTATGCTGATTTCCAAAGTTTTGTTCACAACACTCAGGACTGAGAACCATTTGCAGTACAAATAAAGGTACAGCACTAGCCCAAGGCATGCACCCCAAGACAGCAAGATGACCAATAAAATATTAAAAAATACTGTCAGCGTGAGAATACGAAAAAGCTTTTCGTATTCTTATGTATTCTTATTTCGTATTCTTATTCTTCTTCGTACGTCTTTCGTAGTTATGCCTTTTAACATTCTCAGTATAGTCTTTGCTGAAAAATACACAAGATTTGATTTCAGTTTTGATCAGCTCTTTTTGAAAAGGTATTAGATTCCCCAGGAATGTGTTTCACCTGCCTACAAATCTTGCTGAAAGCAGAATCTGTACAGTACGGGAGCAGAAGAGGCAGGATGAGTGCAGGGCGTGCAGCAGAGCACAAGCCAAATTTTCAGTACTCAGCTCTTTTCTTCCCTTCCCAGACATGCCCTATTCAATTTCTCACCTTGCAAGCAGTCTCTGCTGTCTCCGTGTTTAGCTGCTTCTGGCCACAAAGTTGTTTCTCTTCACTCCATCCAGAAGGTTAAAGCCAAGTCAGGGACAGCAGATCCTGATCAGAGGAAAGAAAACAGATGTAATAAATACCCAGTAGTAGTGGTGCCGTAGAGTGAGATTACAGGAGAGTAAGTATTTAGGAGATGAAAGCAACCTAGACCAGAGGAAAATGACACCCAGAAACATGAGTCAGGGTCACTGTCTGTTCTGCCACACACATCATGACACCACCGTTCAGGTCCAATAACCAGGGCCAGCTCACGTGGCAAAGATGGGGTCAACTACACATGCTGCAGAGAGCTGCCTGCCAGCTTGCTGCCTTCTCACACGTGTGGGAATGTTCCTCCTGCTGCACTTCCAGACCAAAAATGCCTCCTACTGATTTCTGTATAAGAACAATATTGATTCCTCAAACCGTTTTCTCTCTGTTACCTTTCCTCCTAGTGAACTAAATGAGCACGGAATGTAGTTAATGCAGTTCTGTTTTGCAGGCAAGGGAAAAATGAAGGAGTGTTTCTCTCGGTTGCTCTCAGTGGCTCAGCCAGGCACGCACAGCTCTGGCTGGGAGAAGAGATTTTGGTCTCCTCACACATTATCAGCAGGAGCAGTCCAAAGGTAGAATTTCCTGCCCTGTGCTCCAGAAAAAATGGCAATTTGGCTACCTCTTTCCAGCAGGGGTTTACAGGGCTGGCAGTGAGCAGAAAAAAGCCAGTCACACACACAGAGACAGTCTAGTCAGGCAACATGCAATCCCGTGCACTTCTCAAGGATGTCTTTTCAGAGCTAAAGTACACTGTGCAGGAGTGGGATCTGTGGGCTAGAAAATTAGGTCACCCATTTAGTTTTAGCACTACGTTTGTGCAGTGGTATTTGAACAGAGGCATTTTAAGATGCTGAGGGCTCAGTGACATCCTAGAAATGTACCAGCTACAGACGTGTACCAGCTTGGACGTGTGTGTGCCAGCTCTGCAATGGTGGGGCACCGTTCTGATCGCATGGATTCCCACCGTGCCACTAGGAACAAGTGTAAAATTACTCCTGACTGAGGGTTCATCACAAAAATAACGTGAACTAGCATCTTGTCCTTTCAAAACAAGAAACAAGCTGAACTGGCTGCTTAGTGGTGTACCAGAGGAGAACATGGTGATAGACACCATTGCCAAGCCCTCCTGAGGGCAGAGGGGAGACTTCCCCACCTGCATAATGCCACCACGATAAAAGAAGCCCCCTGATAAAATGGAGAGCTGACATCTTGTTGGCTCTGCCTCAGCCCAGAGTCACGTCCTTCCTGCTCCCCTCCGCCTCCTCCGCAGTGGATTTGGTGAGCATCTCCCCTTTGGGAGAGAGTGTTTCCACTCCTCCTGGCAGCAGGCAGCAGCTGCTGGCTCTGATCCCAGGTGTAAGGCATGGAAGCCAAGGTCTCACTCCCCATACAACATCCCTCCCATCCACCTACGAGGCAGTGCCGCCTGTGTAGGTAACCCGGACCCTGCTCAACCGTCCTTCTGATTTCAGAGGAGAGAAACATCCTTCTGGATGAGCACATGGTCAACACACACCCTAAAGATGGTGGGCGAGCACCTACAGAAGGCAGGCAGTGGATGCCTGTGCAGAGCCAGGCACGTTGTGGGATACGGCACAGAAGCACGTTGTATGGTGTGTAGTAAAGATCTCTTCCTAAACAAGATGAGAAACCTGAAATGCCAGTGAGCACCTGACAGGGAGAAGGTGCTGGTCTCCAGAGCAGCCATGTTTGGACAAAGCATTTGACACTGTCCCACGTGACATCCTAGTCTCAAAAATGGAAAGTTACGGATTTGATGGATGGACCCCTCAGTGGATAAGGAACTGGCTGGATAGCCGCACGCAAAGGGTTGTGGTCAACGGCTCAATGTCCAAGTGGTGGCTGGTGACAAGTGGTGTTCCTCAGGGGTCGGTACTGGGACCAGTGCTGTTTAACATCTTTGTCAGAGACATGGACAGTGGGATAGAGTGCACCCTCAGCAAGTTTGCTGATGACACCAAGCTCGGTGGCGCGGCTGACACACTGGGGGGAAGGGATGCCATCCAGAGGGTCCTGGACAGGCTTGAGAGGTGGGCCAGTGCAAATCGCAGGAAGCTCAACCAAGCCAAGTGCAGAGTCCTGGGATGTGGCAATCCCAGGCACAAATACAGGTTGGGCAGAGAATGACTGGAGAGCAGCCNTTAAATTGGAAGGGGGGAGATTTATATTGGATATTAGGAAGAAATTATTTTCTGTGAGGGTGGTGAGGCACTGGAACAGGTTGCCCAGAGAAGTTGTGGATGCCCCATCCCTGGAAGTGTTGAAGGCCAAGCTGGATGGGGCTTTGAGCAACCTGGTCTAGTGGGAGGTGTCTCTGCCCATGGCAGGGGGGTTGGAACTCAACAGTCCCTTCCAGCTCTAACATTCTATGATTCTGTGGACACACTGGGGCAGCAAGGAGGAGGGCAGACCCCACTGCCACCATGCCCAAACTCAGCCTCAGGCACGCAGCCACTGCTGCCCTCCCCGGCACAGACCCAGCGGTGGGCAGCAGGCAGGCCCAGCACTGGGGCAGGAGGGGAGGCAGAGGTTGGTGGAGGCAGTGGAAGAAGGAATGGTGGGAACAGAGGTGTTTATGACACCACCAGCTGTGCCACCTTCCCCAGCTCTCCTGGGCAGACCTGGGGGGCCGGGAGGTGGATACAGGCAGGAGGGGCAAAGCAGCGGAGGTGACACCTCCAGCAGCACAGGCTGCTACAGGCACCGCTTGCAGTGTGATGTCGGCCACATGGGCTTGTCTGGTTTTGTCCGGTGAGTAGGAAACATCTCTCCTTCAAGCCAGGGCATGAGGAAGGGTGGCTGACCCTGCGGCTTTTTACCCCTCCCCATTGCCTCTCAGCTCTAGCAATCTGGAGGAGAGAGGAAGAAGCAGGAGAACCCTGAAATGCCTCAGGTGCAAAGACCTCTAGTGCTTAAATTTTTTCTGGTCTTCACTCATTGGAACTGGTATTTTTTTCATCACGGAGGGTCAGAGACTAACCATGGAGCCAGGAAGGAGGACTTGGAGCTGGATGCAGTGGGCAGAGACTGGAGCAGAAGTGGAGACTAGAGACGTGATGATGGGGGCACGTAAACCAGACATAAGCGCAAAGGCAGAGATCTGGACTTAACCCACAAGCCAGAAGGGAAGAGCTAGTCAGGTGAAGTGATAGGAGAGGCAGGAGAAAGAGGTCTGAAGAAGACCTTTAATCAAGAAGACCTTGATTAAAGACAAACAGAAAGCAATATAGCCAGAAAAATGGATAGAAGGGCCATGCTACTCTGGCACATGATGGTGGGAGACCATGGAGGGGTCTCGTATTCCCCAGTCTTTTCATTCCCCTGCTTTCTGTAAACGCTCACACTGAAAAAGTGTGGTTCCCTCCTCTCCTACCACCTCACCAAACACTTGATAACCTCTGCTGTCCTTTCAGGAGAAGATTACATGGTTTTGTTTGATCCTGCTGCCTCCATAGATATATAGGTGTTAATAAGATGGCATAGATGTTACTAAGACACAGGCCATGAGTAAGTTTTTGTTTTAACCAAAAAGGAAAAAAAAAACAAACCCACAAATAGACATCATAAGTTAAGAGACCATTACAGAGGTCACAAAGTCAAACTTGGAGTGTACCTGAAACAGTCATTTTGCAACCTTAGATCTGTTCCCCTGTGCATGGGTGTAGTACTAAAGATTTATAATTACCTGACTTCACTGTTTTCACATGTGTTTGGGTTCTTTAGTCCCTGCTTGGACATTGCCTTCCTAATGAGCATTCAGTCACCCTTATTGTTCAGCATTTGACTCATTTACTCATCTCATTTGAACTCTGCTATAGGCAGAATGACTCATTTCCTCATGAACTTGCTACATACTCTATGTTTTATAGCTTCACAGCTATTAATTGGTTTATAGTGATCTTGCAAATGGCAAAATGAGGGCAGAAAGGGATTAAAGTCAAGAACATTCACTACTTTTAGAATCTCAGTTTGAGATACTTCAGCCCTGGATTCTCAGGAGTACATATGCTAATGTAGCACTTACTTGCTATTCAAAATACACCACATGCAGACTCCAAAACTGCAAGGGAGCTCAGCCTTCCTATAAATGGCAACCCACAAGGTAAGGAAAATGCCATTAATAACACACTAAGAAACCTGCTACTTGCCTTGCACCACACAGGAGCCTCTGTGGTGTAGCCAGGAATAAAACCTACTTCTTGGAAGAGTATCCACAAAACCACCCTTGCCCTTCCAGCATCTGCCTGACTCATTCTTCCATACACCTTCCAAGGTGTGGGAAATGAGGCAGATATCCTGAATATAGTAAGTACCTAACTTCAGCAACATACTGCCTGCCAGAGCAGGTCGAGTATCTGTACTGAAGGAGCTGCAGGTCTGAAGGAAGGAAGAGTAGGTTGCTGTGTACTTGAAGAATGTATAAAAAGCATATAAAAGAGGAGGTGAAATTGAGATTGCACATGAAGCTTTTACTTGGGCACATCTAACCTCCACATGCTTGATTTCACAAGCTTTCATAACGTTCTTAACAGGGAAGAACTGGCTGTAAGTTTTGTATAAGGGTTCGATGAACACTTGAACCATTGCAAGGGCATACACGTCTACCGGGGCACTCTCTAGTAACTCAAGGGGTCTGGATCTGCTTACCCAGAGAAAGAGAATTTGCAGAAGCTAAAGGAACCAATCTCCTTGCTCCAGCCCTGACAGCAGAGCTACATTCCCAGTTTCAGCCATGACTTCCAAGACGTTTCTCCCAGTTCAGGATTTGCATCTCCAGAGCTTTGGTCAAGGTCCCTCAGCCGTGTACTGTCCCCCAAAATCCTACACCCCTTTCAGTAGGGGGAGAAGAGCTTTTCCCCAGGTCTAAACTCCTATTTTGAGCCTGTTACTGCATTTCCCATGTGTTGGATCCTGCACGCAGAGAAGGCAACAGAGACTTGGGTTCAGCCCTCCAGCTCCTCTGAGAGTGCCATGGTTAGCATTTCCTTCTCCCCCTGACTCCCTGCATTTTATTTTTCACCAGTGCTTTTGGGTTGGGGCTGCACAGCTGGGAAGGCACAGCAGCTGGGAACACCACTCTCCGAGCAGGAGTACCACCAGTTCTTCAGGTACCTGCGGGTTGCCCACCGTGCCAGCACTGCCTGCCTTCTTCGTGAACTGTACGGCTGCCAAAACCCCCTGGTCCAGAGACTAGATGAGTATGAAAACCATGGAGTCATCCCTGAGGGTAAGGCTGACCATGACAGACAGGGCAGGCAGATGGATGGGGGTCCTGCACAGCCAGGACTGTACCTGATTGCTAGAAGGGGACAGAGACTCGTGAGCTGGGGGAGGAGAGGGTTGGGTAGTGATCCTGCAGTGAGGAGAAGACATCTGCTCATGAGCAGCCTCTCCTGCACTCGATTGCATCCACGTGTGCCCCCAGGGCCAGCTTCTTCTCCTCCTCTGTCTGGGTTGTGGAGATGACCAAGAAGCAGTGGAGTTTCTCACAGAGGTTCAGGGGGGGCCCCGAATGGCACAGGAGTTTTCATAGAGGGATGTTAATTTGATAGTGAGATTATTACTGAGAGCTGGTGGGACCCCAGCACAGAAGTTTTATCACTGAGTCTGTGTCTATTTGCCTCTGTCTAGGGCCCATATGCTCTGAACTGCCAGGAACCATCTTCCCTAACTTTTGCACCTTCTCGTTTTATCGCTGTACTAGGAAAAGGTACTTCATTAAGGTAAGTTATTTAGCTGTTTCCTGAAGACCATGGTGTGCTCTGGACACTGATTAGGGGAAAAGGAGGGCATTGAAAATAAGGAAGCGGAAAAGCAGGATGCTAAAAGACAGGGAAGACATATTAGAGCCATAGGAAGCCCACCTTCCAGGGGCACTCACACCAAGCTGACTAGTTGACCAGAAGGAACTTGCAAGCACTTGCAAAAAGGAGACTTTGGGGAAGCTATTGTTAAAGAAAATAAACCTCTGAGGACTACCTCAGCCCTTACCATAGATGATGATGAGATGATGAGACAACCTAGGTTCCTGCAGGAGAAAGAGTGGGTGATTCATGGCAAGGAAAGTAAAGAGAAAGACAACTGGGGGTCACAAGCAGAGACTTACGGAGAGACTTAACAAGGAAAGTAGTTGAAGGTTTCTCTCCTGTCTTGGGCTCATCTTTGTAGGGAATGGGAAAGATGGGATTGTGCATTGAGCACAGAACAGGAGGGTGGCTGGGTACCTGCTCCCCTCCACAGAGGTGTGTTTTTTCTTCCACAGAGGATTGCATGTCCCGGAGAGACGACAGCTGAGCTGGGCAGCACACAAGCCTTCAACAGCATGACCATGAACAGTGTCCCCGTGTTGCCTGGCATCTTCAGACCCCAGCCCCTACTTCCGATATTTCCCAAAACTGCCCAGCAGGCCCACAGAAGTCCTCCCAACTCCTCACATGAGGGCACGCCATGGCTGAGGAAAATGCAACTAAATCTTTCTGACCCACATGCCACTACGGTGACAGCCAGTGGCCAGCAGCAAGGACAGATACCCACCAGTGACATCCAAGATCTCCTCCTGAGGCTACAAGATAATCATGTGCAAAGTTCAATGCAGATACTTCAGCAATTGTTGGCCATGGGGGACGCAGTGGAGGAGGAAGAGTTGCAGAATGCTGCCCAAAACCTGCTAGTGGCCCTGAACAATGCACGTGTTGTCCCAGCTGACAACCAGCACTGATACAAGGCACAGAAGAAAGAAGTGAGCAGCAAAGGAGGATCAGCAGTTGTGGCTCCTCAGTGTGGTGTCGAGTCAGACACACTGTCTTGGGGACATACGGGAAGATAGAAACGAGAGAAGGAATCCCCCTTCCTAGGCCTGAGGCGTTGTCAAGGCTGACAATCCTTCCCCAGGTCAACAGTGTAGGAACCAAGGGGAAAAGCCATCTTTTCCGAGAGCATGGGAAAAACCAGGAATGTGAAAAGGTATTGCTCAGGATTCAGAGACACATGATATCCCCTCCGCAGTAACTGCATTGAAGAGATAAAGTCCTCTGCCACACAAACTGCTCACCTGCTGTTGTTTGATTTGGGAGATGGCTATTCTTGAACAAGGCAAGATGGAAAAATAGCTCATTTTTCCTGGTTGGGACTGTACCACCACCACTAGCTCTCTGTCCTGGGCAGAGGGTTGGGGTTTGTTGTGTCATTCAATGAATGTCACAGGAGAGCAGTAGCCGTTCTTCATCGAGTATAGCTTTTTATGCTCAGCAGCATTAAGGGAAAAATCTTCTTTGGAAGTATGTGTGTGAATATACACACATGCACACAAAGGGTCCTCTCTAATTGCAGGAAGGCCTTACCCTGCAAGGGAGCTGCTGGGCTAGTGTTCTCCTTGGACTGGCGTTTGCATGGGGTTGTCACTTGCTTCTAAAGCAGATGGTATGAAACACACAGATTAATTATTCATGTTAAGAAGTTCCTCTTGTCTCAGAAAATCAGAGAGTCTGATTTATGGGAACTTTGGCTGCAGTGCTGTTCCTTTTATAAACACTAGACATACCTGTAAATAAAACCACATGAAACCATCTGGAGCCAGCCCTTGCTGGTAAAAGCATAGCGGAAACTCTCCAGGAACCAGCTCCAGTTTCTGTATCTCTACTCACAATGAGTTTAGAGCTGCCTCAAACCTACTCTAAACCAACCAGTGGTTGGTCTTGGCTTTTAAGAAACCCTCATCTAACTGAGAATCATAGATCATGGAATGGTTTGGGTTGGAAGGGAGGACCTTACAGATCATTTTGTTCCAACCCCCCTGCCATGGGCAGGGACACTTCCCACTAGAGCAGGCTGCTCAAAGCTCCATCCAGCCTGGTTTTGAACACTTCCAGGGATGGGGCATCCAAAACTTCTCTGGGCAACCTGTTCCAGCGCCTCACCACCCTCACAGAAAAGAATTTCTAAAAGAATTTAGATTCTAAGAATCTAAATCTCGCATCTTTTGGTCAAAAACCATTACCAACCCCCTACTCACCCTTCTTCCTACAGGCCGCCTTGTAATCTGTTCCACCAAGGGCTGTGAGGAGAAAGGGGCCAAAGGCAGCTCTCCCTGGGGATGGACCACACCAAGCCCATCCCCAGGGAGAGGATCGGGGATGTCTGCATTCCCTTTATTCTGTCTGACACAAACACAGCTGAGTGACATACAGGCTCTGCCTCTACCCACTGAAAGA
Source organism: Thinocorus orbignyianus (assembly GCA_013400375.1). Taxonomy (NCBI): domain Eukaryota; kingdom Metazoa; phylum Chordata; class Aves; order Ciconiiformes; family Thinocoridae; genus Thinocorus; species Thinocorus orbignyianus. The sequence goes on from VXBW01004663.1 coordinate 839,895, forward strand.
AGTCCTTAGAAGATGAGCTCCTTAGAAGATCTCAAAATTACAGGTCCTCTGTTTGTCCTGGAAAGCGTGATCCTTCCCAGGGGTGAGGGCAGGTCATGGGGAAGGCACAAGCCCTTGCAGAAGAGCACTTGCTTGCTCCCACGGAGGACTGCCCAGCGCATAGTCCCTACTGCTTGGGACCCCTGACGAAGAGCAGGTGAAGCTTCATCAGCTCCTTCCCTTCCCCCTAGACAGAGGGGGATCCACATCAGCCGGGTCCCTGCCCGGAGCACCAGGGCTTCCCCGGCGTGACAGCTCCTCCAGCCCCAGCAGCGGGGCAGCTCCCGCAGCACCCTCGGCTCCTGCCACACGGCACACGCGTGGCGTGCCCACATTTGGCCTCCGGCAGCCGAACCCTGCAGAATTTCTTACCCAGACGGCTCTTCCCGTACCCTCCGCCCCGCAACCCCTCCGGCCGCCCTCCCCACCGGGGCGGGCGGGGGCTGCAGGCCGCGGGGAGCCGCGCAAACCCCCGCCGGGTCCCCCCGCACCGCCTCGGCCGCTGCGACAATGTCACCTCCTTCTCCCGCCGAGGAGAGCCAGCCCCTGCACCCCCGGCCCGTTACTTCGCCCCCTCTCCCCCGGGCTTTTGTTGCGGGAGACTCACCGGGGCCATGTGCGGGGCGGCGGAGGACGGAGGCCGATGTGCGGGAGCNCGGCGGGGCCGGGCGGCGGCGCTGCGGGGCCGCGGTGCGCTGGGCTCGGCTCCCCTCCTCTCCGCTCCCCTCGCTGGTCTTAACCCTTGTCGGCGCCGGGAGCGGCCCCGCCGGGGCTGGGGAGGGGGGATCCCGGGCCCCCGATGCCGGGAGGGAGGCTCGGTGTAGGCGGGATGCGGGGAGCGGAGAGCGGGGGGCGGCCGGCGCCCGGCGAGGGGGTTTGCTGGGGACGAGAGTGGGTTTGCGCCTTCCAGAGGGGAGACGGCCGGCAGCCCCCCTGCTGGAAGAGCTCCGGTCACCCCTCATCCCTGTCGCGACATAGGACACGCGTCCCCGAGAGCCGTTCCCCCTGGAATTGCCTCCTCGTCCGTGTGTCCCAGCACTGGCAATGTTCTGCAGGCCCTGGCTGGGAGGCAAGCACCAGCGCTACAGCTAAAGCCCAGAGCTGCTCTCTGTCACAAGACCTTGATGACAGGATGGTGTGGATGGTGGGACACCTCATCCCTGGAAGTGTTGGGCCAGGCTGGATGGGGCTTAGAGCAACCTGCTCTAGTGGGAGGTGTCCCTGCCCATGGCAGGGGGTTGGAACTCGATGATCTTTCAGCGCTAACCCTTTTATGCTTCAATTTTATTCCCTGGGGACACTTTATTTCAGGTGAGTGGAGGCTTCGCCCTGCTGCTGTGCCTAAAGGTCTGGTGAGGTGCTGGTCGCACCACAGCATCCCTTGCTGTCTGGGCACAGTGTGAAGCAGCCCAGGGCATGTGTGCTCACAGCTCATGCCACAGGGAAGGCTCCATCCACTCCAGGCAAAATTTTCCTCTTACTGTATGTCCTGCAAGTGCTGCTGATGCACAGGCATTTCGCCAGGTGTTTTCTCCCCATGGGAATGCAGGAATGGCTGTTCCCTTTAAATGAGATGCAGCAGTAAGTAACGGGCTGAGGTACGTGGCAATGAATTTCTAGCAATGACCGAAATATTTTCTATGGGACTTTGGGAAGGATGGTGCGGAAGTGTTTACCAAACCCTACACACACTTGCAACTGAAGAAAAAGTTTATAATTTTTCAGTGGCCCATAGATAGTTTGCTGACTCCTGCAGAAGTCTCCTGATCTTGGGAGATAGAAAAGCACTAATCACACAAGCAGAGAAGAATAACAACATGCCCCATAGGTGATTTTAATAAAATTAACTTTATGATTCGGGAACTTAGTAAATACTGGGCCATTTGCCCTCAGCAACACTAAAGAGGATTCTTGTCTCCACCTTAACAAGACTCCAACTACCTTCCCTTCCAGCCTCTGGATAGCAACTTTTCCAAAGGCAGAGAGAGCAGGGTTATTCCTAAATACAAAGTCCGGCCTGAGCAATGTGGTTGCTGATTCCAGAGGTATTAGACAGACACAGAGCTTGAACAAATCTAGACTTTGCTGCCCTCCCTTTGCAGAGGGAAGGACTTTGCACAGATGGCACGTTCTTTCTCCTGAGCCCTGCCCCAGCTCCCTCTGCCTTTCTTTTGAAGAAGACGCTCTCCCTTGTAGCATAGGCAAGTAAAATTAATACCGGCAGTAGCAAAATCCAAAATGGTTGCATAAAAAGTCCAGCTACCAGATCATAGGTCCAAATAGCAATAGGTTAAGGAGTGAAAGGGGAGGCACTTCTGATGGACAGGCAGAGCAAGATCTCCTCTGCCTGTTACCATAGAGAGTGCTGCAAAAGGCCACACAGAGCACAGCTCTGATAACAAACTACATGGGTCACAGGAAAAAATCTGTTTCAACAACAGTTTTGCGTCAAAAGCAGATTATGAAAGAGCTAAATTGTCACTTATTACTTTGTGCTAATCTGTGTTCCACAGTAAGTGCGTTGGTATTATCAGAGTTTGCCACATATTTTATGAGCCCAAGCCCAGTTGTCACCAATGGCCTCTGCTGCAATCTTCTACTCTGTCTACATTTTTGCCTTTCACTGGCATGCTGCTTTCTGCTGTGAGTATGCTGCACCTGACTGGCTTGCGTCTGAAGTACAACTGTCAGCTGAAATTTTCAAGGTAGCACCAGGGCATTAGCTGAATGTCCTTGACTAGTTTAAACACCACTCAGAAAAGCTCTGATTTTAAACTCAAAACAAGGACCTGATGGTCCTAACTCTTACCTGTTGCCCCAGTGCGCCATGTAAGCCTGGTTTCGTACCAAATCAGTTCCACCATTTTTTTGGCAGCTGTGTCTTCAGCAGCCCAGTGTGGTGGGTCCCTTCCACAGGCATTATCCATATGACGTGAGCAACACCGCAGGCATACATGAAAACAGAAATTGTGAATATATGAGTCATCCCACTCACTAGCCCCATGAAACCCCACCTCTTTCCACACAGGTGCCGCTGCCTACAAATGAATGCTAAGACCCACCAAATTCACTCCCTAATAGAGAAATTTTCAAACATGAAACCATTTGGGCAGAGGATGCCTTCCCATCTTTTCAACACCATTTTCAACAGCAGTCCCAGTGGGGCCATATAGCCACAGGTCCCACCGGAGTGCAGCCCAACAAAGCACGTTTCATGACGTCTTTATCAGCCTTCTCCCATTCCATCCCCTGCACAGGTAACAGCTGATTGCACCAGCCAAAGACTTTTCTTCACCTGGGATTCATGAGCCGCTACCAATGCACTTTCTCCATGTGTCATTTATGGCACATTAAGCTTCTGTAGACATTTAATTACCTCTGCTTTCTCTAAGTCCTCTGTATTGTGAGACACCCGTGGCCAAAAAAAAAGTAGAGTTTGCCTTAACACAACAGAAAATGGCTTTTCTGAGCCACATTACCTCTTATTCCTGCTACCTTTATCACAAATCAAGTCTTACAATATTTTCTGTGTAACTGAAGGCAAGGGCTATTAATTCCAGATAAAAGTGTATCATACATCAACCTTCACTGATTTTCTGTCTGCCTGAAGGTTAATAGCAACAGCAATTGTATTACACTATATAGTGATGAAACGGGGGGAAACATTCCACATTCCAGTTTAAATTTAAAGGAAACCGGAATCAATGAAAAAAGGTTAACAAGCCTTACTTTGCCTCTTTGTGACTGTACAAAAATGTCCAGATCAGTCTCCTCAGATTATCTTTTACAGTCTTGCCATACAAGTCATCACCCTCATTTTCTTTTTCATTTTAATCTTGGTAGCAATAGGGTAACTATTTTCTGGTTTCCTTGATGGTTATGATCTTTAGCAGTCTCGTGCATCTCAAGAGCATATTCCTTCAGGTAAGGACTCAAATCCTTGAATAAGAATCTTTGTTAATTAAAAAGTGAAAAAGACCAACACACAGTAAATTAGAAAGGAATACCTTAAATAACTCTGAAAACTCAAACATGAAACCAGAATCAACAATTCCAATTCAGCAAGTCCAATTTAATTTTCTTTTTTTGCCAATATTCTGAAACAACTGATTAAGTTTTTCAAAGCTGACTAAAGTTGAGTCAATTATTCCATCTCCCTCTGAAATAAACAGTTTTGTGGCTAAAGTTGGCTACAGTTGGCTGGAAATCTTAATTACTTTTTTTGCCCATTAGGCACAGCCTTTCAAAGCAAACAAGATCTGAGTTTGTAGTTACAGGTATTTTACTTGAGATATTTTTCAGAAAACCAAGAAGCAACAAGAAACTGTTTTCTACTCACAGAACCTTTAAAGAAACAAAGCATTAAAACATTCTGAAATACAAGGTAAAAAGTCTCTCAAAGACCTTACTCTGCTCCCAGAGCGATGCTTTGAGAACTGGGAGGAAATGAGGTTTGTTTTTCCGTAACTGTTAAAGAAACAAGCTGGTATTTCCTAACTTCTGTTTGTGTGGCTGAGGAGTCTCATTACTTTCCCAAGTAATAGAAAAATGAATCTCTGACTTGTCTATGAGGCATTCATATATATTCTCCTGCTTGGAGACCATGGATCCCTGATCATACAGGTGTCAGCAGCCAACTAATACAGCAGTTCCTCCTAGAAATCACCTCCATGCATGGCTCTGAAGTCATACAAGTGGAAGAAAATAGTGCTGAAAGGCAATCTGTCAACACGAAAAGCAGTAAGCCCAAACTACCTGTCCTCTGTCTTCATGTGTAATTGCCACCTGCAAAATTATTTTTGTCTTCTTAAATTCTAAGATATAGGTGAAAAGGTGTGAGGCCAAGTCTCAACCACAAAGGTCTACCTAGTCAAGCCTGTTGTCTCTAGCAAGCAGTCAGTATGCTGACTGTAGGAGGAATATGACACACACAGTTACACACTGGAAGTCTTCTAATGGTGTTGCAGAAGAATGTTAAGTGTAAGAGAGTGGTAACGAACAGGGGGAAAAAAATCTTTCTTTTGGAGTGTTCATATCTGTGTCCTAAAAACACCTACAAATGACTGACAAAACAGGCAGGGCAGGGTTCCTGAGGGGCCACACTGAGATGTGATGGGTCCCTTCAGCATTGCAACACAACCACTCCAAAGCCAAGGAAAAGCTACAAGACGGAAGGGGGAGTTGGAGACTACTGGAGTGACACATCTAACACAACAGAAAACCCATCCCCATATTGCTCGGGTACAACTCGGTGGCCACAGAATTCCTCTCTCAGCGCTATCAAACAAAGGTAGCCTTTGAGTGTATTTCCCAAAAATAGTCTGGTACAAATGCATGTAGTTTCTTTTCTCTGCATAGGTTCTTCAAAGCGAAACAAGATCACAGATGCTGTTGAAGTCTCACTAGGTTCAATACACATTTGGCATTCAATTTTCTGGACACTGTGAATCCCCATCAAATTCTTTCTGACCACCCCATCCAGAACGGCTCACTCTTTCTCATCTGAACATCACCTCTGCCTAAGCTGCTTTACCGGTGCATGAAAACAAGTGCTATGAACAAAGCCACTCTTCACAGCCAAAGATGAGACAGCAAAATCAAGCTAAATTTAAATGTACTCCCAGCGTTACGGTAAGCACACCCTTTACTAAGACTTTTGTACCACAATGCCTTGCCACAGAATGCAAAATATTGCTTCTTTTATTTTACCAAGATGACACTCCTGAGCTGTGCACAACCGAACCCAACCCAACCCAACCCGCTTCTTTCAGAGCTTGCCTACCCACCATATCTGCTAGCTGTGGCATCCCCCCAGCAGTGCCTCGTCTTTGTGGTAAAGCTAGGTTGGTCCTTTGCTGCATGGGCAGAGGGCTGGGAGCCCTGGAAGTGGGAACAGACAGGGAAGGAAAGAGGAGCCAGAGGAGGTGATAGGGGTGATGGCGGACTGGGATGTGGTTGGGGGTAGCTGAAAGGTTTTATAGATAGCCACCACCCTCTTCTGGTCAGGGGAGGTTGACGAGGTGTGGGCTTTCCCTACAACAGGCAGCAGAAGCAGCAGAGGGTACCCAGAGATCCTAAAGTGGTGGCACCCAGAGGTCTGGGACGTTTCCCCATAAGGGCACATGAGCTCATGAGCATGGTGACACTCCAGCTGCAGAAACAGGGCTTATAGTCAGGCAGTCACACAACTGCTGGAAGAGACACTTGGGAGTTGTTGTCCTCCACCTGGTGGGGCAGGAGCTCTGGTGAGACTGTGCTCGTGCCAGCTGAAGAGCATACCGCTGTGACTAGAGGTGCCTTGGTGACATTAACAGGAGTGGAAAGATACAGGCTTGCAAAGCTACTTTTAGCTGCCCTTTAAAACCTTGAACCACAGCTCAGAATAAACAACAACAACAGAAAAACAAAACCAAACCCAAGAGCATCCAAACACGTAAGTTCAAAATGTTTTTTCAGTGTTTTTTGTGTTCCTGGGGAAGCAGTCCTTAAGTAGGTTTTACAGTAGGGAAAGTTAATCCAAGTGTATAACACACTAGGTACCAGAATGGGCCCCTCTGCCCCAGTTTCTCTCAAGTCAATTCTCACCAATCCTCTTAATAATAGCATATTTTACACCTCCCTCTTTCTTTTTTTTTTTTTTTCCTTTTAAGGCTCTCACAAAAGATAGAAAATAAAATGGCATTAGCTGCTCTAACAGCATGCAAAATGTCTTTCAGGAGCTCCTACTTATCTCAGCTTGCTTTCAGTAGTCTCTTTAGGCACTGCTTCCCTGGGCTTCATCTCCATATTCTTCTTGTCTCCCCAAAGCCTGTCCTTCAGGCATTTGTAGTCTGAAGGAGAAAGAAGCAATCTCCTTGGCAGGCAGAGTTCTGCAAGTCCACAAAGTCTTGTTTTTGTATGCAGGCTGCATCTCCTTGCGCTTTAGTATCCTTGTTCCCTGTGAAATAGCATGACTCTTGCCTATCTTCAACTGTATTTATAAGCACCCAGATTAGTTCTATACTAGTAAGTCTGGTTCTCAACCAACTCTTAAAATAAAGGGAGACCAGCTGTGTTTTAAAGGCAGTCACTCAAGCTCAGCAGGAGAAGAATCTCTTTTAGATCCAGTAGCTTTTTAAAACAAATCTCAAGTATCTTAGTTCATTTTTTGAGTAGACTTTTCAATATCTGGGACTAGACATTACTTGGTGGAATCTCCCCCATCAGCCCTTGAAAGTGGTTGAAAATCCTATTCTTTGAACCATGGCTCATTACTCAGCCCCCTTCTGTGGCTGTCTGCCTGGCAAATGCAGATATGATGGGCATTATGAGGTGCTCTAATGGTAGATTCCCAATAGCACAACCACAGGGAAATGCAAATAATCCAACACTGCAATGTAGTCTCCATCAGAAAAGCAAAGTTTAAATATATCTACATTTACTTCAAACCATGGCCATAATGTGTCCTGATCTATCAGCAGGAGTTTTATTCTTTTCTAAGTCGATATTTTTAAGAAATGGCTTATTTTTACAATTTTCTTTATCTCTGAGTTCTTATGAAGCTGCTAGACGTACATAGCTTATGCTTCCCATTTACATTTTTCTATACCCGTATGAGCCTGCTGAATTCTCCGAAGGATATCAGATTTCCATGCACTTTGCACAGCTATTCTGTTACCTCTAAAGACCAGATCATTCTTTACAGTGAACTTCAGTTTGAATTGGTAATGTGAGCTTGCTGTGTAATTCCCTGACTCCTTTACAGTGACAGCCCTAATGCCTTTTTATAATCTCTCATCTTTTACTGTGCCTCTGCAAATTTATTCCACATTTCTGAGAGCAAGCAATTCCCTTTTCTCCTATTTATGTGCATTATATTTCTGGGTCCCTTTATCTTGTATAAGTCATGTTTTCAAACCTAATACTGGCTCTTTGTTTCCAGCAGCTATCATAAACTAAATACATAACGAACAGTGTAAGACCAGAGCAAGTGTATATATCTGTGCCTTACTTGCTTAGACCTTCTCTCACTGCTCCTCTGAAAGAGGCAATGTCACCTTTTTTACAGCCCTTTCAGTCTCTTCATCCCCAGCACCAGCAGGAGATTAAGGCCCTTCAAAACTCCCTCCTCAGCCCTCTATACACATGTATGTTGGATAAAACCATATTTTTCCCTGAAGGCTAAGATTCTTGTGTAAAATCACAGGATTTTAGACAGAGAGGACTGAAGGAAAACCTAAGGTTTCACAAGAAAAAAGAAACCCAAAAGACAGAAGCACTGCTGCTCCATCCCATGCCATGAGCTGCTTGTAATGTCATCCCTTCCTTCACTCAGATCCCCCTGCAGCACGTTACTTTATAGACAGAATAGCTGGTCCCGTTAGAGACTTACTGTGACTTAGGAACCACAACACAGTGTTACAGGAAGGGATATTCAAGATGCCTGTAAAAAAACCTTGACTTTTGGACCATTTGTGGTTTCTACCTCTTAGGTCTCCATCTAACCATCCATGGTCCAAACTAACATTGAGCTGTATGCACCCCTTGGGGCAGGGAGGCAGTATCTCAAGCACTGCTTTTCCTAAACCTTTATTTCAAAAAACCTAGTCATTTTATGTAGAATCATAGAATGGTTTGGGTTGGAAGGGACCTTACAGATCATCTTGTCCCAACCCCCCTGCCATGGGCAAGGGCACCTCCCACTAGATCAGGTAATGCCATATGGCATTGCAGGTCCAATATATAATTTATCTTTGCAACAGTAGACATTAATGCAATTATTTGAAATTTGAGGCAAAATGAAACTCAGTATCCTGGCTGTTATGAGGGCTATCCTAAAAGCATTTCCGATCAAGAATTCTGTGAATGATTCTTAAGATTGCACATGGTATTCTAAATCTGCACTCTTACCAAGTTAAATGGTTGAACTAGCTGTTAGGCTCTTACTCTTAAAATATTTAATGAAGTCTCATATATAGTTTGGTGAGACATTAATTATTTCACTGCCTTGGAACTAATCCGTAAGTCTACAGAGTTCACAGGAATATTTGGTAATACAGCTTCTGTAAGTTCCCGAGGACAAAGTACAACGAATAATTTTAATTTCTCATTAACATGTTAGATATGCCTTACATACAGCAGCAAATCTGGGCTGAACGGAGAACTGAAAGTAGAAATGCCCAGAACACAGCACTAAAGGTTCAAAGCCCACTGTAAAGCTGTAAAAATGTAGTTAAAATTTGTACAGTAACTTGATGTCTGTGATGCAGCCACTCATTGGGGATCTGTCTATAATTTCCAAACTGATATATTCAGTAAGTCCCATCTGTGTAATTAAAACCTCTGCCACAGTTTCATGTAACTGATATTGTAAGTATACAGCCAGATTTTCCCTTTCCATGCCAGCACCAAGTCTGAAATCCATTTTTTTCCCTGCAGTTTCGTATGTCTGACGTACTTTCGCACACAAATCCTGCTTGCACTCAGCTGCCAGAATGCAACCCCACTGCTGCCTTACTAGGGCTGAACTTTAGTATAAATCCTTTGGATCATTGCCAATCCTGATCCAGAGTTTTTTCCAAGTTATAGGGTGCAACTCTAGCCTTTCACAGTGGTTTTTAGTCATAAATCACAAAAGAATGACACGTGGGTTGAAGCAAAAAATTCCATTGCAGGAGTACAGTGTTCTGATTCTTATTTGTATATACCAGAGCATTTTCATTTTCTTTTCATGGTTATTCAATAGCCTGTCTTCAGTGTTTTGCTGCCTCCTGGGTAATGTCTCCTTTCTAATCAATGTTAGATTATTTTTCTCCATATTTACTCGTGTCTTCCTTTACAGCCCTTTTAAACCAAAATCAATTTCACTTTTGCCCCAAATAGCCATCCTGGCCGTGCAAAGACAGATTCATAGACTCATAGAACGGTTAGAGTTGGAAGGGACCTTAAAGATCATTGAGTCCCAACCCCCCTGCCATGGGCAGGGACACCTCCCACTAGACCACACTGCTCAAAGCCCCATCCAGCCTGGCCTTGAACACTTCCAGGGATGAGGCAGCCACAGCTTCTCTGGGAAACCTGTTCCAGTGCCTCACCACCCTCACAGGAAAGAACTTCTTCCTAATATCCAATCTAAATCTCCCCCCTTCCAATTTAAAACCATTATTCCTATACTTCCTAACAAAGAGTCCTTCTCNAACCTGTATGTGTGCCTGTGATTGCCACATCCCAGATTCTGAAATCCATTCCTTGAGTGCAAATTTGAGCTCGCAGTGTATTAATCCTGGTCACAAACAGAGAAGTACACACACATTCAGCTCTCCTGAGATCCTGGCCAAGGCACACTGTAACCATCCACAAGTTAGTTCACAACTGCTACGTCTGCAGAGATCCCAAACACATCAGGGGCTCAGCTTTACCTCTCAAGCACCCTAAGTGTGCATTCACCCCCAGGTACTCTTCCTTCCAATGCTAGCAGCAGCTCTGGACCCAGTCAGCACTTGCAGTGCCATGCAAAGCACTATTGCCTAGCAAGGGTGGGCTGTTGTAGAGTGATTTCTACCTATTTTAGGGCATCAGCCACCCTCCCACTCCCTCACCTCTCTCCTTCAGTGCCCGTATCAATCCAGCTGTAATGCTTCACAGTATGAGGGGACTCAGGCCAGGTGGAAAGCTGTGCCAGGAGAAGCAGTTTTGCAGCAGCTGGGGAGAGCTGGGGAGACTGGAGTACAGTAAAGCACTGCAGAGCACATGTGGACATTTGTAACCCACTGCCCACAGAAACCAAAACAGGTGAGGATATAGACAGTCTGGAAACACCTGCAGAAGTTAAGGAGTCTGAGGAACTGAAAATGAGGTCTTCTCCATCAGCAAAGGCTACCGCAACAGCCCACAAACCATAATGGTGGGGAAAAGCAGGCCAAGAAACAGCAACAAGAAAATATACCTGGCAGAAGAGAGTAAGTGGTATCTTCACAGGAGCTCTGTAGTTCAGTGTTGTTGTCCTTTCTTTCTTCGTGAGTCCATGAGGAGGAGAAGGGACCATAACACACAGACCTGCAGCAGTACATCCTGCAGATGCAGTCATCGCTGTGTTGCAGAGAGTTTTCTCTGTTATGCACTGCCAGGGCCCATTTCTCTCCTCCTTGAAGTACCATGAGAGGAGGGGTTGTGGGTGCTTCATGCTTCCGTGAAGTCAAATTTGTCTCCCCCAAAAAAACCCAAACGAGAAATGTTATTAAAGACTAATTCACACCCAAAGCAGCACTTCCCAAACATCATCTGTCTCAACCCTTATCTTTTGTATTTATGACCCTCTGAGTACAAGGTAGTAGACATACACTGGTGCAGTCCTTAACCTACCTATGGGCTCCCAGTGGTGGGGACATGGTGATGTATGACATCTGAGTGAATTGAGAGCAGTGCTTATTTTGGAGGGTGCAAGTCTTTAGTTGAAGAGGGAGAAAAACCTAAAATCCTGAGCTGTAGATCCTAACGATTAGGAGCTCCTGGACATCTCAGCGCTGGAGTTCTTCCCATATGAAAGCCACTTTTTTCTCTGCAGTAGGGAAGTTAAAAGAAGTAACCAGCAGGTGAGGGAACACAACACTGTTGTAATGAAAGATGAAAGAGAGAGTCTAGACACGAAAGCCAATGCAGAGAGAAATAAGGCATATTTCAGATAAAGGATAGGGAAAGACCAAGAGAGGGGGAAGAAAGCCAAATCTTCAGAGGTCTGAAAAAGTTAGTAGCAGAAATATTTTTTCATGTGTATAGAGGTAAATTCTGGGTTTTTTCCTCCCTCAGCAATTTATATGTAATAAATTAGGGGAAATGGCTGATGATGTTTAAAAGTGCAGATATTTAATATCCCCAGTTCTTTTTCCTGGCTAGGCATAAAGCTGTCTGCATCTTGAGACAATGAAGAGCTGAACTGGTTTTGAAGGTGAGGAAAGATTTAATGCTGACTTTCCGTCTCAGCGCATTACCTACCACCGGGCCATCCTGACAGCCCATAAAACCCAAGAGCTCCTTTTGGGACTCTGATTTCTCCCATTTGGGTGAGAGAGTAGAAGCAGCTTAAAAGTGTCCTTCGAGGTTGCAGTGCATTAGTGTGGGTGGGGGATGACACTACAAGAATGATGGGGGTGCACAGGGGTCCGAGAAACTTACTCTGAGCATAGCCAGTCTTCAGGAAGATCCCTGTCATCCATTCCATCCAGGGAGGATGTGAGATTCCACAGCTGGCTGAGCCAATGTCTCTCTGGGATGGTGTTTTCCAAACCTTTTAAATGTACCTCTCCACTCGCCTTTTGGTTTTTTGCTTCTCACTTTTTGGTTTTTCGCTTCATCAATCTTTACGTGATCTAGTTAAGCATTTACACCGTGGCTAGACTTTCACAATCAGATTCCATGTAGTTTGAATATGTCCTTTAATATGAACAAATCGGGATAATTTCATTTTATTACTCAATTTTTATAGATTTGGAGTTTTTTGTAATGAAACTTTAAAAATAATCTGTGGGAAGATTCTTCTGCAGAAGAGAAATGCATAAGGAAAAGCTCTTTTCTTAGAAGTATAATGCAGTAATAAATTTGTGTGTATAAAACTGGAGAGATATCTCTCTCAGGGGCTGTTCTCAGCTTGTTTAGAGAGTATCTTTTGAGGTAGCCAGCAGGTTTTCATTAAAAAAGAAGTATGATGTAAGGAGATAAGCCCAGGTTAGTGGTGCTCAGGTGGGTGCCTGTTTGTTTAAGCATCTTTTCATGTTGTAGCTCCTTGGAGAGGAAGAGAGGTCATATTTAAGAATAAGAACAACTATTTGAGTGTAGTGCCCAGTATGAGAAAAAATCCTGTACAAAAGCTTTAAGCCTGACTTGTCTGTAGGATTTCTTTTTTGAATAGCTGGATGTCATCTTATAGCTGAGGAAAGGAAAAATAAAATGGAAAAGAACAAAAAAAAAGAGAAAATTAGAAGTTAGAAAGGGTAAGTGTGTAGGTGCAGGAGGAAAAAAAAAATCCAGGCAGAAAGAATAACAAAAAATGGAGGCAGAAGGTGGGTAAAAGAGGAGAAAAGGAAGATGAGTTTTTCAGTTTCCCAGGATGAGGAAGAAAGTGGCCAATACCTTTCTGAGGCTACTCCATCATCATCAAATATCTTCAAGATCAGGGAGGTTCCTGGTGACTGGAAAAAGACAAGTGTCACACTAATCTTCAAGAAGGGCAGGAAAGATGATCCAGGGAGAGGCAACTCAGTCAGCCAACCTCTGTCCCTGGGAAGGTTGCAAAGCAGCTCCCAGCACATGAATAACAAGGTCATTAGAAACAACCAGCATGAATTTACCAAAGTCTGATCATTCTAGGATTTCTGCCTGTGATGCAATGACTTCTGTGGATGTAGAGTGCAGCTGATGCTGTTTCCTTGACTGTAGCAAAGTTTTCAAAATGGTCCTCTGTAGCAGCCTTGCACAAAACTGGTAAGATAGGACCTGATAGTCTGCCTGTAAGTTGAATGGAATATTGCCTGGGCCACCGTGCTCAAAGGAGAAAGACACCTATGCTAGCCTTGCCAGCAGACACGATCCTTCCCCTCCATACAATACCTGTGAGACCACGTTTACGTACTGTAAGCAGTTTTGGTCCCCCCATTGCAAGAAAAACAGCCCATCCAAGCTAAAACAAGCAAGTCCAATGCAGGGCTACCGAGATGCTTAGGGGGCTAGAGCAGAGGGGCAATGGACAAAGTTGTGATATGGGAAGTTCTGCTTGGATACAAGGAAGAAAAATGCCACCATGAGGGTGTCAGATATTGGAGCAGGTTTCCCAGAGCTGTTGGAGACTCTCCAGCCTGATCTAGTTGGACCTGCCTTTCTAATTGGTAGGTGAACAGAGATGCTTCAAAATGGAAGTGGCAGATGACAGGAAGACAAATGCAAGTGTAAAATGAAAGAACAAAAGAATATAGACAAGGAAAAGAGAGACAGAAGAAAGAAACAAACACACACAAAAAGCCTGGTGGAAAATGACAGGAGGTAGCACAGAGACTCAAAAAATGGCCATAGTGACATTTCAGAGCAAAGAAGCAGGAGGAAAGTTCCCTGGAAATGACTGACAGCAAGTGAAAGGTCTCCGTTACTCTGCAGATTTTCATTAAAGGAAAATGAGAGCAAGAAATGCAGCCTAAAGTAAAACCCGGATTTGCAGACGCCACAATGTGTATCAGGAGAAACAGAAAATAAATCTAAGTTGTTTGGTCCTCTTCCTTTCTTCTAGAAATATAGCAACGCCTGTCAGCTGAAACAGTACCCCAAAGGCAAAGGCAAACAGCAAACAACTCTGAAAGCACAACTGATGAAGCTGGGTTTGCCATTCACTCATGTAACTCTCATTCCTTTCTCTTCCCATATGTTCCTTCTAACTTCTTTATACCTTGTAACATCCCTCACAAAACCCTTCACTCCCTCCTCTTTCCTGCTATTCTTCTAGCCTTTCCTTCCTTCCTTGCTGGGCTAGAAACCGCATCTGCTTGCGGGGTGGTTTGAGCTGGGCTGTGCAGCTGGTGCACCAGTGGCCAGTGCATTTTCCCTCAGCGGTGGCACTCATTTGAACCCATCAGAAGTACTACCCTCATGTCACCCAGCGACCCAGCCACCAAAACCTGCAGCAACTTCACATCCTCCGCACCACCCTCCCCGAGTCAAATCTGGTCAAGCTGATAAATGGGTTGACAGCTGTTGAGGGAATCGTGGGTAAAGTGACAGCAAACGTGGATAGACAAAAATGCAGCCCTCGGACAAGCTTTGTTTCCTTTGGAAACCAGACTTAAACCCATTCTGTATTGAATGAGCTCCCTTCTCTCTGAGAAATTCTTATTTAGGCAGTCTGGTGGATGATGCAAGATTCCCGGTACCCAGGTCCATCACACCATTTCCCAGCAAAGCCATGCAGCACTCCAGACGTGCGCACAGCACCTGGTGTACAACCAAGCCACCTCCCATCTGGTTTGCAGGTCACGCTTATCCCCATTATCATCCCCCCTACCAGAGTCAGGTTATACAGATGCCAGAACATGGCACTCTCATACCTTAAAAGTAACAATCTTCAGAAGTCTCTGTTCTTGATTTCTGAGGAGGACACAGGTTTCCATTCCTGTGCCCGGCAGATTTTTGGCCTCTGGGTTGCTGAGAGCCAAGTGTTGGTCCTCATGCCCCCAAGTGCATCGTATGCAGACCAGTGCTGGTTTTGCCCAGATAAGAAGAGTTCTGTATAACTAGAGAGCAAAATAGCATTGTAAAATATTGGGCCTCCACATGCGGCTAATAAATAATGTTTTATAGGGTGATTTTCACTGTATATTGAAAAAGCACCATATATTTATAATAGCAATGGTTCTGAGAAAGGTTAAACCTGTCGCTGCTAAAGAAAACGTATTACAAACCTGATATTGCCAGAAGGGCAAATGCTGTTTTTCCAAGAAACCAAAAACAAATTAAGGTCTTGAAAAATGACAGGCAGGAGCAGAGCTCTCCCAGCTTTGTCCCTAGGTGGCACAAATAAATTTGAAGAGAAATGGAATGGCTGTTTCAGATGTGGATGCAGCAATGCAGGCTGAAGTTGGCCAGTTTTCAGACCACCACAGCAGCAGTAGCTGCACTGTCTAAATGTGCCTACGCCAAGGTCTTCAGCTAAATGACAAGATGTAAGACTGAGTTGCCTCTACTTAGGCAGGCCCCTTTTTTGCACATCTCAGAATTATGGTTCCATTAGGATTTTAAAAAAAATGTCTTCAAACAAAATGCTCAAACGCCTTATTCACCTCTTTGCTACCAATAATGAAGTCAAAGCCGATGCTGTAAAGGAATTTAACAGCACTTTAAAATCTAGGATGCAGAAGTATTTTACAGCGCAATATTTCTTACTACGTGGATGTGTTAGCAGTGTTTATACACCAGAGCTAACTGCAGCTCTCAGAAACGTATACAGCAGCCTTGAAGGTGTGACTACCTTGTACTCCCAGAAGGCTTGGGAAACTATTTACGGGAAGGTGGGTGTGGGTTTTTTGGTTTTGTTTTGTTTGTGGTTTGTTGTTTTTTTTTTAAAAAAAAGGAGATGCTCTGTCTTTTTAAGAAAAGGGACTGTCTGAAAGCATTTAAATCCAAAGGCACTGTGGAGTTAGTTTATGGATGGTTATTCACTGATGACATTTTCACAGTGACTGAAAGCATGAACCCGTCACAGAGAATCGCTTATCAAACAAAAGATCACAAAGGTGGGGTGATTCGTGGTCATTTTTACCTTGAAGAAGCACAAAGAGCTCATGCCAAACAGCATGTTTGCTGGGCTGAAAGATTTGTATCTCTAGAAACAGAAAGGGGAGAAGGCAGTGACTATCGCTGAGTTGATTGGAACGGCTTCCTAAATCCCACACACGGGAGGGTATTTCCCACGCCTGCAACACTTGGATGGGATGCTTTCCAGAATGAACATGTAAGAGGGAGGTTTCCATCACTCTTCCCAACACCTGGGTGTTCCAACAAAATGCCAAATCTGCCTTTACAGTACAGTTAGTCACACCCTTGGATCTCTTGGGAAGAAAGTGTAATGGAAACACAACAAACAATTTTTCAAAATCTCTTGTGTGGGTAAGAAATAGTCATAGCTTTTGTTGAATCCTCCAGAGATTACTTCTCCAACATTTAACATGGGAGTCCATAACTTCTGAGCTCATCACCTGACGGATGGTGCGCTTGGAGAAAAACTAAACTGAAAACTTTGGATAGCACTTGGGCATTTTTCATCACATGTCATCAAATGGACAACACTGCATCACAAAATCCTTTTTATTCTTTTTTCTGCAGATGTTTCCAGCAGATGAAACTTTTTGAAACCATAAACAGGCACTGCAGAATACCAGTGTTTGAGAGGCTGCCTGCATTGCTCTTATGTCATATAGTTATCCAGGACAAAAAAGCCAACAAATTTGTTACCACTTCTTATGACTATCTACATTATATTCCTGTGAGTAAACATTCTACTGGCATCATTTCACTGCAATAACTTCAGATCAGAACTAATGTATTTAATTTTTATTTTGGCAAGGTGATGATTGAACTGTATCCCCACAAACCTCTGCAGGAATTTAAAAACACACCTCAGACCAGCAAGAATTGAGATGGTGAAAATTATGGTGAGCCTGAACAATTGTGTAGCCTGGATGTATCCTTAGTGTATAGGATTCTCTGTGACCTATGGAAGCAGGGCTATTGTCCTTTGAAAAACTGTAGTTTGGGGAGCGGGAAAGGTAGAGACTACTAACTGCTGTATTAAAATGGCCATATAAAATACTGCCAAAGACATTGTAGGTTACATCTTCAAAACTGCTCAATAGAGGGGTGAACCTGCTATATGAAGGATTTCAAGAAGTCTCATAAGAAAGGCATACGCAATACAAAGGATACTTCTAAGTCTCTTAGAAGGAAAGCTATGAAACATCTAGTCTGCTGTAGATGAAAAACTTGGAAGAAGCTGGGAAGAAAGACGAAGGGCTCTCCTGAGGGTGAAAGAGATGGTTAAAGACGGCTTTTCTCACTGTTGGTCTAAAGAGTGTACTAAATCTAAAACAGATCTGTTCCAAATAACTCCCACACAGACCAGGAGAGCGAAAAAACCTATTCATTGAGGTGCCAGTAATCAAACAGAACAGCAAAATTTAACTTCAGTCCAGTATACCTCCCATTATTTCACCAGCTGTTTTAAGATAATAACTTTTATTACTCATGCCTTTTTCTTTAGCATCCTTGTCAAAAGCATGTTTTCTTTTAAGACGCTGAAGGCTGTTTTTGAAATGGCTGCTACTAAATTGTCTGAGGAAGAACAGAATATAGCTTTCTTCTGTCGGGAGGGGTGAGCAACCCCATTTAAGAGGGTCATATTTCTTTTAATGCAGCTAGACAGGCTTTCTTTCAGCAGGAGTAGACCTTAAAAAGTGTTTGTTGCTATATCATCTCATTTTATACTCAGAGATTTCTTTTCAGAAGATATAAACCAGTAGGCAATGGAGAAGGTAAAGTCCAAAACTCTGGGGTATAAAAGCATTTAACACCAATGCTGGGTATTTGCAAGGTTTGCTGTTTGCATCCTCAAAAGCTTCAGGAAGGCACAGAATGACACAGGTTGTATTCCCGTGAACAGTGACTCTTCCAGTCCAAAAAATGTTATATCAGGGGAGCAGGTATCATACAGATTGCTGAAGTGGACAGCAGAGGCTGTGATGTGTTTCCAAGCAATTTTATCAATGTGTTGTGTAGTAAGATCTCAAGGTCTGGGGAAAACAGCCAGTGAAAGAGTTCATCAGGATCTCCCACACCATCTAGGTTGGAAGCTTTCTCATTTGGACAAATTTCCCTCCCAGACAGGAAGCAATGGGGCTGTTTGCTGCTCAGCAGGCTCCATCTCTGTCTTGCAGCTCCATAATGCACCTCATCTCACATACAGAAACCAACAGCAAACACATGTTCTTTCCTTGATCTGTGGAATATATGGGGCAACACACACCACCTATCTTTTTCCCCTTCAGATAGAGGCCAGTCCCTAGCAGCAGACCCCAGTGGTGATACTGGGACCAATACTGATTAACATATTTATGAATGACCTGGACAAGCAGGCAAAGTGCTCCCTCAGATTATCCAAACTTGACAGGAGTGGTCAATACGCCAAAGGGTTCTGCTGCGATCCAGAGGGACCTGAACAAGCCAGAGAAATGGGCTGACAGGAACCTCGTGGAGTTCAACAAGGAGTTCAAAGTCCTGCACCTTGGAAGGATCAAGCTCATGCACCAATATAGGCTGCAGAAGGGAAAACTCACTGGGACCTTATCTGGGAGTACAGAAGACATAAAAACAGAAGAAAAAGCTTTTTTTGCCTTGAGGGAAGTCAGACACAGGAACAGGCTGCCAAGAGGAGTTGTGGTGCCTCCATCCTTGGAGATACTCAAAACCTGACTAGACACAGCCCTTGGCAACCTGCTGTAGGTGACCCTGTTCTCAGCAGGGCTGGGACTGGAGACTTCCAGAGGTGCCTTCACACCTCAGCAATCCTGCAGTTCTGGGGTGATAATGGTCAGCCTGGCCCCAGGCAGCCAGATGCACCAGGCTTGCTCTCAGAACATTTCTTGTTTAAGGCACTATTGGACACTAGCCTTTTTTAGACCGTTCCTGTGACAGATGCTAGCCCTGGGCTGAATATAAAGTTAGTCCTAGAAAAGCAAGGAAACTTCATGTAAGCCTTTGATGCATCTGTTTTTACTTAATTCTACTTTCAGGATGAGTCAGAGCTGGAATTTTTGCTGAATTCTAGATTAGGATGGTTCTGAAGACCAAAGGAAAAATGCTTTATGATTTTATTCTATTGGCCAGTAGAGGGAGGGAAGAGAGAGAAAATAGGAAGAGTCATTCTTGATTCTCTGAGCCTGAGTAGCTATTCTCTTTTATATTGGCACCAGGACTTCACAGCCCTGGGGCCAAACTTGCTGTCAGAGCTATTGTAATGGATAAATCTGCATGAGATTTAGCCATTTGAGTAGATACTGTAACCAGACTGGACATCCTGCTATGTGGCCAGTATCAAGGACTGAATCTAGCTGTAATCTGTCCTGACATCAGTGTGAACAACTGGACTCAGCACAGGTTTCCGTACACTGAGAACTGCCCTGAAGTCTATGTCTCATTTAAACTTTTTGTCCTCCACCAAGGCTGTGAACTGACCAAATTACACCCCTCCAGCCATTCACAAGGATGCTCTCTGGTACAAAGTGAGGTGAAAGCACTTTCAGGTGTTTATGTCCATGCATCTACCCCTGAACTGTATCCTGGACTTAAAAGGGAAAGGGGGGAAGATCAGCCCCACCTCCACCCCCAACCAACCTCTTGCCTTCAACGTTTCACTGCTGAGGGAAAAGGTACTGCTCTTTTCCCTTCTGATGCCCTGTCACTAGGCAAAGTAAGGACTTCCTAAGTGGTTTGCTCTCATGTAACACTGAAACAAGTTAACCTCACAAAATCTAAGGTTGTGGGACCTGACCCAGCTTAATCCCACCACTTCTAAGAGAATTGCATATATCTGCTGCTTTTTTTATATAGCAACAGATCATAAATAATTAATTTCACGCTGACAGTTATTGATGGAGAAATACAGGAAAATAAGCTACAGTTTGAACTAAAACGAGATCATCCATCTGTGTCCAATGGCCCTAGTAAGCCCCAAGGTGAACAGGATCCAGGTTGCACTGCTCCACCAATGCTGTTCTCTCATTAAACTGTATGAGCTGCACCTGACATCTTCATTAGTCCCTCTTCTTCTCCAGAACTCCATGTTGGCAGTTCTAATAGAGTTCTGCTCTCAAAATAGTATTTCCAGGTGTGCATAAATGGTGTAGAGTCCCCAGTGCAATTTCCAGAGCTGAATGTATAGCACATAAAAGCCAGTCAATCAACCCTCCATGACACAGATTCTTCTGCATATAATTGCCTCATAAATGGCCCTTTGGAAAAATTTTGCTCAGGTTTGAGCCTGGCTCTTGATTGAGATGTCTGTGAAACTTCTGGCTGAGATTTGTAACTTGCTATGCACACTCAGTTACTCCACATAACATTTCTAGAGTGTGAAAAACGCACATCCTTTGGAAGTCTTTTGACCCCAAAAAATGGGGGGAAAAAAATTTGACAGGGATTCCCTCTGCTTGTTTTGTCATTTTAACGTGTCCAGTTCCTCCCAGCTGAATTTGACAGCAAATGAAAAAACTGCAATACATTGAAGGGTGGATCATATTCCTCTGAATGATTACTACAAACCTTAAATGAAGAACACAGAGACATGTCCACATGGTGGCAGCAGAGGAGGAAAGTAAGAAAACATCCATAGGAAGCCCGAAGATAAACATGAGTGACCTAAACTGGAGCGTTTCTTAGTTAAGTGTACATTTAGGGGCATCTTCAAAATTGGACTGCAGTGAGTGTCTGTGACTACCCAAATCCAGCTGTAAGACAGAGGTTTACATGCCATCTCAATGACAAGCACGTTGTCACCTGGCACTATTTGGAAGCGAAGCTGGTCTGAAAAAAGAAAGCAGATGTCTAAGCTTACAGCACACCATGCCACCTACCATGAAGACACATTTTCCTTCCTGTGTCTCACACATTCCCTCAACACCCAGCAGCATCTAGAAGCAAGGAGCAGATTTCATCAGCTGGAAACAGGGCAGCAAGAACTGGCAGAGGTTTCCCCCTGTACCGCAGCCTGCCATGGACATTAGCAATTCGGCATCCACCTGCAAGAAGTCTCTCACTGTTGCTAGTAAATATAGGAAATTAAAACCTCAGCTTTAAGGAAACCCACAGTTCACTTGTATTTGGTCAAGCAAGAGGGAAGAACTGGGGGAAAAAATCTGCGTGGACTCCCAGCCTTGTGTGGGAACCACAGGACAAGGTTGGTCTGTGTTGAACCCAAACTGTGGCATCCTTCATACAACAAGCTGGTGTGGTAGCTATTCCCTGGCTCCTTAACGTGTGTATGCACACTCATCTTCTCTCTCCCAGGAAGCCTGTTTCAGCTGTCACAGGCCAGGGATAAAGAAAAATGAGCTCAATAAAAACAGAGGGAGACAAGAAAAACCCTCAAGCAACTAAATCATGGTTTTCTACTCTGAGAAATACCTGGTATAATTGAGTCTATTGCACCTTTTTAAAAGTCAACTCTGCTTTGCCTCTTGCAAGCCAGATGGGTGCATCCTTTCTTCTGACGCACCACTTTGGAAGGCTCCAATAGCTAAACAAGGCACCCAACAGCCCCCAGACTCCCAACTGGCATTGGACTGTGCTGGTATTTCCAGCCAGGTCACCTCTGAACAGATCTCCCAGGGAGCTACAAGGGAGGAGGAGGCTACAGCACATGCTTTTATTAAATTTAGTGCTTTTACTTCAGTGCAAAAAAGTATACTGAATACCAGCCGTGCTAGAGAAGGGAGTGGTGGAGTAAGGTGCTCTTTTGTCTTTTCAGAGGAACTGTATTTCATCAGAAACTGCTGGGATAAGGAGAGGAACAATTATGAAGGAATGCAACTCAAACTGCTCCTATTTAAGTGTTTTCCTGATCAGAAAGTGAGAACAGCTGCCTTCCAACTGGTTTCACTAGCAGATATTCCAAGCAGTGCTGTCCTCATGGAGGAATAAGCTCCTTCTCTGACCTATGCAGTGCCAACAGTAGACCAACCACAAAAGAAAGACTCTGGCACTAGTTTCCTGAGCACTTCCAGGTCCTCAGGAAGTAGTGTCTGTACCTTCAAGCATGATGGGGTATGTGCCCCTGGGACACAGGACAGCAGAAATGTAGTTCTCTGCAAGAACTAGGGCTGAGCACTGACATGAGCAGTTAGGGTAGTGCTATATCATGGAGATCTGAAACTTAGTTTGGGCATGATCTGCGGTTGCCGTTAACTAGGATTCCTCTCCACGGTCAGTTTGAGAAAGGGAGGAAATAGCAGTGGTTAGAGACCCTGGGACACCTATCATTCACTGTCTTCACTGATGAGCAAGTCTTCAGGACGCAGTTCTACTCTCCAACCTATAGCTAAAGACCTCTCACTCCCAAATAAAACTTCTATACCCTCCTCTTCTAGAACCTGCTCTGTCTAAACGTGAAGACTATCATTGTTTTAGAGCATGGTGTGCTCTTGATGTCATGCCTACATATATATGTTCCTGTTCTCTGCCTACAGCGCACACTCCTCAGGCGTCTTCTCTGTGATTATTCACCAGACCTTGTGGTGTCCTAGCTCTCCTGTTCCTCTATTAAGTACTAAATCTCATATACAGAGAAAGACAAGCTAAATATAGTTTAGGGTGGATACTGGAAGCATTCATCTGGAAACAGTGGAAAGCAGCAAATCGCTTGCTAGGAGCCTGCCATTACAATTTGCTGTAGTGAGCAGACACCTATCTGTAACAAGTTGATTTCCAGAAAATAAAGGGGAAAATAAAAAGAAAATCTAGCCCAACTCCACTTTGCTGGTCAGAGGAGCAGCAGTGTCCCACCTAAACTGCCATAGACTGGTCCTCCCTTGTACATCAATGGGGCTGATACAGGGTGATAGCATTTCTGTGAGAGGCCTTAGACAAGGGAGAGAAAGGACCTGAAGTTTTAGACCATTCTTCACACAGGAGAAGGCCATGAATCACACAGGAAAAGGTATGTGAGGCCGGACATAGCTTAATAGAGGACTAGTCAATTAACAGCTGTATCACCAGGTTCTGTCAATTTTAAAAGAATTTTGAATATAAGAGAAGCCAGCTCTTCCCAGTTCTGCTGAAGCCCCAGCTCATTTCCACCTTATATAATCACCTTTTTCAATAGACTGCATAGAAGTTAGTATTTACTAAGCCAGAGACCACTATTCTCTCAAGAAATCACACACTGAAACTATTTATGCTACCCTTGATACACATGAATTTCAGGACCTGCTAGTCAGCAATAGATTTTTGCTGCTTTTTTAAACAGAAATATGGCATTTAATAGGTCCATTCAGGACTAGCAGCCAAGCAACTGCGAGTTCTTCTTGAGCAGGCAGGCCCAGCTAATTTCAAAATGGATTGCTCTGTGAAGGAAGGATAGCACTTCCCAGATCACAGAAATGGTTTACTGGCCCAAGTCTCATATAAAATAGTCTCTTGGTGAAGAGCTAAACAGTTTTAAAAGGTGTCAGAGAAACCATTAGGCAATAAAAATTCACAGAGCAATTTTGCCAGAGAAAAAGCATAAATAAAAAGTGCACCATTTCTCCCAGACTTTCTTGCAAGTCAGCTGCATTCAGAGAGATGTGCCACAGCTTGAGTTGAGCTAAAGGTAATTAAAAATTGTTGGCAGACTTGTGTCAAACTTTCAGCTTGTGCTCAGGCACTTTAATCAGAAAAGCAACAAATGTATAAATGGTGCCACTAGATGAAGGGAGAGCAGAGAGTACAGCAAGCATAGATCAAATCCTGTGTGTATACCGAGAAGAAAAATAGCAACTGATCCTTATTTATGTATGGGTGCATTCTTTCTGTATCCAAAGAAAACACACACACAAAGAACTGGGTCTTGCAAGGAAATGTAGATGCTAAAATGCAGTGTCCAGCCAGTTCAGGTTATTTTCCTTCAAGGTTATACTGATTTGCTTTTGACATTGTAGATTTTAGTTATGTCAAATGTTATGGATTCTTCTTGGAGGTCTTTCAGTATATGCAAATACAACAGGCTACTTAGAGGGTTAGAAGGAGCCCCACCATTAAGCAGAGCTATGGTGGGGAAAAAGTATTCAAAAATTTGATTTTTGCTTCTATTCTTTTTTTCTTTTTCATTAAAAAATCTAAACAAAACTTCATGCCACTCATGTTAATCCAGCAAATTTAAAAGCTCAAATTTAAAAGAGACCTGTCTATAAAATCAGTACCTTGTAGTTTCTTGTGAAAAAATCCACAAAGCGAGAACAGTGAATCAGGATAACATCTCCACTGCAATTAAGCAGAACATGCCTCTGATAGGACAATCAGCTTCGTGCAGTAACTGCTAATAGCAGGACATTTCTAGCAGCATCAGGTCATGCTGTGTTCCTGGCTACTTGAGAAATTTTAATGAGAAGCCTATTTGAGATTTCATAGTCCCATATCATGTGAAATAAAAAACTTGCACGCAGCATGCAAGCACATCCAACTAATGGCAGGTAGGAGCCCTATCTGTCCCTCCAGACCCTAATATACAAACCCCAGAGCCCATGGAAAGAGAA
This sequence comes from Thinocorus orbignyianus, assembly GCA_013400375.1. Lineage (NCBI taxonomy): Eukaryota > Metazoa > Chordata > Aves > Ciconiiformes > Thinocoridae > Thinocorus > Thinocorus orbignyianus. Next base: position 864,728 of record VXBW01004663.1, read on the forward strand.
AATTAGCTTGAACTGCAGCTTGGGCACATGGAGGAGATGGTGGTCAGGAAAATTTCATCCTGCTTTTGAATTCCTGTGTTGGCAATATAGTCAAATGGCATAGAAGAGTTATAACCGGTGCGGTATGCACTTGTCTTCTTTAAGCAGAAAAACGTCAGTGCTGTGGGATTTGTGCACGAGGTATTTCTGAAGGGATGAATCAGAAGGAACATTTGCAGTGTGGTAAAGCCAATCTCCTGGAGAGCAGAGCTATTCCTTCAAAAAGCAATGCTGTGTAGATTAATTTATGATCTACTCTTTCTTCAAACAAATCTAGAACTAGAGGAAAGAGCTCATTAGGGTCCAGGCTTTTGGGAATTACTTGTCATGCTCTAATTATGCAACACCACTTTCCCCCACCATCTATGCCTCCTTCTTCAGCACCTCAGTGCCTCTTCCTGCGAAAGCTCCAAATAATTCTTGGTTCTTCTGTTCCCTTTCCTGCAGTGAGCATATTCATGATATAAGAACCAGGCTTGCATGTAAAAAGGGCCAGAAGGAAAACTCCTCTGTGCAAAGAGCTGTACCTCACCCTGGACTAGGGCTCTCTCTTCTCTTACTAAATGTCTCTGCATCAAATAGATCACAAAACAGTTTGATTTGGAAGGCACCTTGAAGATCATTGAGTTCCAACCCTCCTGCAGTGAGCAGGGACACCTCCTGTGAGACCAGGTTGCCCCAGGCCCCATCCAGCCTGGCCTCGAACACTCCCAGGAATGGTGCATCCACAGCTTCTCTGGGCAACCTATTCCAGTGTCTCACCACCCTCACAGTAAAGAATTTCTTCCTAATAAGTAATCTAAAACTTCCCTCTTTCTGTTTAAAGCAATGAAATCCTGTCACTACACTCCCTGATAAAGAGTCCCTCCCCATCTCTCTGGTAGGGACCCTCTCGGTGATGGAAGGCCATTATAAGGTCTCCCCAGAGCCTTCTCTTCTCCAGGCTGAACAACCTTCCACTTGGCCTCGTTGAACATCATGAGGTTTCATGGGCCCACCTCTTGAGCCTCTCAAGGTCCCTCTGAATGGGCTGGTACAAAAGGAAACTGTGCACCATATCTTCAGGAGCAACACAAACAGCATGTACCCTACATGTTCATTTCAATTCTAGCTCTGTACTGGAAGTCTGAATTATTTTATGTGGTGATACCTTCCTTACCTGGTCAGTAGTTATGCCCCTTAGTACCTGACCATTTCTACATCAGTAAGACAAAAAATGTCCAGGTGAATATTAATTGTCTCTCTTCATCTTTACCAGAAGCTTTCCAACACTCTTCTACCATTTAAATTTAAGGTATAAAATCCACTATGGCACACCAGGTGTTTCTGTTACTACCACAAGGGTGCCACAGAGCTGGTTTCAACCTGCAGCTTTTCCGGTTTCCCAGGGTATGGGCAGGACCATTCCTGGGATGAGGCTGTCACTTCACTGAGCAGCACGTCCTCTTTCCAGACATAAGAAGTGAGTATTGGCATGTCAGGAGTCCTGGGAACAGGTTTCCTTTTCCCTAGCTCCCTACCACCAAGAGCAGGCATAACGACCCATCCTACACCTGCACCTTTGAAGGTTTCAGTGAGCTGGTTATTCACCTAGTAGCACCTACATTTTCACAATAGGAAGCCTCCCTGGTCTGCAATACAGCACTGAATTACAAGCCCTAAGCTGCTCTATTTGCACAGCTGAAGACACATTGGGGAAATCACATATTTGAGCCAAAACCAACAACACATTTGCTGTCACGATAGCAGAGCAGTTTTTTAAATTTAGTTATAACACAACAAGTCAGTCATCGGCAAAAGCAGCCTGACAAAACACCACAATTTACAGCTCCACTAGTTCAGGGGAACTATTATTTCTGTGAAGATTGACTGATGTTTTCTGAGTTGTGCTAGAATATGAGATTTTCTTTCTAAAAGCAGCATGGGTTGGGGATAGGAGAGAGAAGCATTTCTTTTAAACAACAGCGAGTCTAGTATTTGGTGAGTCAAAAGATCATTGTGTGTAATTGTTGAATTATTAAACTATTGTACCTGAATGACGTGGTGTAGGGACAGGCTGTAGTCCTTCAGCCATTTTACCAGCAGACAGTTGCCGAGTTCACTTGGCTAGACAACACCCATCATGTTGTTTCACCAAAAACACTCTGATATTTGTTTTTCCATATTTAAATGGACTGCAATATGCAGCACAGAGGTGGAAAAGAGCCTGCTATCTTCTGTTTAAAGGACAGGGGTATATGTAGTACACAACAGTGCTGAAACCAGAGGAGACAGATGGAGGCAGAGGTTTTCTGGCTTGTAATTCACTGACACATACTGATAGGGCTAAGCATTAAAATCCTTCTTCACAAACACACTTCACTTCCAAGTTTAGCTTTTAGCTACCAGCACATTAGAAGCTTTAGATAAGTTAGACACCACCTTTCCCTCCTCCAAGAAACTATATCTAAATTTTTCAAATTTCAGACAAAACCCCAAGCTTCTGGCAAATGGAATTGTGTCAGTATGGCCTCCCTAACATGAGAGACAAGGCTAAGAGCTTGGCATAGATAAATCGCTCTGAAACCTGATGGTATACTTACAATGGATGAGCCGTCACACCAAATTCCAGATTGCTTCCTTTTCAGCAAAGTAACGCTGCAGCTGAAGCAGTCCATCTTGCCTATCCATGCTGCTGCAGCAGCTACTTCCCTCTGGTAAATCAGGTTATCTGAGATGAACAAAGGGTACCAATTTTATTTTGACAGATGAGTACCAGCTGTGTGAAGGACTTAATGCTATTCATGCACCCAAAACACTGAAGGATAGGCACCTTCCACAAATTGAATTTATATCAGTGCTACAGCACCACAAGCTTTGCTGCAGTAAAAAGAGGATTTCTGAAATGAAGTCTCAAGTTTGAACTTCCAAAGAGGAAGCGTTTGCAGGAAGGTGACTTGAATGACAAACATCTACCCAGTACACATCACAACCTCTATATTGAACAAAGCTACAGAAAAACCTGAAAAGCTCCTGTTCATGTTAATCGAACATGAACAGGAGCTTGTGACTGTCGAAATCCAGTGCCCACAGGCAGAAACCTTGGGGTAGATTACAGGTGACTCTAGATGGCACTTGTCACTGTCCCAGCTTGAGATACTGGCCAGCTTATAATGCCTGTCAATCACACAGACCAACGGCCATCCAGAGTCTCCCTGAAAGAAGGAAAAGAGGAAGGGGAGAGAAGGAGAAAGAAAGGAGATGTCACCTGTCAACAGTGTCAGAAGCATTCACGTCCAGGGGAAGCCAGGGGAAGGCATGGCTCGGGATCCCGGTTGTGTGCCATGCAGCATCCCCACCCCCTCGGTTACACACCACACAACAAGCTGCCCTCACAACTCCCCCGCAGATGGAGGCCTCCTCAATATTTTGTTCCCAGTAGCTGACACAGACCTGGTGGGAGCGGAGAGAGATCTCTGCTTCTTGGAGCCTGGTGGCCAGTTCCTCCTCTGGGAAACACAGCAGCGTCAGGGATGCTGTGGAGATAGGAATAACTCCATGTTAACGACCCTGCAAGTCTCCTGGTGGCCATTCATGCATTTTTGGGGGCAGACTCCAGCCTGGGGATTACTTCCCTTTGCACATAAGGTTATCAAATGTTGCATAAAACAGTATTTCATATGCTTCAGGAGAAGGAGTCTCTCTCCAGAGAATTGTATGGAGGCACCTTAGCTTTTGCTGTCAGTGGAGCCTGGAATGGGGCCCTCTAAAGCTGAGAGGTGTTCAGTCAGCAGGGGCAACCAAGGAGCAGTAATAGGGTGGCAGTCACCAGTGGGAAATGTGGATGATCCATTAAGACCTACAATCCCCATAGCTCTCCCTTGTCTCTCACGGGGTCACCAAAAGACCACAAGAGTTGGAGCAAGCTCCTGAGAGAGAGCAAAGGCAACACACTACCAGGGACAAAAGCCTCTTGCAGGGCACACATGAGCATTCAGAAACCTTCTGGCAGCTTCCCCAAGTCAGTCATCACCCCACCAGCTTTCCCAGATTTATCTCTAGCCAGCTGGTAGTGTGCTTCCTTGCTGCTATCTGTGCTAGACTGTGGCTGGTCAGATGGGACACAGACCAGCTCTGCGCCAGCTGCATTTAGGCACACATACCCCACTTCTCCTGGAAGGGGGGTCCATGGCTATTTTGAATGAGGAGGTGGTAGAACTCTCTTCAACTTGAAGGTGAGGAGGGGAAGTTTCTTTTCCGCAGCCACTGAGCTGTCCCAAGGAGACACTGTCACTAGCAGGTATCTGACCACAGTGATGAGCAGCAGGGGTGACACAGGCCAGAGACTCCAGGCATTGAGACACCATGAGAGCAACCTTATCTCCCTTGGATTTGTTCCCCTTCGCTTAGCCTCCACCTTGGTTTTGCCTTTCCCACAGTGGCAGAAAAGGCTGCCAAGCTCCAACCTAAGAAGTGTTTCCCGTGCTGCAGGCAACATTTAGGGAGAGAGGGGACTCTCTCCTGGCACACTCTGCAGCCTGAGCTCTCACTGCCTTTGAGAGGCCATAGGGGCTCTTTCATGTCAGAGTAACTCGTGCTTACTGCCAGCTCCCCCACCCCGCTGTTAAGCATCTTGCGGCAGTGCTTGCTTCCTCCCTGCTGCCTGGGGAGCAAGTTGCTGCCGCAGAACTGACTGTTGGAAAGTAGATTCCCATCAACATCAGGTACAGCTTTCCCTGCTCTTACTTCTGTCAGCCCCCTGCTTTTCTTGCCTCTCAACTCACTGCTTCACTTCCCCCTCCTCCCAAATATCCCTTAACCAGACTGCAAAGCAGATGAGACAGAGCTTTAATAATGTATGCGTTCCCTCACTGTACTTGCTGGATGCCTGAGAGTGCTGTTTTAATGAGTCAAATCTGGCTTTCTCCTAATACCACTGTGAGGCCACAGCACAGTCAAACTGAACACCTTTTGAAGGCTGTTTCTAAGTAGATGAGAGAGGAGACCCTCCAAAGAGGCATAGATCCAGGGGATTGAGGGAAGACAATTTCCTCAGGCCAGTTTGCCCGAGGAACCTTGCTCGAGTGCAGAAGCTTCCCATCACCAGTGCAGGTAGTTAAGCAGTTCTTGAAAGGACTGTAGCATTTTATTTGTGGATGCTGTTAACAGCATATGGCAAGATCCACGTGCTTATATAGCTTCCTAATTCATATGCTCTGTTCTTGTGCACCAGCTCTATTTAGATCACATTTCCCCACTGCTTAACATTTGTCTTCAGTTCTTCCCCTTTCCTTCCCCCAAGTTGCACATAAAAAATGGGAAGGCGTAATTTCTCTCAGCTCTATCCAAGCTTTGCACTTCATTGTGTAAAATCTAAATTATACACTGCAGCAAAATATTCCTCTAACAAGAATATTCTGAGGTCTAGACAAAGAATACCAGCAACTGGAAAGATTTTTCTTTAAATATCAGTCCCTGCTATCTCAGACATTACTTTGCTACCAGCACATATTAGTGCTATGCATACTGATCTTTATGGAGAAAAAAATAAGAACAGCTCCCTTAGGACATGCATGCTTATTTTTGGCTCATTAACTTCAACGGTCATAGTACAGCTGTGGCAGGTTAGGAAGACAGGTAGAATAAGCAATCTTTGCTATTCTCAGGATAATGTCTAGCCTACACTTACACCTTAAAGTCACAGTCAAGTCTGCTGGGAGGAGCCTGATTCAACAGCAGAATCACCTGCAGAAGCACTCCTACACCTCATGCAGTATTTTAACCAGGTGATAGAAAACAAGCCTGTTCAAAGGCTTGCTGTTCATTTTACTCTTAGCATCCCTTAGTGTGTAAGGTACACAGATGGCTTCCCACTCACCTCCTAAATGCTGTGCCCTATGTCAGAGTCTTACTATAATCATTAACCCCAGCGCAGTCGAATATGATGGGCTCCAAGCAATACCTGGCTCAATGGATTTCTGCAGCACCGGGTCATTTCTGAAGGGAAACCCATCAGAGCCATAGCGTGTGAGCTTTCACAAACCTGGGATTGTCATCTTTCACATTTGGCAACAAGTGTTTTTTCCTCAGGATTTCTCTGTCTGAGCACTGGGGAAGGAAGAAGGAAAGCAAACACATTTTTCAGTCTAAAAAGCCCATAGTTCAGAGAACAGGAAGAGTCCAAAGTTCACGTGTAACATTTGCTGCCAAGAAACACTCATGCTTCAAGACTTATAACCTTATATGACAGGGACACTTTTGGGAATCCCAGCTGAGGAATCAGTGCTTTCTGTGCTATGCTGACGGAGAACTTGACTTGTACCTCTAAAGGCTTGCTGCTGTTATGATTAATACAAGGAATCCACAGGCAAGTCAGTCGCTCACATTCTCAAGAACCAGACACCAACACAGGTGGAGCTTTCATTGAAGCTACAGATTTGGGCTGTACGACTAGTTTGGTGAAACATCCAGGACCTGAACCAGCTTCACGGGTGTCTACATACAACAGAGATGAAGGTTCAACAGAAGCACGTAGTACTTCAAACTTATTGAGGCCAGTAAGTACATAAAGTGGGGGCAGAGACATAATACAGACATCAGTGGTTTTCGGGGGGGGGACAGAGAACAAACTCTCCTAGGGCTGCAAGCGTATATTAATTACCAGGTACACATCAAAGCCCATACTTCATCTCAGCTGTCACCATTACTAGCAGCACAGAAAACTGCACAGGAAAATCTAAGCTGCTGGAGGGGAGCTCTGGATGTCTGTAGACATCTGGGAAACAGTAAGACCACCTGTATTTGCCAGGACTGAGAAGACGGCTTAGACATTTTCCTGTCTTGAGGCTAGCAAACCCTCAGTGCCCTGGGGTAAGAGGATATTGCCCACTTGAAGCTGCAGTGTGCCGCTTTTAGGACCCATTTTTCATCAGTTAGAAAGCTTCCACAGAAGTGTTGACTCTCATACTGCAGACTGGTCAGACAGGGCCAGGACACCAGGGCTGACCAGCCACTTTTACCCATCCTAGCCTTCCTTCATGCGTCTGCCAGGAAATCAGTACTTGTTGCAGGCCCCAGCAGAGGGAACGGATCCACCACTGGAAATTCACATTTCTCTGGAATTATTTCATCACTGTTAGTGAGGATATTTCGTTTTTGGTTT
>VXBW01004663.1:871925-1002328 GCA_013400375.1 Thinocorus orbignyianus
TTTTTTTTTTTTTTTTTTTTTATTTAAGAAAATTGGTCACAGCTGGGTGAGCTAATATGCTCCAACACCAAACAAGCACTAAAATCATCTGGACAGCTGTGTCCGCCACTGATTCTACAATAGCCCACTAGTGGTATTGAAGCATCCGAATTGAAGAGTTAGGAATGCTTTGCTCTAAATTTTCTTTTCAAAAGAACAGAAGTTGTCCATATATTCTATACTAAAAATAAAGTCCTCAACTAATACCAGTTGAGGAAGGACTTGAACCTTGATGTCCCAAATGTGTATGGATTGGCAATGTGTCCTGGGTAAGCAGTTCTCCACAGACTTTCAGGAAGTCATATTCTGCAGGTGAGAACCATTTTCCGACCCCCCTTTTTTTATAATCAAAACTGCATTTATGAAGTGTTTCCATTACAGTCACTCTCCATTTTCTAAAACTAGTTCAATAAAGAGTTCCCAGCCGTCTCCAGTAACAGCAAATTAAACAGTGCATAAATAACCTGTATTCCCCCTGCGCCAGCATTCCCTGATCACAAGAGGTCTTAGCATGAGAAAGGAAAGAAACAAAACTAGAAGTGAATAGTATTTACATTCCTTAGAAACCAGTAAACAGAGGATAAGTCTCAGGTGAAAAAAGGTTTAACAGAAAATAAGTCCATTAAAAGCCTGTAGTTGGTAGAGTTGTTTCGGAGAAACCTGCTGAGATTTTCAAGGGCTGAGATGCAACACATCTCCTATTTTCTCTGTTTTGGCGGCACTCTGGGTCGTGCCATGGGAACTAACCTTTAGATAATAGGCTCCCTCTATCACTTCTGTGTGCCCCAGGGAAAGGCACAATCCTCCAGTAAGAGCAACCAAGCTCTCAGACAAAAGTTAGCACAGATAGATTAAACTGTTTGGCATTCTCCTTCCTGTTTATTATATCACATTCCAGCCAGTGGTTACTAATTAATCAGAGGTCAGTTACATACTGAGACCAATCTTTCTTCCCAATAACCATCTGTTTTAAACAAAAAGAAGCCAACCAAGTATGGTTTTATACATTAAATAAACAGTCATTTCTCAGGGTCATTTCTGTATTTGGCTTGGTGACAGTGAGAACAGCAGAGATACAGGGACTACCACCTAGTGTGAAGTGCCTGGGGTAAGCATCGAATTAACTTGCTGCAGTTTTGGATGCATCAGAGCACAGAATATCTTGAAGTGACCTCAGACAATAGCTTTCAGGGAAGCACATTCAGCAAATAAACATTACGAATGTCACTGCCTATAGCCTTCAATACTATTTTAATGACGGGATTGTTCTGTGGCATAGGCAAGGAAAGACCCAGATCCTTACTTCCACTGGCTGCTGCCTTCCAGCTCACTGCCTTACCTGCTGATACAACTCTTTAGGAAGGATTCAGAAGTCTCTGTGTCCCACAGATTCATCAGTTTTGAAATGCAGGGTCAGGAATCTGCTGCCGGAGAGCATGCTACAAGACATTTTCTGGTCTCATAAGTTTGCCAGAGAGGGGAAGAGGGAAATACTCAGTTGTAGTCATTGGGAGAACCCCTACATTTATTTCCAGGAGCAGACTTTTCAATCCAAGCTTTTTGATACTCAGAGGCATTAGGGGATGCCAGGATTTCTTTAAGGTCCTTCAGGAGGCACATCTCTATTGGCCTATGCAATATCATTCCCTACCAGGCTGAAGAAGTGAAGCCCGGTGCAATGGCCAAATTGTTCTCATGCTCTATGAGAGGGAATCTCTCACACTTTAGTGAGATTACTTCGATAACCAGTTCTCTAAATGTCTACATATGTGGGAGGAAAAAGGGAAGAGACAGTGGGAGAACAAGGAAGGCATGAAGCCATTTCAGTGAACATTTCTGTACCCAAAAATCCTGATGCCCCTGTGGTACAAGGCAGCTTTGGTACTCACAGCAGCATACAAACACAAGATACAAAGGGTTAAAGAAAAAAGGATTTGAAAGAAGATTTGATAGAAGTATCCTCTCAGATACAGCCATGATGCCGAAAGTCAAGAGCTGCTGAGTCCAAGCCACTTCTACTAAAGCAGGCCTGGGTGACAAGAGCTGCTCTCAACAGCTCTCAGGAAGCCTGCTACCACTTGGCCCTGCTGTGCAGGCACTAATCAGATAGTGTTGCCCTCCTCCCTGCCTCACAACTGAAGGGAATTTGGTCACCTTATGCAATAAATGAGGTCGGAAAAGGCAGACAGTAAATTAACATGTAGTTAACTTACCCAGAAGCCTTGAAGAGAGAGTTGTGGGCTGTCATAAACACTCAAATGATACAAAATGCAATCCATTGCATCTTCAGTTACAAAATCATTAAGTACAGCCTTCAGCTTGTTTCCTGAAATAGAATAAATTGTCCAAGTGCAGTTCAGCATGTCGGGGTAAATGCCAAGGTAATTGAGAGATGTTATCTCAGTGGCTCCAACTGAGGCTCCAAACCCTGGGTACTCTAAAAACAAAAAGAGAAAACAATCATATCAGAAAGAAAAAAAAAACAGTCTCTGCACTAATTTCATTAAGTGAGCCTATTAATATTTGAGGAAGAAGAGATCTTAGTGTTGGGCTTTAAGTTCTGTTGGTCAAAGTGAACATTTGCGTGGCTTCAAAGCACAAGTTCTCCATCCATGCCGTTTACACAGAGAACTTGTTTGCCCAGGAAAAGGGCTACAGACTTAGAAAATACTTGACCTCTGAAGAACAATCTAGAAAGCCAGGCACTGAGACCCTACATATAGGATCATTTGGAGTAACCTTTCCTAATGGACCAAATTCAAACTTAAAAATTCATTAGCTGCTCCTAAAGTGTTTACATAGATGTTTCTTTTGCCTTGCATTTATAGTTGCCGCAAAGTTGACCAAAATGCAGAATGACATGTTGTAGGCATGTTAATGTTTTAATTGCATGTTTTTGTAGTTGCCACTGTTTTCAGGAGTTCCATGAATAAAACTGGGTACCATCACACCTCAGTTTACTGGGATGGAGAGGATGTCTAACAGCATACTTCCTGGGTTGATGAGAGAGAGGAGACCAAGCCTGCTGGAAACATGAAAGGTGTGGAAGACTCACGAGGCTTTTAAACTTCCACCTTGAGGGTCCATGTGGTTGAACAGCTGGGAATGTTCTTCAGGCAGGCTGGTCAAGCTGGCTAAAGTTCAAGTCCTCGTACAAAGTGCAGAGATGGCTTCAGGGATCTTGTATCCAATGTATTTGAAATGGATGGAATTAGCCAAGATTTGGGATTTTTTTGGTGGGGTTTTGTTTGGTCATGTTTTTTTTCATTCAAGTAGTCATTCATTTCACACATAGCAGCACTGGCAGCAGGAATTGAAAATGAACACAGCAAAATAGGGATGTGGTGATTGAAGAAAGGACATTTAGTACTGATGCAGGTAATGTTGCTGGTGACAGTCTCTTACACAAATGTTCACATTTACCTGTGACAGAGGTTGACACCCTAAGCCACAAGTACAGAATGTGCGTAAGAGGGGGAGTTTGTTTTGTTTTGTTGTTTCATTTTTATATAGGTTTTTTGCTCTTTGTGGAAAGTTAAAGCCAGTCTTACCTTTGTTAGCAGCCCCGGTGTTTCCACACTCAGACCCAAAAGAAAACCACTGCCTTACCTGAAGCACACAAAAGCAGAGGTTACAGGACTATTCCGAGGAGGGGAGGCTGCGCCAAGAAGAGTTTTCAGCCAGGCTGCGGGTGAGTGGAAAAGGCAACTTCTGGTTTTCAGAGATAGGACTTGAAGTGTACCTTGGAAATGTGTGTGTGCACATGAAAAAGCGGACATATCTTTGTTGATGGTGCTGTAAGTCTGATGAATTTTAATATGAGAAATCTAATTGCTGCCATTTACTTCTGAAGCCCAGCACGCTTGATTGACATGTGAAGAAGCGATTGTGCTCAATTCACCCAGCAGTGAGGAGCACAGGTAAGGCAGGAGAAAGGGGGATGGGAAAAGGAGATTAGGTGTGGCTCAAGTTGCTAGAAATGCAAAATGGTTTGCTTCCAAGAAAACGGAAGAGTCAGACAGGACTCCAAGTTTCTTTCATCTGAGGTATTAAAGTACTAATTTGCCGAATGGGTCCGGGGCAATGCTATTCACAGGAAAAACTGTCTGCCCGTGTCACCAGCTGAACCCTGGCCTGGAAAGCAAGAAAGGGAGGAAGGCTTCCCTTGGTCCTTAAGCTTAGAGCTCAATTAACAGTGTAGCTCCCCAGGCATACAAGCAGAAGTGAGGTTTTGGAGGAGCAGTGGTAAAAGCAGCACCAAACAGCAGTTTTGTCTACCAGGTGAAGAAGCAGAAGAGAGATTATCAAAGTAATAACAGATAGATTGTGGGGACAGAGGATTCTGGTTTTCTAGAACAGAATGGAAAGGAGCATATAGAGAGCAACAGCTAAGTCAGCTATCTCCTTTTTACAGATCTATAGTGGGGGGCACAGGAGTACTTATGCATTTAATCATCAACACCCAAGACCACTAATAGATCTCTCATTCTTAATAGCCATTTCTCTTATGCACAGATCTGATACTGTTTAATGCATCATCCAACATCTTCAGAAAACGCCTAAACAGCATGGAAGCTTTTTTGGTCTTAAGTAACACCCTTGATTTTGTTTTTGCTTTTTTGAAAACATAGCAGTCATATTTTAGACTCTACTGCTCTACACCCACTCCAAAATCTTAACAGACTTACCAGATAATATATCTTTAACAGAGTAAGCCAGGAGAAAGCCTTTCATGAGTTCAATCTCAAACTCAAGATTTGATGCGACGGAGGGAAGCATCACCACAGAAGTTGCCTGCAAAATACACCAAGATGGGGTTTGAGCCTTCCACTTTCCCCTTTTTCTCTTGGGGTCTGTAAGGTTAAGCCTTGCAAAATGCAACATCAGAAAGATGTCTTTTTCTAAAAGCCTCTTAATGATGGCACTCAGCTTTGAATTCATGCATTGGACTACAGACACGTCCATAAGATAGATTGCTATGCTTGCAACTGAAATGGTAACTAAATGGCAGCTAAAATAGTTAGAGGTGCCCATTATAAACCCCTACAAATCACTACTGGCAAGTGCCCACTGCCTGAACTACTTTTGTCAGAAGAAAACCCTGCTCTGACAGGCAGCCCCCACCTCAGGCTCTTTTGTGCAAGACACTATGCAAGGTCCATAAGACTCTAAGACATGTGTATTCCCTAGGGGAGTAACAGACCTGTCACTGAAGAACCTTGTATCCACGAATGCCTGAACAGTTTCAATTTCCAGCCTAGGCTTTCTCATCCCGATACAGAAGATACTAGTACAGCTTCGTCTCCCCAGCAATATCCTACATAACCAAGACAATACCTCCTTAGTCAGGTTCGGTAGGTATCTTCTCTGGTGTAGCAGGGCAGTAGGCCCCATCACTTGACCTGCTGCCTTTGGCACACAGTTTTGAACACACACAGCAAATTGTCACGCTGCAAGTTCAAGCCCGGGAAAGAGCAACCCAGACAGGCTCACATTGCTCCAAGGCAAAACCATGCCACGATCAGGACCTTGCATCCAATGTATTTGATTGCAATAGTATTTCCAGGGAGGGAAAGATACTGGCTGAAGCTAGATACTAGCTGAAGTAGCTCCAAGCATTACCAGAAATCCCTGCTGGAGCATGGAAGCGTGCCATGTAAAACTCCTTCGTCTGTCTGCAAAAGAAACTTTGTTCCGCTCCTCTGTTTCTTTCACCCCAGCCTTAAGGTGAACTCTCTCTCACCTTTTAACTCTTTGGTTAGTCTAAATACTTCATATATCATCAGTGGCCATGACAATTAGGCAGATTTCTTTCAGTCCAGAAGTCCAGGACTTCAAGCTGAATAATGGATTTTAACGAGGCTACAATTCTCCGGTGGCAGCTGCAGCACAAAGTAAAGAACAAAGTCACAATGCTGGCATATTTTACAATTGGTTCTTATTTCCTAGGGATAGCTATCAAAATGTGAGCAAAGGCAAAAGGGATTGTAATGCCCATTAAAAAGAGAAAAGGGGAAAAAAAAAATCAAAGATGGGATACTGGTCTGAATCTATTTTGGTCATATTATTCACTACTTCTGAAGTTAAACTTTCCAACAGTTTAGAAGTCTATGCCATTGCCATATGAATGGAAAGTTATCCCTTACCCTAACTAAGCACGATAAGGGGAGGAAGAAAGGAAACAGATGAAAGTGCCAAAAGAATTTTAGTAACGTAGTTTAGCCCAGCCATTGTTAAACCCTCAGTTATGCCATGTTCAGACCTCTGACACGACAACAGCTTTACCCAGAGGTGTCAACTTTGCTGTTTACTGAAAAGAAGGCACTGCTGCCCCCAGATTTCCCAGCTCTGAGTAACTTATCCAGTTTTCTAAAAATTGGCTGAAATACCTATAGATTAATAAAAAAACCCACACCACAGATATTTGAAGTCGTTAGTGGGAGAGTTCCAAAAGCCAGAACAACTCAGGTGCTCACCTGGTGGCATTTGCATATCTCATGGCGTATCCCAGTGACTGGATCAGGCCTTCCCGATGTGCAAAGATGACATTCATGCATTGTGACAACTTTGAAGGCACCTTCTTGGGAATTTTTGGGGTATTGATAGGTTTTTGTCCTAGGAAAATAAGAATGTAGAGCATGAAATTCAGCTTTATTATTCACTTTTATATGGACTTTCACCAGGGACTAGGACAATTCCTATATGACATACAACCCCAATTGAAAAATATGTATCATGGGTGAGAGTTGATTCACAGAGCAAGAATCTTGAAATGCTTGTTCCAAAAGTTCATCTGGGAAAAGATGTGTTCAATTAGAGGACAAACCAACTGGGAAAGCTACTAGGTTTCTATTCTACCGGGCCAGACCTACAAAATTCACTGTAGACTTGATTCAAGCTTCAGCATTTTGCATAACAACCAATTTTATCCAGGCTAAAGCTTAGGAAAACTCTGTTTTTGCTTGTTTGGAAAATATCTATATGGAAAGTCACTGGAAAGCCCACAAAGGCTTCTTGAAAACAAGGGCATTCTTGAAGCTTTGGTCGAACAGGTCACTTCATCTTTAGAGAGAAATGGCTGTACAGCTTGATGTATCTTGGACCCTGAGCATCAAATATTCAGTGCTGAAAGCAGCAGGGCCAATGGAGTGGAGCACCATCTTCACCACAGGTCTGTGGGTCTGGAGGACCACAGGAGCTTGCACAGCACCACACAGCACAGCTAGAGGCAAAGCCAAGCACAACACTGCTGATGCAGAAACACCATTTGAGAAATTTAGGCAAAAATCAAGAAAGTTACTCTGTGGAAAGGCAGAAAAGTGGGGAACTATTCACATTTGCCAGATGTTCGATGTCAGTAATGTAGCTGCTATGCAGTCACCTCCCGATGAGGCAGCAGGCAGCATCTCCAGTCCCTGTCCTGCCACCAGTGCCCTACTGCTGACCAGCAAGGATTTGTTCAGTTCATTGCATGGTTTCACCTGCCCAAATTCTACCTACAAGGCCAGGCATTTAGTTTGCATTCTGTCCTGAAAAACTGCTAGATTACTTAAGTGTTCATTCTTGGACATAAATTGTAAGTAGGATGGGACAGGGAATTTTTGACATTACTCCATTTCCACTAATAGGTACTTTCAGTTGTCAAGCAAACTAAATTATTTTCTGGTTACTTTCTGGGTCTCATAGTTTTCCAGCCTCTTTCTCCTCCATCATAATCATCATCCTAAAGTTCTAGCTCATGATGACATTAGAGCCCAAGTCTATGTTTTAGTCTCTTCAGTAAAAGTAATTTGGTTTAGAGACAGGCATCCACTGACTTCTGTCGCTCACTGGGTCTAGAAAAGGAGGGGGGGGGGAAAGAAGAAAACAGGTTGTTTCAGTATGCTGGCATATAAATAGACATAGGAATCTATATTTAATATACCCAACCTTGAAAAACTGCCAGCCATAACAAATGCTGTTACATAGCAGCAAGTCTGTGCGCTGGAGGATGCTCCAGGGAGCTATCTATTAGACTCCTATTCAGGGAAAAATTTGACTGATGGCACCATTTCCGATAGTATTTTCCTCTGTCCTGCATATAAATAGTTATGATAGTTAAACTGTTATTCTCAGCTGTAACAGACATACTTCTAGAATTATTTTGTGTGCTTTTCTAAATAAGTTCAGGGAGAAAGATAGCTGTAGAGTTCTCTAAGAGCTCCTCAATATATCAGCTACCTTTCTCCTCTCCTGTTCTTTCACTTCCATCTTGGAATTAACTGACATACTAAACTGCAGATTTGGTGTGTGGTTTTGAGGTTTTTTTTTAATAAAAAAATATTCCTAGCATGTCTCATTATCCTAAAGGTCTTTCTTTAGAAGCATTACTAATATATTTGATAACAAAAGAGTGTTCTTGTTCAAAACCAGTTTATTTTTCCTAATGTGAGACCTATGGTGACCATGTGCATCTACACCTAGATAAAAGTTAAATGGGGCCTCTTCCCTAGAGTGTTAGCCATCACCACTGGTGTGATGTAAAAAGATGACGGTCTGCACAGAATAGCTGTTATCTAAAAACTTTCGCCAGGGGCATTGCTTAATTTTGAACAGATTTGGAGAATACACACACTAGAGTTCACTCACAGGACTCCCGAAGACTGATGGTAGATTTTTCCGCCAGGCTCTGTCTACCAGGATAGCAGTATGGATATCTATCCAGGAGAAATGCTTCTGTATAACTAGTTTATAACATCTGTAATCACAATAAATTAGACCTAAACAAAGGCAGAATAAAGGGGGATGAAGGAGGGGAAGAAACAAACACATTGAAGAGCCAGGAGGAGGAACATCTTCACAAGTCAGAGATCCTTCAGCATACCCAATAAAATCTCTGCAAGATTTTACCTTCGTGAGTTTTCCCCCCGACTCCTTTCACATTCTTTCCCCTCTCCTCATTTACTATTTGTGCCAACAAGTTCCAGTTAATTCCTTTTGCTTTCAAGTTGTTGCCTGATATTTCGCTTGATGTCCCTACTCCTTATGTTTCAAAAATTAGTGACCAAGTATTCTTTAATCAGCTGCTTGTGCCCATTCATAACAGTCTATGAAGTCATTGCATTTCTCCTCCATTATCTTTTCCATCCTGTTTAGTTTCTCCCTGTAGAGAGCCAAACCAACCCTTGGACACCCATCAAGCTCCTCTATACTTCTAGATCCTTTTCAGAATGACCAGGTGCAGGAGGAAGTAGTAGTAAATCAAAACCCGACACAGTATTAAAAAAAATTGGTTCCTCAGGTTTGTACAGTAGAGCACGTTTCATTCTTTACACTGTCAGACACCGACACCTTGTTTTGTATTTTTCCTGGCTGCAAACCTGCTCCAGTGACTCTACATATTTCCAGTAACAGTAACTAAATTAAAACCCATCACCTGTGTACATAAATGTATACAGGTTCTCTCTTCCGTCCCAAGACTTCGACACAGTGAAGGTAGAGATTGATTTTCTTTAAGATGTTTGTATACTACACAGCTTGTACAGTGGACAAGAAAGCTGGCATTTGACTTGCCCTTTCAAACAGATGTAGGAGCTTGCTATTGCTCTGCATCATAGCTCTTCCACTTTCTCCCCTACTCTGTGTACAGAGACAGGAACAGGAAGCAAAAAGCATTCCCTCCCTGCATTTTGAAATGGCCCAACTTGCTTAAGTAACCTTGATGCGTTCCTGCTTCCTGCCACACTGCAGTTAAACTAGATTTTACTTAACTGCACTGTGTACAGTACAGGGAACAAACCACACATGTGGACGTGCAGGCCTCCAGAAATCTAAACTTTCCAATAAAGAGCATTAAGTCTCTCAGTTTCCTTTTATTTTAGCTTCTTTTTTTTTTTCTTTTTTTCTTCCCCTCTAATTCTGTGGATCGTGTTCATCTAGACTAGTGTCTCAGTGATCGGATTATCGGATTGCACCTCAGCAGGGTCAGGCTGAGGAAGACCATAGCCCTCTGCTCAGGAAAGAATATATTTTTATGGCATAAAGAGCCACACTCCTGTTTTCCAGATACTAATGCTTCAGCCTAATCTATTCCACCTTCATGAGGCAAATAACGCACGCTGTCATTGCATCTCACTTCATTGCCTCAGAGGGTATGGAGGAAGAGGGGGTGACTTCGAATAAGAAGCTGCCAATGCAGGAAGCTTCTGCATGAGCCACTTATTTAGACAAGCACCTGTAAGGGTTTGCCCAAATACCACAGCTTATTTCCTAGTGCGCTGAGACAGCAGTTCTACTGGGTCAACGCAGCAAATGGACACAGGGATTCAGGTCTTCGGCCAAGTTCACAGTCTGAGCTCTGAAGCTTTACTCAAGGTTGCCATGGGCCAGAGCTGTGCAGCTGGGGTTGGAAATCCTTTCTGAAACTAGCCCAAGTGAAAGTGAGACATTTCTAGGACTGAGTGTCCTCAGCTGGATCGTTTGTTGTCACCTAGCACTTTTCTTCCTTGCTGGCTCTCTTCATAAATCCCAAGAAACTCCTCTTGGCAGTTCAGTGATGATGTTATTGACAGATCCTTTACTATAATCTCTGCCATGCCCTTCAGAGACAGTCAGAATATCCAAGAGCACTCTGTGCTTCCCACATATCCTGATGAGGAAGGAGCAGAGATAAACCCCCAGGGCCCTTCTAACTCCACTTCTGACACACATTCTGTGGATAAATGTGCACTTCAGTGATAAAAGCATTAAGAAAAGACAGTAAGAGCTTTCTACAAAACCCTGCCAATTCTGTCCATGATTGAAGATAGTCTAGCAGGTCAATAAAGTCAGTGGGAAGTGGTTCTCCAATATGTAGCTTTCTTTTTTTAAAAAAATAAAAAAAAAATCCCTGTTCCTTGGTGGAAATTTGAATGTCCTGATAGCACTGGCAAGAGCACAGCTGTTGCAGCCACTGGAAAGGCACACAGTTGGCCAAAATGAACAGATCTGATAAAAAGCTTAACCCTACATAGGGTATACATGTGTTGGGTTGTTTTTTTTTTACACCCATTCCTATCAGTTAGATCATTTCCTAGGCTCCAGCATCCAGGCTCACACAAGCCTGCAGAAATTCTTGATGTATGTGGACACAAGGCACTCCTGTTGCCTTAGACTTGAAGCCCCTGGCAGCAGCCACAAGCTAGGCAGCATAAAGGAGTGAGCTTCCAGGCCTTAGAGGAAAGGAGACTTGCTTGCAAATTTGCTGAGCTGTGCTTTGAATCAATGCCTGGAAAACAGAGAAACAGATACCAGGATACCAGATTGGTCAAGGTCCCAGGCTGACAGTCCTACCAAACTCAAATGTTCACTCACTGCTGAGGAAAAAATACTTTTTTTTTTTTTAAGTTGACCTTGTGACTAGCCTTTGACAAGAGTTATGAAATATTATGCTTTTCTTTATACATTTCCTAGTTGTCCAGAAAGATAGGAGAGCAAGCTGAGCCTTCAGCTGCATGCACACACAATGCAGTCAAATTCAACACTTGTTAAATAAAAGACCAAATCAACAGGGAAATATTTGGAAGCATCTGAGTGGTTATAACAGAGCAGGAGGAGAGAAAACAAGATCGCTAATGAGAACTCTACATCCCTTTAGTACCAAGCATAATAGAGCTCTTTGCCTTCCCAAGGCAGCAATTTTTAAAGTCATACCCTCTGCAGAGCAGCTTAAATTCTGTTTAAGTGTGCTTCCTCCCACACCAACATTCATAAGCTTTCTGCTCAGATTGGATGCTGACACCACACTGCATCTCTGTGTACCTGCATGGGATACTAAGAGTGAAGAGGGGAAGAGCTGAGCCCTTCAGCTGGGTAGAAATCCTTCAAATCCAGAGGAGAGATGGGGAGGCCTTTGCCTCCTGAGGAAGGTGCTGTGGTGTGAACAGCACTGCACAGCAGCAGCGACTGTCAGAGAGTACATGCAGAGAAGCATGACATGGTTTAACCCACAGCAGAAGAGAACTCAGCCAAGTGGAGCTACAGGGAGGGTAGAATGGTTTATGTTGGAAAGGACCTTAAAGACCATCAAATTCCAACCTCCCTATCATGGGCAGGGACACCTCCCACTAGACCAGGTTACTAAAAGCTCCATCCAGCCTGGTCTTGAGTACTTCCAGGGATGAAGTACTCTTCCTCTAAGCTGGCCTTAAAAGAAAACAGAAAAAAAACACCTCAAACCTCTTTCACCACAGTCTAGATTGAAAAGCAATGAGCTAATCACGCAGCTTTGCACAAGGGCAAAGAAAGGGCTCCTGCACATTGCTGGAGTATGGGTGCCCTGTGCTTGCACCAGGGGACCAGAGGGGATGGCAGTGCAGGCGCGAGTGCAGTGCTCTGGAAGGGGGTAAACCCCAGCAGGCTGAGCCACTAAAGCTTATCTCTAGGTTCATTTTTTAAATCTTTTATTTTATTATTATTTTTTTTTGCATTCAGGGTGACACTCCAATTCAGGTCACTACAGCACCGTGTGCTTGCCACGACTTTGAGCTCCCCCAGTGATGAGTGGCTGGGTTGAGACAAGCCTGCTCTGCCTGCGCTTCCAGCCCCTGCTAAGCAGCCCTAGAGCTGCTGCGCTAATGATGCCCCCACAGTCACTGGCAGCACCACACTTTCCCGATGAGAGAAAACATTCCCACCTCCTCTTGCTTATCACTTCGGGGGACCTATTTTTATCTCAGTGGTGTGATGTCTTGGAGCACCAGCAAGGATGCCAGTGGGAAGAAGAGGAAAGCACACACAAAAAAACAACAGCCTGGCTACAGCACAAGTCTGCAAGCAGAGCCAGTAGCACATCCCCTCCTGAACAGATCGATTTTTAAAGCGACAGCATTCTTCAATTTGTTGCCAGAGTTGGTGTCACCCAGTAACTCAGGGGCACTTCAGCTTTTTCATCTGTCTTCCTCCAACACTGTCACAAGTACTGGATGTGAAGAAATATCTAAAGGCTTAATAGGCAGTAGGAGGCACATCAGGAGCTGTTTGTTGTGCTTTAAAAGCAGCAAAAAGTTGACAGTGCCTCACCCAAGACCACGGCTCTGTTCAAGCAAAGTACATGCATAAGACAAGTAATTCTTCCTTCCCTAAGAAACTCAATCTAAACTACAGAAATAATAAAATGAAAAAAAAAAAAACAACCAACCAACCAATACCTCATTCCAAGCATGGTTATGGAGACAGCCAGCAGATTAAGCAACTTAACCCAACATACCCACATACCCAACATACCCACAGAAAACCAGCAGCACCAGTGTTAAGGGACCCCAGCTCCTCCATGTGAGCCCACTACTTCAAGCTAAAGTAGAGTATGTCTTTCCTTGGCTCTGCTCAGCAGCCTCCCTCCTTCCCCTCTCCCTGTGTGTACACACACATACTCTTCCCAGGACAAAATTCAGAGAGCTTGCATCCACTTGCACCAAGATGTTAGGAGATTCAAAATTAGGTGCTACCCAGAGCTGCTCCTGAACTGAACCAGCCCCATCACCTTCTGCAAAACAAGCACTGTGGCCTCTGGTACACAACAGCTCAGCACCGTTCTGCAGCCACCATTCCATCCCTGTTGGCTCTGGGGGCAGCTTTGGTGGCCATTCCTGTTACAAGGACTCCAGAGCATCCCCACTTCCCTGCAGTGCGCTCTGTTCAGCATCTAAGGAGAGGCACAGCATGCTTAGAGGCAGTTTAATACAAAATGCAGGAACAGTCAGCACGGCCAAGCACTTCCCGCAACGGGAAGGCGATTGTGTGAAAGTCAGATAAAGGAGCCAATGGTCAGTATCTGGCTCAAAGAGCTCTCAGGGCTTTGAACCTTTTGTATGAAGCCATGTGTAAAAGCTGTATGCAATACTACAGCCTCCACCTCTGGGAAAGATTTACAGCTATAGAGCTAAGTAATTCCCTGCATAAACTGTGTGACCTACAGTAAATCCAGGAAAGCCATTACAACCCTCAGAGCCAGTGGTCAGCAGCCAGTTGTGTCAGATCCAAGGGTATGGAAGATCTCCAGCCAGCTCCCAGCTTATCTGTGGGGATGGCCTGGCTACCATACAAGTGATGACTTGTTTTGTTAACTGGTTTTAATTTAGAAGAAAGTTCTCCCTTAGTCAGCACCTGTACTAACATCTCTATTAGGTCGGTATGGGACTATGAATGATACCACAGGGGAGAAAGACCAGCAGCTGCAGCACAAAGCAGGAGAGTCCAAGTGCTCATCTGACCTGAGATTAGAGGATTATCCACAATGTGGTCTTTTCTTTAATATATATTTTAATTTCCTGCTCGTAACTGCAGCACACTTCATTCCAGATACAGAAAAAAAAAAAAACGAACCCTAAATTAAATTTATTCCTGTTAGCTGAAGTCCTCCATTTTCTTCTGGCAACAGTAAACTAAACTACAGGATGGGAAGAAACATGAAAACTCTGTCCAGGACTAGCTGTTTCCTCTTTCTTGAGAAATGCTGTGGGATGATCACAGCTATTCACTAAAAGGAGAATTACATATTTGGCTGTGCACATGCAGGGAAGGAGGAGGGATAAAGCTCTGGAAGACAAATGTTTTGCATCAGCAGTTTCCCAGTGCAACTACTTTAAGCCCAAGAGAAACATTTCTCTAGAATGACAAATCAGTTTATTTAACATGAGTCTTGAAGCTATCTGGTGGCTCTTTGAAACCTCTCAAATCCCATCAGATTAAACAAACTGAAATAGTGGATTTCTCCATTTGCCAATGAATCTATAAAGCCAAGTCCACCTTGACCTGAGAAGTCTCAACAAGAAATAAACTTCTGGAAAAGACGAGAGAGAGCTGATGCATGGAAGCAGTATGACAATGCTGGGTTCACGTGAGAAGTTGTCAAATAGGGTTTCTTTCTTCATTTCTCTGCATGACAGTGCCCCAGTTTAAGAACAGGGGCCTCTTCCTTTTATGAAGTACCTATTCCTTCCATGTAATCAGTCCTTATTCACTAGTACATGCTACTCTTTCTCTAGCAAAATTTAACCTGCAGACTTCCAAATGTGGTGCTAATAATCTCTAGAAGCACACAAAAGTTCACTTCACAGTGTTGTCCCAAGCTATTCTGCTTAATAAATCTTCGGGTTGGTAGGTGTTTTCATCAGCAGCCACTTTTTACTGAGAATCATAGAATGGTTAGTTGGCAGGGACATTAAACGACAACAAGTTCCAAGCCCCCTGCCACGGGCAGGGACACCTCCCACTAGACCAAGTTGCTCAAATCCTCATCCAGCCTGGCCTTGAACACTTCCAGGGAGAAAAGTATCTGTACAAAGATTATACATTTAATTTGAGAGCCAGATGTGTTAAATACAAATCTTATGCTTCTGAAACTCCTATCCCAATTTCCAGTAATTTTCCCATTTGTTTAGGGGAAAAGTGCGAGGAAAAGGGGAAAGTGGAGACTTTCTGCAGGAAGTCACCTGGATATTACTTTTTTTTCCTCCCTCTTAAATTACTTCAGAAAGTCTAGCAGGCAAAACCTCAGTGCACTTGAGAAGCTTTATATAAAGGTGTTATATTCAAGACTCATCTCACTTAGACTCACTTTTCATTGGAGGTCTTATCCAGTCCAGGAAAATCCACACCCTTGAATAGATACTCTGGTTTCTTTGGGCTGGCATAGCCAACAGCCCAGCTGACAACACCACAAAGAGTAAGTGGACCATTTTCCTTGTTGCCAAACCAAGAACCTCCCTAGGAACCTCCCTTGTTGCCACCAGAACCTCCCTAGGAACCAAGAGAAAGAGAGGACTCTGCACTGCTGCAGCTAAGAAGAGAGATGCTGCAGATCAAATTTTCCCAAGAAAAAGCCTTTATGGAATAACAGGGGATGCAGCTGCTGGTGCAACTTTGCCCTGGCCTGGAACAAAGAGGCTGATTTAAAGGCTTGCTTATCCATGTGGAGTGAAGACTGAGCGCAAACTGAAGGCCAAATATGACTGAATAGTGCTCTTTAGTGTTACACATAAATTATTAGTTCACCATAAGATTGCGGCATTGAGCAGAACCCACATTTCAGCTTGACAGTGCCTCAGTCAGAATTATTTCACCTTTTATTTATTCAGCTGTTCTTACCTGCTGGCCTCATGATTTCAGGGAGATTAGTTAGTTCTTGAACAGTGCTCTGAATACAAGAGTTTTATATAAGCAATAGAAGTTGTCATAGTTTATCTTGACAAAAGAGTGCTATGAAAGTCTTTCCAAACAAGCTACAACGAGGTTTCACTGCAGTAAGAGATGGAACTCGGGAAGTGCAAGGGAAGAACATCCTCTTCTCCACAGGTCTCATGAAAGTTACAGTCCAGAGGAAGTTTACTAAACTCTGTGCTCACACTTCCGAGCAACACTGCCCATTGTAAGTATCTCCCACACAGATCAAGCGCATCTATTGATCTTGAAAGTACTGTCCACTCCAGGGACAACAAATCCTTGAACTTTTAACTCTGACTTAGGACATACTCTTCTCCCCTCTGTCCTCCCCTGTCCCTTCTCCTAGATGGTCCACCAACATGCACATACCTTCAAGAGTGCTCACTTTCAGTTTTTCCTCACCTGACAGGAGTTCTGGCCTCCCACAGGAACACAGCCAGCAAAAAGTATCCTGGCTACGATCCCTCCAGGGTAACTGAAGTAGTAATTTCTCTCACAGATTTTGTTCTCAAGTACAGGCACTCATGTCTGCTGCAACCGCCTAGCTTGGCTTCCATCTGCTTAGACAATAAATTCAAGGTTCGGTCTGGGCAGAAGAATAAAACACAAGAGGGAAATGTAAGTTCTGCTCATAATATGCTAATATGTAAAATCAGAAGAGTTGCCTTTTCTGATGATCCTCCATCCAGATGCAGTGCAGAGGGAAGAGGAGGATAAAGTCCTGTTGGACAGACACACTGGCCTCACAGCAGCACTGTACTCCAGAGGGACATATAGCTGCATCAGGGCAATGCTGGATTCATAGCTCAGCATGTCAAAGTCAGGATGCATCATGATGGTTTTCACCTGTCTTGCCTGAGTGGACAGAGGAGGCAGGGTAGAGAAGGAACAAGCTACTTTCTAAGTACATCCCAAAAGCCCTTGTAAAGGAAGAGGGCAAAAAACCCACAAGCAATGACCAAACTCAAGATAAGTCATGAAAAGAAACAAACAATAACACAAGGACTTAAAAGACATATTGTCCACTTCACATTTTTCCGTTGAAAAGATTGCTGGGATGACCTCCTGAGCCTAGAGTGAAAGCTGACTACTTCATTGTGCAAACACAAGCCACTAAGGTTTTGCGGAAGACTAGTGTGAGTCACTTGTGCTTCTCTTCCACATGTATTTCTTCCTCCTCCCTGCTAGGAGGAAAGAGTCAGCAAGGTTTTTATAGACAGATATATTGCTCAGCACTAAGAGAGTAAGATGCTGAGGACACTCAGTGATCTCTGTGAGATTTTAAGACATTTTACTGCGAGTAATAAGAACCAGATATAAAACCTACTTCTATAAACTGCAAGTTAGCTGAATGAGACCAGAGTTACTGGACTTCCTTTCTCATTCCTCAACCTGTGCTACATATCAGCCTTGCTGTCAACATTGTTTTATCTGTACAGATAGATCTGTTTGAAGAAATATTGCGGGGGTAAATACACCAAAGTTGACATCTTTAATCGTATTGCTTGGCTTTCACCTGTTCTGTTGACTCTCTCAGGGCTCTACCGTGGTCTCCTACTGTCACAGCCCAGTGCAAGGGTTTATTGGATCTGTATAATGAAAGCAAACATATTGGGTCTACTTACAGTCAGCCATACAGCTTCCTCATTCAGCAGCCATACCTCCCTTCTGGCTCTTCTCTAATTAGTCACTTATTCCCAGGACCGCTGAGCAGAGCTTCAAACCATGACAAATGTGTTGCATCAATTCTGGCTTTGCTACAGCTCTGATAGCAGATAGTCCAATTAACTTTAACGGATCTCTTACAAGCAAGACCAAGCTGCTGCCATCTCTAAAATCAGTGATCACAGAGAAAGAGCAGAAGGAAGGTTTCATAGAGGATATGCAGGTGTGAATACAGTTTACAGCCCTCCAGCTGTCTGCTGCCCAAGCAGGAAGAGCACACAGCATGGGGAGAAGAACAGAGGTGGCCTGGAGATGTGCCAGTCACACTCAAAGCTGCACACAGTGGGAAGCAGTCAGCAGCCACGTAGGGCTGATGGCAGCCCCACCACACTGGTGGTCTCCAGGAGCTTCAAAGTGGCATGCTGTGGCCAACAGCAAGGACAGGCTTCTTCAGCCCCACTTATGTGTTGGAACAACCACTGGGGAGTAAGTGCATGAAGGCCACAAACATCTTCAAGAGAGCCAGGAAGCTAGTCATACTTTCACAGGCAAGTTTCTTATTTTCTTAGATAACCTCACACAGCGTACACAGCAAGGCCAAAGATGTAGGAGACAGCAAATTCATCTACTCTGTCTAGAAGTGGTGGGGGAAGGAAAAACAGATATGTGAATGTTTGAATCCTAAGGAGGTGAGCACTTCAGAGAGCAAATGAGCATCTGGCACTGAAAGTAGGTTTCTCCCATCCTCTACTTTGTGTCCCTGCTCTTAACAGGAAGGTACATGCAACCAGAGTTGAAAGGACATACCACATGTATGAAGAATGAGAGATGGGCCACCTGCCTATCATTTTCATCTGTGCAAGATGTGCGCAAAAGGGGACCTGAGGTCAGAAAGCATCTGCCTCACTGCGTAATCCTCTTACAAGTTAGAGGAAAGCTCCTCAGACCAGATCAACCAAGTAGAATTTAATTTCTTTACCTAAGGGGACAACCTTCAGGAGCAACACTGGTGCAGTAGTCAATCCTGAATCTTTTCTTCCTGCCTGCTCTGCAGGAGAAGAAATAAGAGTTAATGCCAACTTGGGTCAGTAGCTCTGGCTTTTCTACTTAAAAAAAAAAAAAGTCCCCACTCTGGAAGGGGCAGCAGCTGGCATTTCTACATTCATGAAAGTAGAAAGCAGAAAGCAACAATAGCAGACTAGCCCCCAAGATCAAGACTCTCCTCCATAATGAGATTTTCAAGGGGAAAAGCAAACTGACAGAATTAACAAGGCTGCTTGCTTCAGGTAACAGAAGTTAGTCATCTCATTTCTCAGTGAAGAAAAAAACAACAACTTGATTGATTTATCTCCCTTATTCAGGGAAGGGAGCTCTGCCACAAGTAACTGTTCTGAAGTTACCTTGACAGAATGCAGCAGGATTAGCCTAAAAAATAAGCTCAGGTGTCTAATAATAGCTGCAGATGACGCAGTCATTGTTAGGCACAGCAAGCATTTCTCTACTAATCTGAACGAACAAAAACGAGCCAAGATCTGAACCCTCTAAAGCTGTTGTCCCCATCACTTTCAAAATGTACCAGCATAGTGTTCCCTGGACTCAGCACCAGTTTGGGAGTTTAGAATCCCCAGAAATTAGCTGTGGGAATAAACAAGAAGCTGTATTTCTATACAGCCAAAATGAAAATGTCATCCTGTAAGCACTTGTAGCTAATCTAGATTTCTAAAAAGCCAAAGCCCTAGAGTCTTCGTGATTTTCTGATTAAGACAAAAACTTTTTCAGTGGAGGTGCCTACAAAGCAGTGTTAATCAGTGACATCAGTAAGAAATAGAAGCTTGAATTAATCATCTGCTACAGTTATGCTACATGTACACAGAAGTAATTCAAATATTCTCATAGCAGAATAACCTTCAAGTAACCTTCAACAGGCAGTGTGAATGCCCTTCATGACACAAAACCCCCACACCTCAGAACTGTATTTGCTGCTGTTGATAGATACAAGCAAAGTCTCTCTTGAATGGCTTATATGTACATGTTGAGGACCTAGAGAACAGCTGTTAGGCTTTTATTCCTATTGAGAGCACTCAGTTTGAATAGCATCTGGACGTACCATAATTACAATTGGATAGGAAGCTTGCACTTTGTTCCAGAGGAGTTTTCCTGCAGGAATCTGAATTTCTGAGGGCAAAGCTGTGCTGGAAAGCATTGAGCGAAACACTCCAGGAAGCTGAAAGCTCTTCCTGAAAGATTCCAGATCCAAATTTGTCAAGCCCACTTCCACTTAGATACTCCTTTTCAATGGAAACCAGATTTCTTTTTCAGAAAACTGTATTGTTAGTACTTATTCAGCATTTGGTAAATATACAACTAAATTACCACCACAAACTAGTTGGGAAGAAAAGAGAAGTGATTTGACGAAGATCACTTGTCAATGGCAAACCCAGGACAGTTGAAGCCTCTCACCCAGCTTATTTGGTGTACAGAAAAGAGTACTGACCCTCATCACTTCACTCTTTTTTGGTTCACATATGAGTCTGTAAAGAGATAGCCAGAATTCAGTTCTAAGATCTTCACTTCTGAGTAGCAGATTGCTTTTCACCTTAAGAGTACATACCAAGCTCTGCTAAAGTGAATGTGGTGCCTGGAAGCTGTTTTTTTAAAAAAGGCTGGGGTGTTAACAAGATGTTTTCATTTGGTCCAAGCAGGAGGAACATCTGGAAATGTCGATGTTTAAAAAAGGAAAGTTAGGAACATTTATTTCACTAAAGTTAAAGGCTTTTATATTGATAAAAAGGAAGCAGAATTAAAGCCAGGAATTAAAAAATATATATATTTCCTTTTGAAAATGTGGGAAAGCAATGCCTCAGGTTAGCAATTTTTCATTAATGAAATTCCAACAGAATTAGTTCAATTCATAAAGTATTCATATCCATTTCAGTGGAATTAGACACCTATCAACAACTGCTCTTTCACTCTGCCTTACTTTGAACATTTGGTGTCTTTAGTGACCCTTACAGCTAAATTACTCTTTGATAGAGAGATGTAGAGCAGAGGCCCGATCCAGCAGCACACACTTGTGTGCTCTGCTGGCTCTGCAGCACAACACAAACCACGTTCCTGCATCCAGTCCCACAATACCAGCCAGCCCTCCTCAAGAAAACACAGACTTGGACCAGGATGTGGAATCTTCTGTGCCAATAACACACTTGGCTGCATCATAATGGGCAAGACAGACAGCAATTCTGAAGGATACTGCAGAAGCCCCTACATTGCCCTTCCAGTGCTACTGAGTAGGATGTTATCAGAGAGAGTGTATTTTGGTGACAAAACATGCCTGTTTTCACAGAGATTTCTAATTTAAGTCTAAAACAATTAGTGCTCACCCAACTGGTTTTCTTCATCACTGTAAAGAGTAACTGCATCATAAATGCAGCCTGGGCTAAGTACCTTAGCAAAGTCTTCAAGCTTCGGCTGCGAAGTGGACAAGTAAGAGGGAATCATGAAGACTGAAACGCTTAACCTTCTTAACCACCAGCTGGAGAAAAGCCAGGTTTCAGAAGAATTTGGGCATGGCTTCCCTTGGTGAGCATGTCATATTTTGCATCAAAACAGTCTGTTGGCAGTCTTGGCCTGACTGCTCCCTCCTGTGCAGACCTACAGACACATCCTGCAGAGGATGAGGCTGGCCCAAGCTTTGCCTTAAGGCATTTCATCTGTCATCTTTACTGCAACACTTAATGCCTTGTACTTTAGTGTCCCATATGGGGAGTGATTTCTCCTTTATTTGTTTTTTGGGTTTGTTTTGTTTTGTTTTTTAATCCAGATAACAAGTTCTCACACCACTGGAGCAGCAGAAACCCATGCAATAAGTCTGCATACCCTTGAGTATCCTTAAGCTTAACACTGATTTTCTACCCCTTAGCCATGGCAGCAGGGGAAGAGAGACATTGCTGCTTTGAACAATGTAAATGACAGCGTGACTCATTGTGGGCTGGGATGAGCTTGGTGGGATGCTTGCTGCACACAAGCAGCAAGAGGCAATAAAAAAAAAAAAAAAGAGATATCCTGGTTCTGTGAGTGGGAACTATTATTAGACAGACCATGCACAAAGGGAAGCAGACACTTTCTTACAAGGAATAGCTTGGGGTGTTTTGACACTGCTTCGAGGAAAAGGCTGACTATATTGTTTGTAACACACTCTCTGCCTCCCCCTTTACCCTCAAATCTGTGATGGACTTCAAGATAAAGCTATTTCGACACAAGATCGGTGCCTACAGACTTTGAGCGCTTACAACAGTCACAGTCCTTCCATACATGAGTTCGGAGGTGATGTCTAATTGACAAAATATGCCCTGCAAAGAATCAGTGACCTAGAAACCTTGCAATTTACAGTCTTGCGTGTCACAGATGTTTCTGGCAGGATTTTACTGAATCGCTCACCTGAACAGGTCTTAGTGCAGAGGTTTAAGTGCAGTTTCTCCTTTTATTGCCTTTACGACATACTCTGCTGAAGCCTCAATGAGCCAGTGGCACTTCGTGTTCCTGGGATACAAGCCAGGGTAATTAGCAGTATCAATCTTCCCCTCTTCCACTAACACTGCAGCACTCCCTCAGCCCAAACCTGCAATACACAGATGAGAAATGAGACAATTGAACAGATGGGATTATATGGTATTTTTAATGAACCCCAGTCAACAACTTGATTTTTAAGGAACTCAGGCACTCTAAAGTTAGTTGTTGTTATTTTAAGGGGAGTCAGAAAGGAGAGGAAAGGTGTTTCTACAGCATCAGTGAGGTCACCTTCTTCAGAGTCCTTATGGATGCCTATGAAAATGAGTTGGGAGCAACATTGGCCATAGCTTCAATCAGAAACAAATATAGCAGCGACCTGGTCCAACTGGCAGCAGAGGGGCTGCCAAGACATCCCCACAGGATTTACCTGAGGGAGACAAGGAGTTGGTGGTAAGAGTGGGCTGAACATACATACATTTATTCAGGCAAATCTGGCAGTGGTTCATTAGGTTAGATCCCCACCGGGAAGGTCTCTTCCCACACTGAATGGAGAGACTATTTGGCTTTTATTGCCTATTAAATATTCAGAGGCAGTACTGAGAAATTAAGGAGACAGGACTTCATCCAAAATAACCAAACATTCCTAGAGCATGAATTGCATGGACTAAGGATTATTAACATCATCACCAACACATCGTCATAGTACTAAGTTAGAGTGGAGAGGCAGCTAGTATTTGCAGGAAATATTTATTCTCTATTGGTTCAGTACTAAGCACACCTTACAGAGGCAAAACAAGTCACATTTCTTTTAGTCTCATCTGTACAGTTACCAAGTAACCTGCATGCTTGTTGCGCCATATAACCGATTTTGAACCACGGAAGAGCTAGCCTTTGAGTTATGTTTCCGACACAAGTGACAGTAGCTTTTCTAATAAGTCAGAAACTCATCTGGACATGCCCCAGCTAAGCAAGGCTAAGCACTTGGTTTACTCTGATAACCAGGATCCATAAGAGTAAAATAAGTATACTGGAGAAAAGACAGAGAGGGGGCACACCGGGTTACGTACAGCTGAAACATTTTTTGAGATGCCCACCACACTGCACTAGATGCCAGCACAAATATGAACACATCCCTCAGTCCCACCTGCCCAGCTCCACTTGGGTTGTCTCTAGCTCTTTAGATCCACAGTGTAAAATACAACTGTCTTCACAAAAAGTCAGCTAGAATTGCTGTTCTTCATGACAACGAACAATAAGAAATTACATTCAGTAGCCCTCACTCTAAGGCACCCAGACTCACTGGTCAGCTGTCTTCCATTCAAATAGGACAGAGTCATGCTCACATCTAATTTGGTACTCTACATCTAATTTGATTAAGTGTATCAAGATGATTTTGTCCTCTGGCACTGTTATATTCCAAGTGCAAGCAATAGTAAAGACATATATCTGCAAGGCTGAGCTTAGCCCTTGCCTGTTCCACCACGGGCTGGGAGTCTCCAGCAATTGCTTTCCTGCAAGCATGCACCAGAAGCTGACAACT
Organism: Thinocorus orbignyianus; assembly: GCA_013400375.1. Taxonomy (NCBI): domain Eukaryota; kingdom Metazoa; phylum Chordata; class Aves; order Ciconiiformes; family Thinocoridae; genus Thinocorus; species Thinocorus orbignyianus. The sequence continues at coordinate 895,858 of VXBW01004663.1, forward strand.
GATGTCACCATCTCCACCAGGTAAATTTTATCATCTTCCTTCCTGGCATAAGTCATCTGGGAAGAGAGTTACCAACAGCAGAGGGTTGTTGTGAATTTGCTCTGCACTAGGTGGAAACTGACACTTCCTCACAACAGTGATAGCTTTGAGCTGTGCAACTGATGGGCCACCAGCCCAGTCCATCTTACTCCCCTGCCTCCTGCAGGAGCTGAAAGCTTCTTTGTGTGAGCTGGCATCGATATGGCCAGACCAAAAGATAAAGGGTACAACAGATCTCCAGCCCGCTTACAAATAGACTTTGTGCCTTCCTGCCTTCCCCCACAGCATTATCCTGCCCAGCAAATGTAGCTGGGGATTGGCATTGCAGGGAACACACAGCCACTGTCGTCCGAACAACGCTGCGAGTGGTGCCCAGCCCAGCAGTGGTTAGGGCTTCTGAGCCCTGCAAAACGCTTTGGTGGGTACCCCAAGGAAAATTCAGTGTTTGAAGGCTACAACCAAACCACAGTTACCCGTTGCCAGGGTAATTATCCTCCAAAGCCTGAGGGTACTGTACATGGCCGCTTTCTCCAAAGAGCGGGATGCCTTGGGAACTGCACTCCACTAGTGCAGGGAGAGGGCTTGGCGCAGTAGCCAGAGAGAGAGAAAAGGCTTGTGTGGGGTATTGCAGTACAGGCACTATCTGTCAAGGCATGGGCTATGGCACTGCAGTTGTTTCAAACACAAAGTGCTTGACACACAGCTGAGAGAAGCCTCAGATGAGAGCACAAAATTTCTTACCCAAAGTCCCGCTTGAAAAACTCCAAAGTTTCAGGAGTTGTCCCAGCGACACAGCAGGCTCACATTCATTCAGCCTGCTCAGAGCTGACATGGCTACTCCAAGCTCATTTTTAATGAAGCACCACTTTTATGTTGACCTTCCCTTCATCTTCTGTGGGCGTTTGTTCTGCTTGAATCCCGATAGCTCCGCTTTACAAAGGGTAATGCGCCCATTTTGTAGCCACGTGGCTTCTGCTCCTTGCAGTTACAGCTCCCAATTAAGAGGCACCTTCATAGCTGCAGACAGGCCCCTTTTGAAAGCATAATCATTAAAAATCCCTAGCAAAGCCATAATAGGTTGGGCATTAGTCAATACCAACACCTCTACTTTGATGGCTATGACAGAAATAACACCATCTCTTTAATAACTTGTATTAGCCCTGTAATCATCTGTACAGAAAAATAAGAGTGGCTGGCAGGGAGTTGCTAGACCTGTGCCTGGCTATAAAAGGCACTTCTGATAAACCACTAAACCTGCAGCACTTAATATGATGCCCCTCTTCCCATACGCGTTCTCAGTTGTATTTGATGAGGAGATAACCCCAAATCAATCCCACGCGCTGTTTCAAGGAGCACAACAGCAGTTGAGATCTCGAGCTGGCAGGCACTCAAAGCAGGCTTTTATTAGAGCAGGGCTGGTATGCAGCGCTCAAGGGACATCTCACCAAGCTGGAAGGGCTGCATTCAGCCAGAAAATCGGCAGCTTGAGTAGTCTTATGCTTTTCCTTCAGGGAATGGAGGGGTCAGATATGCTGTTATAACAGGTTTCTCAAGAGGGGCTTATCTGTTTAAACTTTTGGTTTTTCCATCCCAAATTAAAAGCTAATATACCATGCTGATGATGCAGCAGCTGGAAATTAAGCAGAACTGCTGTGGGTGGATGGGAAGGAGGCAGCAACAGCATGGCAATTTGGATCCCTATGGTGCTAAACAGACAGGAGAGCAAAAAAACTTCCCAGTAGTCATACCCACCTGGTGTAACGTGCTGAGCAATGAAGTCTACAAACACCGCCCCTTCCAGGAGAAGATCCCTGGTGAGCCCTGCATTGTGGGGCTTCTCTTGAGGGTGTCCTGTTCTTTGGCACCACTGACCCACCCCAGGACACCACACTGGCCAGAGCCCAGGTGCTGCTGGTTCTCAGATGTGCAAGGGGGCCTCCAGAGTCACCCTGTCCGAACTCCACTGGGAAGGAAAGGTGCCATTTGTTCCTGTGCCAGCAGCCCTGACCTTTGATGGTGCTGCATGACAGGCCAGCTTTACCACAGAAGCCAACAGCCTGATTTGCTTCTCTCCAGTCACAGGGCCCTGGCACCATCCCTACTCATTCAGCTGTGCTTGTTTAATCTAAAATACACCAATCTAAGCTCTGTTTCAATCCCCTGATCTGACTTGCAGTTTGGCAAACTGCCCTTCCCCAAACACAAACCCCTTTCTCCCTCCCCACCACCCAACTCCATGAAGAACATAAAAACAAAAGCCTCGTCACTAACACCAGCTGCAGCACAGCTTTGAAAAATGTTTGCACAAGATATGACAGAGGGCAGGGAGCTTCCCAAGCTACTGCTTGGTCAAGACTGCTTGGTCAGCAGTCTTCCCTAGTGCAGGGCAAGACTGGTCCCACTTACACCTTTGGGACCAGTAGAGAAGAGTATGGCACTAAGCAAACTCCTCAGCGGCAGCCCACTGCCCATCGAGGCTATCTGAGTGAAGACATGGGAAGACTTGAGTGTGTGTAAGAGGGCATCAAGGGAGAGGTGGGAATTGCTTTCTTTCCAACCTCCTGGTAGTGTTGCCCATGCTAGGCTGCTTTACCCGTTGCCACGAGTCCCACCACTGAAGGCCCCCGCTGGTTTCAGCAGAGGTGGTGGCACTTGCATGCAAAGACAGAGGTCCTGCTGTTAGCAATGCCCAGGGCAGGTCTAGGCAATGGGGCAGTCATGTTTCAGTCTGCTGCCCACATCCATACTCCCACCCACAAAAGACTCCTCCCGCCCTTGTTATCCTGGAGCTCCTTGTATAGCCCTTGCTCAGCAAAGTTCTGACAGCACTGTCAGTGCTGCTGCTTCCCTCTGTGCCTAGGGCAGAAGGTTTTCAGATGGACACGACAAGCCTGCTGCCCAGCAGGAGTCAGGGCGGAGAAGCTGTTACCTTGGACACATTTCCTCCTGCTGTCAGGAAAGCCACCGCATAGCATGGTGCCCCTCACCACTGGCAGGTTCATGCCCCTCAGCAGCAGGCTGCAGGTCTGGCTGTTGATGGGGAGCAGCTCCACCTCCTGCAGGACGGAAGCCAGCACCCCAGCCACTGTGGGAGCAATCAGGCCACATCAAGCATCTGCAAGACAGCTTGCCCTCCAGCTGAATGACAGCAAACAGCCCCATCACCTGGGAGCTACATCCACCCTTTCCCAAACACTCCAGCACAAACGGCTGGGGGATCCCACAACAGCTGCCTGCTTGGGCTGGTGATGTTTTGAAGCAGTCTGGGGTCACCAAACAGAGCATCCAGGTAAGAAGGTAATGCATTAGTTTTGCCCCAGCCAGTGTCTCGAAGCTGGGTTGGAGCAGGCAATTCCCCTATGGGACATTGTTTTCTTCTCCCGAGCACCCTGCTACAGGGCTGGAGACTTTCCGGGGCCAGGACAAAGCCTCCAGCAAGCAGCAAGCGTGAGAGACCAGCCCTGGCTGGGATACAGTGTGTTCTCTGGAGGGCTGCTGGGGAGCAGGGGCAGCAAGTCCCTTCCATTGTGGATGAGCCTCAAACCACTGGGGATGTGAAAATAAGAAGTAACACTTACAGACATTCCCATGTCCTTTAAAATATATCAAAGTTTAACCAAGTGCAATTCCTTTGAGGGAACAGTTTTCTGAGAGGCAGAGGAGAGAGTGTAAAGGAATATATATTTTTTACCTACAAGGGAACTATTCCCACTTCTGTAACACCTTGTAACAACAGCTCTGCCTGTAAGAGTCTCCAATATGCACACATGAATACGCACAGCAGCACTGCAAAGTGCAACCTTCCCTAAGGTGCTCCAAGGTCCCACACTGCAAGAAAATGCTGATCTGCACATCCCTGCAGGGGCTGGTCCTCTGACAAGCAGAGGAGACGTGATGAGCAACAGGGTACTTGAATTTTCCATCTGGTAGGAGTCACCTTCTCTTGCATTTCTGTTTCTGAAAGAGAATGGCTCCTTCCTTTTTCCATTACCCTTTATTCCTGCAACTGTGACCAGAAGACCCTGCCATTTGACTTACCCTCAGACACCTTGCTGGAGCCACTAGCCACGTACAGTATCGCAGACTGGAAGTCTTCATCCCTTTGGGGAAGACAGACGGGCTGAACCTCATCCCCTAGAGAAGAAAGGGTGGACAAATGAGCTCAGAACCCTGTGCTTCCAGGAACATATCTGATGTACAACTTTCTACATCACACAGCACAAACAGCATCCTTCAAGTCACACTGTTCTATTTCTCTCATTCCCAAAACATGACAGTCACATGTTGCTATCTCTATCTATTATTCCCACATGTTGGGAATAAATCTGAAGTTAGTCACATGTAATTGAGGCAAGTTCAGAGAGAGATATCAGGAAGATTGTTAGCTATCTTTGAATGTTAACTTAAACAGAAGGATACTTGGGAAGGGGACAAAAGAAGAGGGGGAACATCGTGGCAGAGACAAGGAGACCAATTTCTCTCTGTGTCAGTCTCATATAGTGTGGGAACAGGCTGGTGTTTGTGAGAAACTACTTACATCATTCTCCCCAAAGACTAGTGCTGATCAGATCAGAGGAGTTAGGCAAGACATGAACAACTCAAAGGATTCAGCTTCATTCAAACCAGACTCACACTGGTTATTTTTCCCCCAATACTGGGAAAACAAATCACAGTTCTCCTTGACTGCCTTGATGAGGCATTGGCAGTGCCCAGCCTTCAGACAGGCTAAGCAGGGAGTCCTGTAGTTTCCTCAAGGGTTATCCATATCACTCAGATGCTGTCAAGCCCAGTTCATGCCTGGAGACATCCTTGATTAGCCACATAGTACAGGCACACAAGCAGCCCTCAAGCAGCTTTCCTCATGCTGCCTGCCAGGATGTCCAAGCCCAGAAAGGAACATTTCTTGGATCTTATTTCCCTCATTCCTGCCACTATGAGAAAACAGTAAGGCTATCACTGCCAGATTCAGTGCTTTGAGATATGATAGTGACAGAAGGTTATTTTACGTTGGCTGATCTGCCATCTGATGGTCACAGGCAGTCATGGCCAGTTGGCTGTAGCCCATCGAAGTTTTCTACACAACTCAGGAAACTGCCTTTGAAGACCTAAGAAAGTTAGAGACTTGTGCCCCTACCCTGACTTCCACACCCTAAAATTACCTCCAGAGGCGTTGCCTTTGCCTGCAGAAGCACTTGGAGCAAGCAGGTTTTAATCCACTCTGTTTCTTAGTTGGCAAGACCCTTGAAGCCCACTGCTAATAGCCCAGGGCTACGGCCAAGAGGAAGCTGTGGGTTTTCTAGCAGTTAGCCAAGAGCTAGTGCTGGCACAATGGAGCTGAAGGAAACCACGCTGGTACAGGCTGTATGAGGGGAACACAAGGGCACACATAAATCTGGTGCATGAAGAAAGCATGGACATAGCCAGAGCACAGACACTGACCAAAGGATAAACTTCTGGGACAAGCCCAGAACAAGAATGGACCCAATTGTTGTACTTTGGTAAGAATTAAAGGCATAACTGAGGGGCCATTTCTCTAGCATAGAGAACATGGGAAGGGAAGAGGAGTGTTTTTTCTGGACCACTGAATCAGATGAGGTCTTTGCCTGTGAAAAGCACCCTCCCTCAACAGCAGCACATCCCGTTGAGTTCCTGCTTACTGGGCAGGGTGCTGCAAGCTCAGCAGGCCCACATCACAACCCACATAATGCAGCTGGTTGGATGCTGAGTGGGTGATGACACACAAGGAAGGGATGCTCCACTCCTGCCTGTCTGCCCACTGGAGGGGATGCTCTCACACTGTGACCACCAGGCTCCTCAGAAGTTTTCTGACAGAAAAAAAAGCAGTGCCAGGTTGATGAAGGAAGAGGCTGCTGCCAAAAACCATCTCCCATGAGTTCCTAAGCCTGCAGCCCCACAGTGTGCTCCCACCCTGGGAACTGGGGCTGACCTTCACTAAAAGGATTTCCAGAAGAGCTGACTTCACATTTATAGCAACACAGGGGATCACCTGAGCTCCAACTGGAAAAGCCAGACTTCCTTTTAAATGGATAAATAGGCTTCTTGTTTCACCTGTTATCCATCGAGCCACTGTTCATACCTGGGAAGCACAGAGCTGCTAGGAGGCCAGGGGAAGCATCAGCAGATTTCATTGCAGCCAGCTCAGTACTGGGCGAAGAACAGTTTATCTTTTGTCTTGTGACTCACAGAACTCCTGAGCCATTTTTGGCCTTGAAACATCAAGCTCAGCCCTTGTTACCTGCAGTCTGGGATCCTAAAAGGCACATAAGAAGCCTTAAAAGCAATAGGACCTGACTGCCAAAGTAATTTTGGCCCCATAAATCCTCCTTTCTAATGTTGTTATCAGCACATTTAAGAGATGAGCAGAGGCCCACGTTTGAGAGTTTCACAGTTATTTTAGGCAGCTACATGCAGCTTAAATTAACACTAGAAAAGTATGTGCCCATTATGGTTTTTTCTACACATCTTATAAGCAATATAATGTCACAGTAAAACTTAGAGCAATCAGCTCCAACAGTTAAAACACCTTTCAGTATTTATTTTAGCACTTCGGGAGATAGCTACGCTATCAGAGCGGAGTAACCCAATAAATAGATGGGCAGTAGATCCAATCTTTAGCAAACCAGATCTTTAAAAAAGGAGTTTACCCTAAGGACCCAGCAAGTGTAGCGGAGTGCAGGGTGGGACAGTTTTGCACTCGATGGGAGACATGAATTGAGTTCATTAATCCACCCGCTACCCTGCGCTGCAAGAGACACCCACAGGAGCTGTACAACTTGTCTGTGTTTCAGCTGTTAGCATTTCCCATTACCAACTCTTCACAGCACAAGGCACAACAGAGCAGCAAGGTCATCTCAAGATCTTTGCAATTAGGGCTAATTAAAGGTCTGTCTGAACTGCTACCAAAATGGGATAAAACTCAGACTTGAAACTTTTTCTCTCCAGAGTATGTTCATTTGAGAGCCCAAGGAACTCCAGCACCCAGACAAGAACTTTGAAATCTATTTATTACTGATTTGCAGTTGCTTTTTTTTTTAAGTCAGGAGTGCACCCTCAGTCTCTTCTCTATGGGATTGCATCCCTTCATGAAACTGTGACTTCTGTGAATTACCACCACACTATTTCACCCATGTGGCATTCGGAGGTGGCAAGTCTGGGCAGCCTGGTTTGAAGGGACCGGTAGGCACACACTTTATTATGGCTACCTGCCCTAAAGTGTGTCCCCGAGCATTTTGAATCAAGGTACAGGAAGTTCATCTTGAGCCTTTGCTTCGATGCTTTCTAGTAAATTAGGATTTTTTATCTTTTTTTTTTTTTTTTTCCCCACTCAGGGAAATCCTTCCTTTCATTCTCTAATAACTTTCAGCCATAAGTAACAGACTGACTAATAGCACAGCCTCAGCTCTGATCCCAGGAGGCTGTTTACTGGAATTGGAAAGTTCCTTTACTTCCCAGCAATGCCTGCCCCGGGGATTGCCTGGCAGTGCAAACGCCACCACCAGCAGCAGAATGCTGGAAAGTGAAAAAGCCATCTAGTTTTGCACTGAAGAGAGAAACAAGGAGGTGCCTCATTATCAAGGTTAACCTTGCACACTGAAATTTTTATACCATAGCAACTTTCTCATTATTCAACATCATTCCTCAAAAACGATGCTCAAGTTGAGCAAGAAACAGATGTGAAACTGACTGGTCTGCAATTACATTATAATGGATTATAAAAGGGCTGGCAAAGGGGCCACTTATATCATTTTCCTTGCCCATTAAGAGGTCTGTAGCAGCATGACCCATAAAGCTGGTCTTGCATTAAAAGCACAGAAGCCAATGTGACTGCTAAGAGTAATGGGACAGTTGCCAGTGCTTCTCCACCAGGAAGCTGCAGTGCTTCTCCTGCTGCCTCAGAAATGCTCCTCTGGTCTTGACATTTGAATTTGATTTGCAGTCTCCCTACGTGGGGGGAGTCCTCTCCCCAGGCTTTGGGGAGAAACGAGCAGAGACCCAGTAGGATCAAGTAGGGTGCTGAGGGGTGCACAAGTTACTCAAAGATCCATAGCAGATCTGGCTGTGGCAGAGCACTGATTCCACTCAGCCCCACTGGGAGCATTTTCCTCCCTGACTGGGGACCCCACACCTGGGGCCAGGAGCTCCCCATGTCCTAAGAGGAACTTCTGCTGCAAGAGGTGTCAAAAGTGAATGAAGAGGTCACAGTGACTTACTGTTCCAGGTTGACCACACAGTGAGAAGAGGTAATAACCACATCTTCTCAGACCAGACCATGATCACAGAAAAGGAAATGGCCCAGCCTGAGGGACACCTTCAAAGAAAGGGTCAGGTATGTTTCCTCACAAAATGTGAGATGATAAAGATCAGCCCAGCCTGCAAAACAACTCTTTCCTCCCAGTATTAGTGTGTGGGATGTCCAGCTACCTGCAGGCTTGAGGAGTCATTTCCAAGCCCCAGCTGACCCTTAGCAGCCACCTTCAGCCCCATGGTATATGAAAGGAATGAGACCCTGAAGCACCATAAAACAGGGGACTGGACAGACATCTCTCTCCTCTTCCGTGCTTTCCTGAGCTTCCAGGGCTTGGTTCATATCCCTGGCTCCAGCACCCTACCCTCTCCCTGCACCACCACTTCCTTTGCTTTCCTACCCTTCATGCCAGTATCTGCATGCATTTTCAGCTGCTGCATGTGCAGGGACTGGGTTTCGGGAAGAGGGAGGTGGCAAATACCATTTTCCACAGGTGCCAGTGTTTGCTCTGGCAACATGCACACAAGTAGTTCTTTTCTAAATTGAACCATGCCCTGCTCAGTTGCACAGACAGCATCATCCCACAGCATTGCTCTGTGCTTTTCCTTATGGGAACACAAACCAGTGACAAAGGTAATTTTCCTCTGAAGCAGGGAACCAGGAAGACATCTTCTCTCTCCAACTCTGCAGCCTCCTTCCATACTATAAACCCCTGCAAATCGTCAGCTGGTGCACATCACAAAATCTCTGCAGCTGCATTAGCTCACACCAGCCAGAGATCTCATCTTAACTATTTAGATCAGCTCGTTTCCTCCCACTTTGGGAGAGGAGTCAGCCTGGGAAGCTGAGTGAGGAATTTCAGTCCAACTTCTACTCTTGAGCAAGCTATATTCAATGACTTGAAGATGAAAGAGAGATGCTCCAGCCTCTCCTCTCCTTCTCCAGGGAAAAGGCAGTCCACTGCAACACAGGCCTGCCAGGGCTGCCCCCGGGCACTGACTCCCCCACCAACAATTCAAAAGAAGAATCCCAGTGGCAGAGTATTCTCCGGGCTCTTCAGGTCAGTGGGATGAACCCCACACTTCAGGCCTACACAGAAGACAGAAACAAGAGTGTTTTGCAGTGGGACAATCCCCCACATACTCAGATACATCACCTCAGGCTCTTCTGGTAGGTAGGAAATTAATGGTAAAAATCCCAGGTGCCACAGCTTTCCCAGCTTCCAAGCTGAAGGCAATTATATGGGGATAAATGAAAACACACAAAAATTGCATTTCTTGGTAAGAAGCTGATGTGTGCAAAGCTAAGGTCTCCTGTGAGGTACTTTTGTGATGTGTGTGCACAGTCATTAAAAAAGAAGAAAAGCAAATTTAGATTTAATCCAGTAGCCTAATTATTCTTAATAAAACACAACTGGGATTTACAAAATTAAGTAACAAGTGCAACAGGTCCTGGTGATGCCACCAGACTTTACTAAAAGCTTATTATTTCAAAGCTTCCATACTCAAAGCGGCCTCGGGCACTTAAACTGTGAAGTGAAGTCATGAAAGACATTGTCTCTGAACTGACAGAGTTCTGCTGGCCCAGCACTCGCTCTTGGCTTTGGTCTGAAATACATCACAAGGAGATAGAGCTCTCTCACATCACTTTTGGCACCAGCTGCGCCTTAGAAACGTGGACAATGAGCATGGGGAAAGTTTGACTTAGAGCAGGGTCCAGCCAGGGATGGCTGGCTCTGATTAAGTTTTAGGTGCTTCACTGAACCATGCAATTTGTGGCAGAGTTATGTTCTCTGGGAAAACACCCCCCAGCCCTCAGCCAGCAGGGAGGGGAGGGATGCACACACTGACAGGCCTGCTGGACTACATGCTGGGTGGAGGAGGAAGGGGTGTGCTGCTCCCCTGGGTCAGCTCCAAAACATGATCATATCAGCAAAGATCGCACAGGAAGGGTGATTTCAAATACTTGGGACACAAAAAAAAGCAACTAGTTGTAATTCCTCATACTGGAGATCTTTTTCTGGGATGTTTGGTTTCAGGAGAGGAGGCTTCAGAAGCTATCAAGTTTCTGGCTCCATTGATGAGAAGAGGACAGCAACTCTTCCTCCACTTCCTTCAGCTGGCCTGCACCAGCTAAAAAATCACTTTGTTAATCACTCCTATCTAGTATGTATCTCATGCCAATAGGAGGGGTCCCCTACCTCTCCCAGACCAAGGCTGGAATAAGAGTTCATTTCCCAGCCATGCAAATATAAGCAATACAATGCTCATGATTTAAGAGGTACTCACACCATGTTTGCCCTGGCTAGAGCCTAGAATAACTAAGTAGAGTCACCAGAAGGCTGAGTCTTGGATCCAAAATGTTAGCAACTGTCACAAAGACACCTCTCCAGCCCCCTTTAACTTTGAGTGCTAGGTCCCCTGAAGGAAATGCCACATGCTTAACCTTCCCGGCAGGCTGACATTACTATGTCAGCACTATTAGAAAGTCACAACATCTTACCCAAGAGCCAGCGAACTGAGGAGCCCGTATCTTTCTCCTCTACCTGGACAGCCAACCACCCCAAGACCTTAGCAGCAACAAGTTGGATTCACCCCACAAGGTTGTGGGGGATCCTTGCACAACTTCTGCAGCACTCCTGGCTGTAGAGGGGCTAACTGAGCTCCTTGCTTCTCCATTCAGCTCAGCCTCTCTCTCTCCCTTCCGATTTTAATAACTTTTTATCATATCCCCAGGACACTCTCTGGACTCAAAGCATTCAACTACTGCAGAAAGCTGTCACAAAATCAGGCGCAATTTTCTGAACCATTGACCTGGACCAAGCTCTCCCTAGCCCATGCTACTGACTAGCTTTTCCAAAAGAGACTGTGGTGATTATTGCTATAGCAGCAAGTCTACCAGTGAAGTAGAAAATAAATAGACTTTATCAGGGAAGTAAATGATGGAGAAAACACCATTCCCTTTGGTGGGGAAAGAAATAGCATTAGCAACAGCAGAAGGAGCAGCATCATATTGGAGCAAGATAGGAGGGGTGGCAGATAGGTGGTTATCCCATCTCTTGCCCCAACTGGACAGGTACTTTTAGCACTAGCTTTGTTACCATTTCCTTCCCTTACCTATAGGCATTGCTAGGAGAGAATTTTTTACAAAGATGTGGGAGCAGACCAGGCAGGGAGCTATAAATATGTTAGCCACTGCAGGGGAATGCATAAGAAAGGTTTGAGAACATGGTACCATTCACTTTTCTCCTAGACACTTTCTGACCTGACTGACCCAGTGTCATCAGCTAGCAAGCTCAGTAGGAGTAGGACCAAGGCATTTCTTGCACAACCAAGGGATCACACCACATCTAGGCAGCTTGCATGAGGAACATCTGAATTGCCACAGCAGCCAGGAGAGGGCTATGGCAAGCAGCATGTAGATGGAGAGGATAAGTAAGGCTTCCAGTCCTATCAGAACTGCAGCAAGCACAGCCCCAAAAAAACCCACAAGGGACAAGCACATCAAGCTCCAGTATGATTTATGAAAAACAACTGCTTATGCATTATGAAAACCTGTTTGCTACCCTAAAAGGGCAAATAACTCCAGGGCTCACTGCTGCAACCCCCACACTGGGGCACATCTACCCACAGGCCACACACAGGACTCACCTCCTGGAACAAGAAAGGGCACCAGCAGCAAGAGGAACCCTGCTACCACCATGGCTCTAGGAAAGTACACAGTACCAGAGCCTGGGCTAGATACCACTAACAGGAGACACAAGCCTCCTCTAACCCACCTAACAAGCCCCTTTAATAGATGAGCTTTGGCAGGTGAGGCTGCAGGGATGCAAATCAGGTGGGTTTGGAGGCTCTCCAGCCACGTCTTGCTGGGGGTCACCAGTTCCCTGGTCTTTCCTGTTTGTAGTCTGCTGCCTGCTTTGCACAAGGACAGCAGCAGAAGCTAATGTCTGTGTTGCGTCCTGCCCCCTTCCCCCACCCCTCCTGCCATTGCCACCAGCCCAGAGCTGCCACAGCCCTTGCAGCTTGAAACAAATCTCATTGCTTTTGAAAAGGAGAGTGAGCACAGGCAAAGATGAATCCAGCCAAGTTCCTCACACTGTGGTCTCTCCTAACCCAGGCTAGCAAGTGTTTAAGACATGGTGGTTAGTTTCCTTCCCCCTTTCCACCAAGACAGTTGGACACCTCTAGCAGGTTTTCACCTGTGGAGCAATAAATGGGGTTTACAGAGACCCTTAAGTAGCTGGCCATAAGGATGATAATTATTTGACCTTTTTTACAGTGAGAGCTGCTATCCACATGCTGCAACAGCAACTACAGCATGGAGCTGCCTTTTCTTTGGGGCCAGGAACTGCAGACCTCCTCCAGGTGCCAAGGTGCTTCCAGGCACTCCGGGCCTGGCATCACCCTCAGCAGAGTAGACTTCTCCATCCCACTTTAGGAGCTGCTGAGGAGTCCAGGGGCTGCACATCCCAGAAGAGGCAAGTCCTGCCCAACCTGTCCCCACTTGCCATGCCACTGCCTACCCCCATGGACACAGCCTGCCCTATTGGCCAGCTCGCAGCCAGAAGGCCCCTGTCCTGGGAGGCCAAAGGCCAACTGTATCTACAGGCAATGGAGGGAGGCAAGACCACCATGTTGTATTCCTGGTTCTGCTGAAAGGGCAAAACCTGCATGCTGCTCCATGGGGCAGGATCCAGGCCGTGACCTGGCCATACATCTTATTTCTCCATCAGTACAAACAAGGACCAGGGCAAGCAGTTGTTGGTAGCAAGCCTCATTAAGAAACCCTGCCATTGCTGGGATCCAGAAGAACTTCAGGGGGTAAGGGCTGACTTCAACATGATCATGCGATTCCCCTTCTTGCTACAGAGGGTTTTGCACACACCAAGATGGCAAGAAACTCTATGGCTTGTGTACATGGCTTTTGATTCTCTTTAAGACCCATTTTCAGTGGAGATGTTTATCACCATCATGATCTCCTGAGTGAACCCAAGCCCTGCGAGAACATAGGAGCATCTGCAGAAAGAACAGTATTAGAATAAAATTAGTGTCTTTCTAATTTCTGTTCTGTTTTTCTCTCTGCATTCTGTAGAACTGACACTTTCCTGACATCTATAAAGCCTGACATGAAGAACTTATGCCAGTATAACATGCCCAATCACCAAGACCGTGTAAGAACCAGCCCTCATCCTTTCTCATGCTCAGGCTCCAAAAAATGCCTGCTCCAATATTCTTATACAGCCAGGCTCAAATACACATGCAGCTGCACAGTTGCTCCTACGTGACCAATAACTGAGACTCCTTGGGCAATAAAATGTAAATCAAGTAGAGTAACACACTTTGGCCCTTCCACCTCCAGAAGAACTTGTTGGTCCTAAGGATCAGACTGACCCCATAGCCAAGAAAATAAAGCCAGACACAGCAATTACTTTTCATACTTTTTATATAAAATAGACATTTACATACATTTTCTTTTGCAGAGACTTCGAGCATAACTCCTTTATGTGAACTCTAGCCATAAATCCCACAGTGAAAAAAAGCAAAGACTTTGCAAATTCCTGCACTGACATACATCCGGCTGCTGCTAAGTGTGAATTTATTTTTTAAAGATTTCTAATCCATGGGCTGTTTTCTCGTTTGGTTTTTGGTTTTGATATTTTTTTTTGTTTTTTTTAAAGATATGCACAATTGATTAAAAAAATTAGATATAGAAATAAGAACCATATGAGCAAGAGGCAATGCAAACAACTCCCGCATGAGAGGAACACGCAGCGTGACATCCACTTCAGGCAAAAATTTCTGCAGTAATACAGTTGTAGAAGCCATAACTTTTACAGAGGATACCACCGGGGGTATTTTTCAGAAGAAAAAAATTTCAGCAAGTCAGTACAAACATGGCAATGAACTTTTGCACAAAGTTATCGAGATCACCTGAAGCAACTTTGCCACATTGAAATACTAGTGAATGCCAAGCATTTTTTTTTCCTTTTTTTTTTTTTTTTTTTTTTTTTTTTTTTACCTTTTTGCTGCTGGGTTTAAATGTACATGAAAGCAAAATGGCGCATTTTGAAATTGCTGCAAGAGACTGAAGGTTGAGGGCAAAAAGCCCTCTAAAGGCTAATTTCTTCCAAAGATTTTGCATAATTGCATATATGGAAGATAGAAATCGAGCACTTGGTCAACTTAATCACATACAGATTGAGGAGACTTAAGCATACACCTACTGTTTCACCGAGCTGGAGGACGAGTGGGGCAAAAGATCATACAAGTATCTTCTAAATTGCCTAATTATTAAAATTAGAATGACAATTTTCTTCTTTCACCAAATATTGTACACCAAATGTGGCCTAGTTTCTGTAACTGCTGAGAAGCTTTCACAGTTTTGATATAATTTTAGGGGTGTTCAGCCTTCCCTGCAAGTTAGGCTCTTTATTTTGTGTTTTTTTGACTTAGACTTCTTTCAGCCATGTGTCTGCATGTATACCCCCCTGCCCTGTCCTCATCAAGATCTCTGGAACGAAGGCCATTTGCACTGCTGCATTCACTTACTGTTTGGCCAAAACAAGTTGCCTGCACATTTGTAGGAAAATCTAGTCCAAGGAGTCTCTGAAAGAGAGGAAACATCCCCCACTGCATCATTTATCCCGAGGGATGGAAAAGGAATGGAAGCGAAGAATGCTGGACTTTAAATAAGCAATAAAATAAAACCCGTCAGCTGAAAATATTATTCATCAAGAAAAGAAAAAGCACCACAATTATTATGTTTTTCATTTAGGATTAAAATGCACAGTGAATACATGAGAGTCCTGTCTAACCAGCTTTCCATTAATTCTCCCCTTTAATATTGGCAAGCACTGAGGTTTAGCCAAAGCAACTTGGAGAGCGAGCGAACTCTCCCCAACCAGGTAGAGCTCCAGCTATTTATTAATTTGTAATCTCTGCTAACCATGCTGAGCACTGGAGTTGGCAGAAAACAATGTATTTATAAGTCATTATTTTAGAAGCTGTGCAATGCTAGAGGAAGAGGACATTGCCTATGATTAATTAGGATAATATCTGGTTTATCACAGGGTAAGTCGCTCCATTTATCTTCCACAATAGCATTTCATTTTGGTGGAGGTAACCCATTTCATATCATAGTCCATTCTTCTTCTTCGCCTGCAATAAACCTTTCACAAGATTAATGTCCTGAACAAACACAGCATTTCAGCACAGACACAGAGAGTCAGCTCAAAACTTCACAAGGGTTTATCTGCTCAGGGTCTGAATCATCCTCCAAATACGCTGCCAGTTTGCAGACTGTCATCCTGCATAGATGGGGTATAAAGTGCTGGTTCAGGAAAGAGGGGTTCACAACTGAACCCTCTTCTCCCCATAACTACCATAAACCCAGCTCCAAAATGTGGAGAGTTGGCTTTTCGCCATACAAACGTAATCCGGTTCAACTGGGATTAAACTCCATGGACATGTTACCTGACTAATGCAGGCGAGTGGATGAACACACACCATGCCTTCCAACCAAACCACCTCTCTCACCAGAAGGATGGTCTCATCTTTCTACCGTATTCTGCAAGTAAGGCAGTACTGCAAATAGGCAATCCTTCTCCAGGATCTGGGAGGGGGGCACCCAAAGCTATATTATACTTCTACACATGCACTGGCCTTAGGAGGTCAAGGTGACTTTGATGAGGTTCTAGGACAAGAACAAGACTATCATTTCTACCAGGTCTCTCAGGAAAGACAAACTAATTTAAGCCAAAGTTAAAAACACAAAACCAAGTCATCCCCCTTCACAAAGCATTGCTATAAAAAAATACAACTTCTTTTATATTTGAAAAAATATGTTTCATTGGCCACAATTTAAAGCCACACTTCTGTGGGGCTTGTAGAATATATTGTATTTATTTAATATATCTTTATGAGACGAAGTGTATCGCTGACACACATCTTTAAATGAGATATATCTTCCCCAACCCTCATTCTCTCCTTTTAGCTAGCTCTTGGGAGCACTCTGCAGATGCTTGCTATGTCAGGGGGCTTTGCAGGGCACTGCTGTTGGGGGGCTGCACCAAATACCACTCTGTCAGCCCCCAAACTCATCACCGCAGTGGCAGTGATGAGGCAGCCAGCCTGGGCAGTCAGCCAGCCTCAGCACATGGGGTTTTAGTGAAGGTGCCCCAAAGACAGACTCTCCTTGGGGAGAGGCAGAGAGCTTTATGGTCCAGGTACCTCTGAATAGCCTGGTAATGAACCATCTACAGTGCTGCAATGCGCAGTGGGGATGGAACCTACAGCTCTCGGAGGCCCTTTAAGCTTTGGTTTCCCCACCCCAGAGGACTCTGCTTCTGCAAACTTCTCTCCTCCCAGCTATCCTGGCAGCACCAGGGCTGTGCAAAGCTATTCCATTCATGGCATCCAACAGAGCTCTGGCACTGGGGTCTGACAGAAACATCAGGTCAGCGAGTCTGTGGTCATAAAAGCTATGCAACAAGACAAGGGTTGCTGACCCAGCCCCAGGACCTTAAACTCATCCTTGGTCTCAGAAAGTAAAGTGGACTGCTTGGGCTGGGGAAAAAAGGGAAAATTCACCAGTGAAAGACTTGCTTGGTCTTGGTCCTTGCTGCTTCCTTGGGATTAATGAAGCTGGTTCAAAGGGAGAAAGCCGAGAAACGTGAGCCACCACATTCTCCCTCCCATAGTCTCTCCCTCCCATCAACCTTAGGAGCCAGCCTCTGCCCAGCTGTAGGCACTGGCTGGTCCTCTTGGCCAGTGGGGACCAGTACCTCCCAAGTCCAGCCTTGTCTCAGTGGGCACACAGCCATGGCTCCAGTAGGTCCAGAAGCCCTGATAGAGCAGACACTTGTGCCAGCCTGGTCTCCCTCTAAACTCCAGATGCATTTGGAGTCATGTTAATAATCAGTCAGTAATTTGACCACCAGTAGTAGCTAGACACTAAGCTTTTTAAAGAAAGACAGTAGAGCCACCAGCACATCACTATCACACTCTGAATTTGGAGCTTGCCAAGGTGCCGGGGCCAACACCAACTAAGGCTGGGAGCTGTGAGACCACCATCGCACAGGCTTTTCCTGACAGATGTGTATCAAGGCGTCACATACCTGAACTGTCCTTTACTAATAATGCCAAACCCTGGGCTGCTCTTCTGCAGGGACTGGCCACAAGCAAGCTCTTATGGTGGTTTCCTGCTGCAAGAGAAACAAACTGATGATATACCCTGATGTTCAAACCCACAGGCAGTGGCACCAAGCACAATCCCACCAATGCTCTCTGTGAGCTGGTACAAACCCTGGTGGAAGCAGCAGATATGCTGCTACTGCAGGGGCAGTTTGGACTAATGTGTTCTGCAACCATTTGTGTTAGAAGCATCCTCAGGAGGAGTTATTTAAGCCCACCTTAGTGGTCCTTCACACCATACAAATCACAATGCCCAGCCAAGTGGCCAGCTGTGAAGAATACTGCCCAATTTGTACACAACAGAGAAAATATATTAATTATTTGATTACTATAAGTTAAATAAATAAAGCTCAAAAATAAAAGCCCCAATTCTGAAGAGAATTTTTTTCCCACCTCAGTATTTAAAAATATAGATTTATTACTGATCAGCTATAGGTCATTTTCTGTAGCTTTTGGGGGAGGGGATGAGAATACTTTGACAAAGAGTTTTGTCAGTGTTATCACCATGATAAATGGGCTTTGTCCCTGCACACCCATAAAAATGCCTCCTTAGTACCTTTCTGGCCTGGGAAATCTTCCTTAATCTCTCTGTGTCTTTACCTCCTATATTGATCAGTTCAGATGTTTGTTTTTTCCACTGGGGACTGAACAGGAGGACAAGTAATCCTAGAGCTTCCCATTGCCTTTGAATGATTCCATTTTCTTTTCAGAATAATAATTATTTGGCCCGGAGGGAGAGGCAAAGGGTAAAGCCATATGATATTTGGCAATACTGACCCCATGAACCTGAATCATTCGTAAGATAGTAATTGTGTAATAAAACATTCAGCTGAGGTTTTCCCTCAAATAATCATATGTCCTACTTGTGGAATCATCCTTCTAGGGTGATATTCAGATCTTGTTTTCCCTTTCTTTAGAATAATTTTCAAGTCACATCTAGAGCTGCAAAAGCAGCCACCATTTCCTCAATATTAATCCCTTGAAACCTTTTTATGTGACCATTATGACCATTTTTCCTGGTTCAGAAGGACCTGGCAGCACTTGCAATGAAGCCCGTCAGTGGTACTTTACATGGATGAGGTGAGCCTGTGTTGAGTAACAGGAGGTGCTACTTCACCCTCACTGCAACAGATGAGTGCTTTGTCTCCATGGTTTCCCCAGTGACAACCAAGATATTGAAGGTACTTGTCCCACCCACGCTGCAGGTGTAATTAAAATTGGTTGAGCCTAAACATAAATCTTGATTAAAGGAAGGCTTTCATTCATTCTCCAGCATGTCCCATGGGAGCCAAGTGTCTCCTGTAACTTTGGTCAAACATAAGCATGCATTCAAAATTTGCCTTCCGTAATTCTGGGTCCTATCAAAGTTCGTTCAACATCACTTCAAGCAATAGGCTTCCACCATATTTTTCTCCAAGGGGCATGAGTTTCTTTCCACTGGTGACTGAATGCTATGTTTGGTCTTTCTCCTGGACTTCCTGAAACCGTTTCTCCAAGCGATCCAGTTTGGCAAGATTCTCTTTCAGCAACTTGCTGTTTGGAACCAGCTGTAAGGCCTTCTCATAGTAGCCACGGGCAGTGATGTAGCTTCCCTACAAAGAAAGGAGTGACAGATCTCATTTGCGTTCCCTGACATAGAAGGTATGTTCCTTGGGAATGGTGAAGACAGTAATACAAAGGAAAAAGAGTTTATAAACCTTGATATTGTTAGGCAATAGGAGTATTTCTTCATTATGAGATGGATCACCAAGTGCCTTTAGCCTAAATGATCAAATATGATCAAATACGCACGGAAAGAAGAAGATTGACATTTTTTCTGTTATATGGTACCAGAAGAGTTATTTTTACTCAGTGATAGGATAGCTTGAGGATACCACACAATGTGACTCTTTTATGACCCAAATCATAATGATATGCTAAAGTATTCAAAAAGATAAGCAAACACACGGTGGGCTGTCTATTTTCCATAATTTCATGCCAGTATTCTGCACTAGACGTCTTTATTAAATTAATTATGCAGAGAGGAATCTTAAAAGTCAACTCACGGTGACATTTTTCTAAGGTAGGTCAACAACTGAAGCTGGAAAACTTCAGAGATGGACAGGTTGCTCCGTGCAGCCTGTCCTCCTACAAATATGGGACTTGCATTACGGGATACACATATCCAAGCAACACAATTGGGAAATGCTGGTTGGGATTGACAGACTTTCCTCCTCTTTGTCTAAATATGCCAGGGACACTCACTGTTCACAAACATACAGCTCTTGGCAGTCTGAAACAAATTTAGCTTTCTGCCCTGAGCAGTAGTTCCTGCAGTTGACAGCTTAAGGAAAAGCAAGATAGCCATTACCTTGATGTGCTCAATGCCTCCCATATTCATCCAGGCCTGAGCTTGGTCTGGGTTGAGCTCCACAGCACGTTTATAGCTCTACATAAATACAAAACATTTTTAGGTTAAGAGTCTCAGTCTTCAAACAAAAGCACTGCTGGTTGGGAAGGAGAAACTAACTTTCCTCTCCCCCTGAATCCACTTAGAAAATAACTTCAAATTCTTCTCATATACAACTCACAAACTGAATTTCAGTTTCTTTACAGCAGAGGCGACATAACACACTGCTTCACTGCTTAGCTAATACATGATACTTTCCCTGCCCACGGTGCCACACAAGGAGCCACACCAACCCCTGTGTCCCTCTCCCTGCCACCCTGCACCACTGGGGTCTCCTGCACATCAGAGTCATTTCCCTGGGCAGGTGCCTCCCACCCACAAGCCCTATGTGGGCTGTGAAGCTCCTTATATGCAATGCTTCAGCTTGGAGCTGGTACAGTCCCCTTTCTGGAGGTTTTTTACAAGGACCTGTGGGCAGTCCTATCTCTCCCCACTGCTTCTGCCACTGCACATGCGAGAAGCAGCAAGGAGGACCTTCTAAACTCTGTCAAATGTCACTGCTTATAAGGTGCCACAACAGGAAAAGATTCAGATTAGGATTAGATACCTCTACGGATATTGAGTACACCCAGAACTGTCCCAGTAACAATACTGTATGTGATTATTTAATGCTAATGGAATTTCTGAGCTATCAAGCCTCCTGCTCCATAGGATAAGCCAATCTTTCTGCTGTTAGGTAATGAGGTGAGATATAACCATGTGATTATATATAGCAGCTTCTGTCTGAGCCACCTGGAGTTGGCCATCACCAGCAAGAGGGGCTGGGGCTGCATGGACCAAAGGTCTGGTCAATGAGATGCCCAGGTTCCTCCATAATCCCACCACAACTCTTAACCTCTCAGAGCAGGGAGCTGTATTTCCACACAGGAATGAGGAAAAATGTCGCAACTAGGTCTGACAAAGCTAGGTGCCCCATAGCTTTAGCTGTACTGCTGAACTCCCAAGGCCAACAGCCAGGGTGCTGCATCAGGGAGTATTGGATGCAATGAGCTGATTATTTTAACCTACAAAAGTATCCACAGGGCTTAGAGCAGTCATACCTCAAAAGCCTTGTCAAGGAGATTCTGTTCTCTCAGCTGGTTTCCTTTAGTGAAAAAGAGCTCTGATATGACTTTTGGATCCTTTGGTTTTAGCTGAAGAGCTTTTTCTATAGCTTCAAGTGCCTGTGAAAGAGCAAGAGGATGTTACGGTATTGAATTCTGCGTCTTCTACTTCTCATATTCTACTCACAACTAGGGCCTCCCAGCATAACAGTCATCTTCCCCCTTCCTTTGTGTGTCCCACAGCGTTAATACACATGGAAATGTGTTTTTTAGATGCCTGTGGCTGACGGGCAGTGGGTCTGACAGCAGAAGGAGCAGTAAGTGGTAAAAAAATCACACTGCTTAGCTTCAGTCCCTGTACCTAAATAAACCGAAGGTTTTAGTGAAAAAATGAATCTACTTGATGTGTGCTAAGCCGTGTGACTTGTCTCTGGAAAGACAGAACATAAAATTCAAACTGAGCTCTGTGTGTGAGTCCTCAGGACAACAGTACCCCATGGCCACGGTACCTTGGCATAGTGCTCCTGTTTGCTGTGGATGGCTGACAAAAGACGGTAGCACTCCAGACACTCCGCATCCTCATTGAGTATATGGTTTGTCATCTTTTCAGCTTCCTTTGTCCGACCCATCATTGCTAAAACCTGAGCCTATGGAGCCAAATTATAAAGGGTTATGATCTTAAAAAGGCCAGGCTTTTTTGTGTTTTTTTTAATACATGATGCTGCACCCAGTGGCTGGTGCTGGGCTCCTGCTTCTCCTACTGGTGATGCTGAGGCACCTCAAGGAAAGGTGGGAGGATTAACCCTGATAGCAAGTAAGGGACAGGCCAGGTCTCTATGCTGAGCCCTGCTCAGCTGGAAAGGCAGTAACTGAGACATGGGTCCAAGGTTGGGAGCAGTGAGGAGGAAACAAGGAGGACAGGAGAAATGGTCACCGGATGGCTGGTGCAGTGGTAGAACCAAGCTCTGAGCCTTAGTAAACACTGACAGTAACATAGCCATCCCACTCCACTTTTGCAGCCCTGCCCTGGCCACACTTGCCCCACACTCACCAGTGCCAGTCGGATCTCTTTGTTTGAAGGCTGCAGAGATGCTGCTTCTCTGTATACCTGCAATGCTTCTTCATATCGGCCCGTGTTGTAATACAGAGCCCCCAGCGGAGACAGGATTTCAGCCTTCCGGGATACCTTCAGTGCCCTGGAAATTGGGAAATTTGAGAGCACAAATTTGACATCCCAGGGATGTTGCACGTTCACAGCAGCTGTCCCTCTGGCCACCTGGGAAGGAGACAGGGCCACCTCCATAGTGCATGAGAGCATGCAGCAGGGGTGGCAGAGCCCAGGGAGTGTAAGCACAAATCAGGAGGCAAAAAAGGAGGCAAAAAACCCCAGAGGGTCCACCCTGCTACATACTGGGAGTCACAGCCTGCTTACTGGCATATTGCTAGAAAAGGGTTTGAGTTTCTGTTGGTGCCAAGGGTTTGGTCCTAGGCCATACAGCAGCTGTGGCTGCTACTGGTGCTAAGAACCTGCTCATAACACCAAGAAACCTCTGGCTTTGTTATTAGAGCATCTCTCAGCCAAAAGCAGCACTGTGTCCATCCTGGGGGCTTGGGAAGTCAACACCACCTGAGTCCATGCTGCCTTTCCAGACATTCCCCAAAAAGAGCCAAACAGCCAAAGGTAAACCTGGTTTCAAAAAGATGGAAAAGGAATAGGGGAAAACCCAAACGTGCACTGACAGATTCATATATCAGAGGAACTTTAGAGAGACAAGCTGTACAGGAGGAGGAGGGAAAATTCTGTCTCCCGTGCCAAACTCTTACCGCTTGTACCACACTTCAGCTTCTTTGTTCTGCCCCAGGGAGCGGTGAAGCCTGCCCAGGTTCACCATGGCCACGTGGTGAGCGGGGCTCAGGCGGATGGCCTGCTTGTAGTGGGACACGGCTCGCTCCGGAGCTCCTGGAGAAGAGAACAACCATTAAGCTGCTGCCTCAGAAAAGTCCCACTGCAAATTCAGCACACAGTAGTGCTCTGGGTGTTGTTTCAGCTATTGCTCTGTATGTGGGAACCATTTTGAGAAAGAAATCCTGCTGAAGCCTTTCTATAGATGCTGTCCAAACTAGGATTTAAGCTCTAGGATCCAGAGATGACCCTGAGAAATATATTCTTCTAGAGGTGGATTTTTTCAAGTCGAAGGTACAGGCATTAGAAGACTACCTCTGACTGAAAGTGTCCTCCTATCATGATGCGTGGGGAATATGACAAACCTCCCACGTTAAGGACAGAGCCCACCCCAAAGAGGGGTTTGTGGCACATGTCCCACCTCCTAGGAGAGCACCCTTCCACCCTGGCCCACTGGAGACAGGGAGGACAATCCAACCAGTATTCCCCACAACCCCAGCAGAGCTGCAGATATTTTCAGTTCTTTCCAGACAGCGATTATTACCTTCACCTCTAACTGTGCTGGCCCTGCTCAGCCTCCATGCATTGCTCACTAGGAATTGGAGTAGCTGCCAGTGACCAGTTAATTCCCACCTCAGGGCAGTAAATCCCAGACCAGAGATGTCCGAGTGCTGATTCTGGAGCACGTAAGCACCATCTCTGTGTTGCAGAGGAGCCATTGGGTGGCACTGCTTCGCTGTGTGAAAACGTCTACCATCGCAAGGTCCCGCAGTCCATGACATCACCCAGTGCCACAACAAAGTACAACACCATGCGAAAAGAAAGGTGCCAGACCACTACCCCGAAAGTCTAAAGTTCTATTTCCAACAGAATATTGTTATTTAGCTAAATAATGGCTTTCCTCAGCAAGGATCTTGCAGCCCTTTCCTCAGGCAGGGCTTCTGACTACCTACTAAATAAATTAATCGGACACAGTATAAAGTTCCAGCATTTCAGCAACGTGAACACTATTTTTAACCTCAGGGCTCATTTAATTGGTCTGCAAACTCTAGACCAGATAATCTCCTGATGAAAACCAATACTCACGGATCTTTGTCCACCAACAAAGCTTTTGAATATTGGCATTTTTTAAGCCAAATTTCTTCACAGTGTATTTAATTCCATTTCTAGTTGGAAAGCAGACCTTGAAAACAGCCTGTGCATGTTAGGGCACCGAACACACTGCTGTGGGAATCTTATTTTCACAGCTTTTCAGATTTATTTTGGTTTTCCTGAGACTATCTATGCAACATAAAAGCAACACTGGCACTTCTTGGTGTCTCCTTTACAAGAGAGAGGAGGGACATCTGCAGGGAGATTTAGAAGCACTTAGGATTCATTCAGAGCCAACAACATATTTTTCAGGGTTGGACTCTTTCAAAACATCCAGCAGCAGCCTCAATCTTCTCTTACCGCTGAGCAGGCAGATGTTTTTGCAAATCTTACCTACAAACCATCCTGGGAAGCAGCTGGGCACGCACCTCAGCCTGTAAGTCAGCCAGTGCCTCCCCTGCTCAGCACACAGGGGTAATAAGCATCGTTAAGGGAGACACACTGAGTGTCTGTGACCACTGCAGAGCTGTCTAGAGTAATGGGTCCCCAGAGCTGACACTTGCTGGAGGCTTGTTGCACCAAGTCCTGCAGGTTAATTGGAGTGGTGCTTCACAGCATCTCACTGTGCCCGCCAGGGAAGAGCGCAGCTTGTGATGGGCTCACTACCAGCCACTTCCTTCACGCCTTGTCATGTCTCTAGGAGGGTTATTTACACATCATGCCCGAAGGATCGAAAGTCAGTGGGGTTTTCTTCCTGTTGTTTACGTGTAGGGAAGTGTAGGAGTAAACCAGGAAAAGTTAGTTTTGACTTTGGCAGAATACACAAGTGCGAAAAATAGAAAGTGAACTGCACTGCGTTTGAACCACAATTCTTGGCAGGAATAGGACAGTTTATCTGGGTTGGGAAGGAAAGATGAGCACAACATCAGAGTGAAATTACTGAGGAATTTTTATTTTTGCAAGCTCGAATTTTGCCAGAGCACAAATTCATAACCTCAACCTCTGTCGCTAATGACATGATGCCTTTTTGGATTATGAATTCTCATTTTGGCTTCATACTTATTTGACACTTGCGCTACAGAAGATTGATGGCTGAGCATCAGCTCAGAGGTAGGACAGTCAGCTACAGACTGATGGACACCAGCATCATTTCTTTACAAGCACCACCAGAGCCGGGCATGGTGTGAAAGGGACAGAGTGGGTAGAAACCACACACTTTAAGCCTACAATATTTCATTATCGAGTCTCAGCTCTGGTCTGGAGAGACTGGAGTGTCACAGCAGTTTCGTTTCCACTAGCCATTTGTCAAACTTGGCCTTGCCTATATAGCTGTCAATAAAAGGTGATGATTTCAGTTGCATTTTTTGTTATGTGGGTGCCAGGAAGTGCCTGAGTCAGAGAAGTTGGAACCAGAAGCCCAGAAAAATAAAGGCTTTGGATGTCATTACAGAGCTCCTGAGAAGTCAATTCACCCCACAGTATCCAAGGTTTTGTTTTCACAGATGACTGAGATTTAAAAGCCATGTTTGTTTTAATAGTGGTGGCACTCAGCTTTTACAGTCAAAGAGCTGCTTTGTCACCCAGTAGAGCTGCAAGTGCTCCAAAGACCATGATAATCCACTTGTGTGCCTGGGATTTGGTTTGATGTGGCCAAGTTTTCCAGGAGAAACAGCGGTACTGTCGGGGTGCTGCCCAGTTCAAATTGAAGAGGACAACTGCTTGTGCAAAGATGGTGAGAAACACTGGAGGAACCAGCTGGGCTGAATGCCACTGCTGCACAGTGCCGGCATTGATTACAAATTTCAGTCCACTGTGCCATCTCAGCAGTATGGGGATATTAATTTCCAAGCTACAGTGGAGGCACATCTATTCCTTTGGAAGCTTTTGACGCCCTTTTAGACGTGCCCTGGTGAATAAAACAAATTGAACCAAATAAAGCATAGAGGGGAAAATCCCCTGCTCCTTTTCACTTACCAGTATCAACCAAGAAAACACCGTAGTTGTTATGCAGATCAGAGCTCTCTGGACAATTCTCTATGCCAGCCTTATAGACCTCATCTGCTTCCTTAAGCCGTTCCTTAAAAGAGAAAGAGATTTCTTAGCTGTGGCAGAAAGGGTGTCAGCACCACTTGCCGCACACCTGCATTTTGTGACAACTGCCTCACTGCAACGGGGAGCTCAGGGCACCAGCCCACCCCACCTTCTAAGAGGCCAAAATTTTACCCCATGGCATGGATGCGATATAGCTGCTGTTTGGTATCCCAGAGTAATTCAGGGAGTTCTCCCCCATATATTCCCAACTGGTGCTACCTGTGAAACAAAAATAACAGCTGAAAAAGGTGGCTTGCGAGTAACATCAGCAAGCCCCAGCTGGGCATGCACTCGGCCGGGAAATGCAGAGTGATAGGGGCTGTGGTGGTTCTATCGAGAAGTATCTGTCATCTGGGAGCTGATATATTATAATTTATTTGTTTAATGAGCATCTCGCTGGCTAACTTTTCCCCTCTGGAGCTTTGCTGTTCATTTTCTAAGCAGCAGGGAAAATACAACTAATGAAAGCTTGGCGTGCGTGATGGCTAGGGCACGGGAAGCGCGTGTAGGGGGATGAGGGAAGCTGGAGGAGGATGGGGGAAATGAAAGAGTGGGAAAAATCTGACAGATACAGATTAAAACCAGGCGTTGTCAACATGTGAGATGTAGCTCAATGCGATTGATGAGATGTGCCACTGTGCTGATTCCCAGATGCACTGAGCCCTTACATTCTGCATAGATTTCAAGAAGGTTTGTTGGTGCTGAGCGTCTGTGGAAGATAGAGATTCTTTGGGAACACCCTGCCCACAGAAAATATCCCACTGTCTGGACTCTGTCTAGCTTGAGCTACGGGCAGCCTAGTCTTGAAATGAAAATAAGGTGTCTCATTTGGATCAAACAGCAACTTAAGGTTGCCATTTCCCTCCAGCCAGGCAGTGTACTCCCACTGCCTTCATGCTCGCTAGCTTGGGTTATCACTGTCTTCCTTGACCCCTAACCTCAGAGCCTTGCTATAGGGTGTATTTATGGAAGGAAGCTGTGCACAGAAGAGACAAGCACAGTGCAGAAGGTGTCAGGCAAGCCTCCAGCACCAAAGACACTTTTTCCAACTCTTCCCCTTCCACAAAGTGGCACAGTCCTACGGCAAAAAAACCCCATGGCCTCCTGATGATGCTTCCAAGTGAAATCAGCTGCCTGGATCTCTGCCGAGAAAGGCCTGGAGCCACCAAGGCAGACCTCCTTCTCGGGGGCTGAATCTACACTGAAATGAGAGATGGGTTCATTTCCAGCTGTGGCCTCTCCTCTCCTCAGGTCCTGCAAATACCAGAGCCTCCAGGGCTTTCTCTGGATTTAAAAGGCGTGTTCGATGGCAGCTTTTGCTCTGTAGCTGCCTAAGTGTGTGGACTCCTTTCTCACCTCCTATTTCAGAGCTGGAGAAATGGAACGAAATGCATTAGAAGACTATGACTTGATGAAAGCAAAAGGTTTGTTGTGGTTAAGTGCTTTCACATTTACATGATAAAGGTCAGCCAGCAGAAAAGATAGCATGTGATAAAACACAGAAACACATTTTTAAAAAGTGCCTGAGTTTGGACATTTTGGATATATTTATGTGAAACTGACATCATTATCCTGCAGGGTCAGGAAAAGTGTAGTGATTGTCAGACCTGTCTAAAATGAAGAGTAATTTTTTGAGAAAGCATCTGTGTCAGTGGGACATTAAGAAGCATATTTGCAAAGCTTTCTGTATTAATTTCTTTTCCTCTAAGTTTAATTTTCAGCCAAGGAATGTGGCCTTGTGTGCACGTGTGTCAGTTTTCTTCATTTTATTTACTGATCACAAACCTGATCTTTTTAGCAAGGGTGGGCTGTGTTAGCACACGGGATTAGCAGTGTCCCACATCAAAACATTCATGTTCACCAATATTGAGCCATTTTAGCCTTTTTATCATGGTTGCACTGCCTTTTTGGCATCTAACATATTGACCCTGCATGCCTCAGGCTCAGCACAGAGACTGGGATGATTTCTCTAACAAAGTGTTTGCATTAAGCACAGTCAGAAATTGGAAAGGGTGGGCCCAGCTTTTCGTGCCAGAGCTTTCCCCGCCAGGGCTTTCTGCCTCACAGCCTCTCCTCTTCTTGGGAGAAATGCTCTAAGTTCATCAAGGCTTGATTCTCATTAACACTTAATAATGCCACTCCCAGAACTTCATGAAACATTCATCAACCTCACAGAATTCAGAAAATTGGCTTAAAAAATGTATGAGATTTTTATGATATTAAAAAAATTATGCATGTGAGAATCTCTCAGTTGAACTCCAGGGTTTTTAGGTTTGGGTCTTTTTACAGCTCAGTTTTTAAGTCTAGTTATGCCTGAGTAAGTTCTCCTCTACAGCTAAGCAGGTGAAAAAATTTCTTCTCCTTAATGTAGGCTGTTACACACACACACACAAAAATGACTTAAATCCAGAAACTAGGGCCTGAAGAGAGCCATCAAGTAGCGTGAGCTGGTTGAAGAAACTGCAAAAGCTGGGAAGAAGGTGTTGTTAAAGTGCATCAGAGCAAATCCCGGGAAAGCAGTGCTACAGGAGTGGCGTGGGAATGGCAAACAAAAATGTTTGATTTCTGGTATTAGCACCACCATCATGGAAAACAAGGAAAACAACAAAACATCGTGCATGACTGAGTTACGAGACCAAGCAGAAAGAGCAGTAAGAAGGATGAGTATTTATAAAAGACACAAACAAGACAAACTTTTATACAATGCGGCAGTGATTTTTTTCTATGTCAGTTCTGGCTTCAGAATCAACTACCAAAGAGAGAAAAGGGCAATTACAATGAGTTACTGGCTAATTCCCTGGCATGAGACATTCTTCTCAGGAGCATTTTTCACAGCTGTGGGAGGAAACGACTCCAAGCCCTGTTTTGGATTCACCACCTTTAAGACAGGAGGGAATACACTATGTGGGACCAACCATGACCATCTCCACATTATTTCACTGAGCCGCTTCCACGTTTCCCTCCTTAGCCTCAGAGCAAAGCTAGAGGAGCCGCAGTTTACTATGGGCATGGGCACCTCATACTTCATGTGAGTTACTTTAATGTTCCACTTCTGGCACTTCACCCACTTTTCATCACATTCCAGCGAGAGGGAACTAGTTCAGGCTCCCTTCCTCAAAGCTCCACAGTGATGCAGTCCACACAGCCCACTGCATACTGCCTGGCATCACAGATACCCCAACAAATGTGGGCTACAAGTAGACAGAAAAACAGGCTTGTAACTTGTAGCTGCCTTGAAAACTATTTCTTGGACAAAGAGGAAAACTGCACACTGAAAAATAGGGTCCTGTCAACATTCTTTAGGCTGAAGATGCCAAAACTACTGTTTGTACCCTTCCATGAAGCTCACAGCATTAGGGTGTGATTCTGTAGCTCACAGCCACGGGCAGCAGCATGTATTTGTAGTACAGCCCCTACCACAGTCACTAGGATGGGTATGAGAGGCAGGAGATGCACGACCAGGTCATCATCTGCTGTGGCTGAACATGAGAAGGTGTTAAAAGCCTGTGGGAAATCGTTGTTATCTGAGGAAACTGCACTAACTCTCTATATTCCCTACCACTTACTCAAGTCACAAGAGGATGAACAACCTATACATAAAAGTAGATGAATTATTGCTGGACTTACTAATGGCATTTGCTTTGGGCAGAAGGTCTTGGGACTCTGTAATGGTTTTATTTCTCTGTTGACCTTACAATCAATGGTTCTAATTAATAATTTCAATTAATATTAAAAGCAGGTATTACTGCAGAAGACTCATTTCCTATACTTGCAGGAGGCTCTTCATTATGGGCTTATTCAAAACACAGTTCCCATTCAATAACCCTCTTCTTTTAACCAATACGCTGTATTTCTATGTTCCTGCAGCTGATATTGATAATATTAAAACATTTGAAAATCACTTAAAAGGAAAAATAAAATAGCACACCTCCCAGTAATCCATGTATATCACAGGTGAATTTCGCAGAGTGCCTAAATCATTAAAGAAGCCTAAACCAGAATAAGATCTTTCCTTATAGCTTTGTTGAAATTTATCAACTTCCCTTACAGACAGAAGATTTCCCTAACCAGATTAATGGAAGTCAGTGTAAGATGATACCCTTTTTCTTTGTCTGTTTTTGCATTTGGCAACCTTTTTAAGAAATTTAAAAATTTCTGTGCTATGGAATAGTTTGATCCAAAACTTGGTGGTGAAAAAAAAAACCAAACCAGCTTTCTAAAGGTTTGCAGAGGTGTGCTTGAGCTGTGCAGTTATAAAGACCTCATCACCCACCCCTGAAATCCCAGACTGAGGCCACTGGTTGTGGCTACAGTCTGTGGGAGCAACACCCAAAACACAGCATCCCTCTGCTGCTGCTGCAGACGTGGTGAAAAGAAGACTTGGTGCTCTTGACATGGGCACCCACACTTTGCAGCTTCTTGTGAAGTCAAGCATCTTGTGCCTCAATTTCTCTCTTCCTCCATGGGGACAACATTTCACCTCACAGGGACCTTGTAGAAATAAATCACCTAACCACAGAGAGTAGGGCGAGGCTTGAGTAATGAGCACGGTGAATGAGCCCAAGTGGAAATGAGTAATCCTGCCTCCAGAGCACAGCCTGAGCCATACGCAGTAAATAAGGCCTGGGGGCACATATTGAACAATGAGGTTAAATAAAATATTGAACAGCTGCTCATTAAGAGCAACATAAAGCTAGCGAGCCTTCCCACCTCCTGTACGTGATCATCTACCACGGTAATTAAGGGCCATATCCCAATGTGTGCATGCAAGGGGCAGAATTTGGGCTGCAGAGGCCACCTGGTTTCTGACATTTCATAATAAATCACTCCAAATCTAGGAAATCTCAAGGTTATCTACGTAGGCGTGTGTGTCTGAGGGGGAACTGCTTGCCTGTTCTGCTGTCACAACATTCAAGGTGCGATGGATTAAGACTTTGCCATAGATGCAGGGAGCTGCAGAGAGGATATTTACTCACAGCTTCAACAGCAATTGAATTCAGAGCCATGTCACGTGGGCGTAATGATTCACTGCAAACAAGTTGCTTCGTATCCTGAAAAAGTCATCCCTAAAGCAGCCCAACAGCTCTCTGCAGACAGCCGTGGACCCAGGGCTGTCGCCACATGTGTGTGAGGTGAGGATGCTCCATCAGGATGTGCAGAAGGCATGAGAGTTCAAGAGATGCCCATTACCTGTTCGGCTAGCAGCGAGGCCAGGCTTGAGTAAGCATCTGCGAACTCTGGTCCATACTTAATGGAGTCCCGCAGTAAGATTACAGCTTCCTCCTTCTTCCCTTGGGACCTGCAGGACAGGGAAGGAGGAAAATAAGAAATATGTTCCTGTAAGCATATGTTGGGGTCAACTCACCAATTAACTACTTTAAAGAGTTGACTGGCTTGACCTTTTCAGCAAAGACTAAATGTTTCACTACTGCCTGCTCTCCACAGTGTGCCCGCCCAGCATCTCCTCAGCCCCATTGCTGTTTCCATATTTTATTCTCAAGACTTGGGAGAACATAATCTTCAATGAATCTGATGTTTGGTCTGCTAATTAGGTGACTACTGAGCACTACTCAGTGATCCCAGTGAAGACAAAACACCCCCCAAAACAGTGCATTCCTCAACCCGACATATCGAGGAGCAACAAAGCATTTTATTTTGGCTATAAGGCTCAGTCTGTTGAGTCATAACCATGAGATTTTTTAAAATTTCTCCAGTCCTACTGTACATCTCCTCTCAGTGTTTTCTCTTTATGGTAAGTGCATCAAATTCTGCCCCATTCATTCCACCCAGAGTTAAAGATACATGAAAGACAAGACAGCAAAAGTGTTCCCAGGCATGAACTACTGCACAAGACGTTCTGAGTGATATACTTGGGAAGTCACGTGCCCTACGAGATGAGATGCTCTCGGAGTAACACCAGGCTTACAGTCAGCTTTTGGGTGTCTAGCCCCAGTCATGTCTCTGAGGCACTGACTGACCTGGGAACAGGACATTTGATCTCACCAACCCAGCTCTCACATCCGTAGGGTGGACACACTAAAACATTTGCATTTCCTTAAAAATACCCACAGGGTCTCTGCTCCTAGATGAGTGCTGTTCTAGGTCCACTTATGACTTAGTTAAATTAATACTTCGAAATTAGAATGTCGTTAAGTTAAATCTGCCTGGGATCTCTAAATAATTCCTTAGCAAGTTGATCACTAGGTTAGAGGCGTCTGTTCTTAAGATCCTAAGGGTTATGAATAGAGTCTGCTGAGAGATGGCAATGCTGATGAGCTACGCTTTCTCCAGCGTTGCTCTGCATTTATTGCCATGGGAAACAGAAAAGATTTCCTGAACAAAAATCTAAGGATGTTTATTTATTTGAGCTACAATTTCTCCAGTATTGCTCTGTACTGCTTTCCTTGGAAAATGAGAAGGCTTCCAGAACAAGCATCTAAAGATGTTTAGCTTGACTGGAACAACATTTTACTTGTGTTGTCTGTACGAAGAATACGAATAGTGGGGCTTACAAAAAGAAACAAAGGTCCTTGGGACACAGAAAAATATGTGAACACCTTGGTTCTTTGGCCTCAGATTTCTTCCGAGTGACACGGTCAAGTAACCAGATCTTGTTTATAAGGTGCAAATTTCAGCTGATAATATATGTGGCTTTGCAGACTTTTTTTCTCTTTCTGGTTGTGTAACTGGAAGAATATTTTGCCTGTGCATTAAGCTAAGTAAAACCAGTTGTGCTAGTCTGTTCCTTCTTCCAGTGGTATTCCATATAAATTACACAAACGAAGCAAAACAAATAAAGAACCACTTTTCTCTTACACTAATTAAAGACTAGCTAGCTTGTCAATTTATAAAACTTTTGGATCCCTTGGCTGGAGTTTCATGACACATTTTTATAAATCAAAACCAGATGACTGCTTTA
Organism: Thinocorus orbignyianus; assembly: GCA_013400375.1. NCBI lineage: Eukaryota > Metazoa > Chordata > Aves > Ciconiiformes > Thinocoridae > Thinocorus > Thinocorus orbignyianus. The sequence continues at coordinate 928,854 of VXBW01004663.1, forward strand.
TAAAGGTACTGATGTTTGGCAAAAAAATGTAGGAAATGCCAGCTACAGAAATAAAAGGATTAAGCGATCCACTCAGCAGCAGTAAAAGTTCCCATTAACCACAACCATGCACTCTGAACATGGGCCAGTCCTCTTAATTACTCGTTTTTTTCAAAATGGCCTTTTTTTTTTCCCTTTTGATCCAAGAACAATGTTTGTCTCCTGAAAGTGGGTGTAGAGAGGGAAAGATTATGGCGTCCTTTTATGTGACAGACTGAATTATATTAAAAAAAGCAGATCCAGTAGTTTCTCAGAGGGCTCGGACTTGCAAGATACCAAAGGCTCTGGCCAAGCACTTAAACGCGTACTTAACTTTTATGTATGCAAGTTGAAAATTAATTACTGGCTGAAGTGCTTTCCTGGATAAAGGCCAACGCTTTGCAAGATCGAGGCTGTCGCTTATATAAATTTCTTGTGATTTGAGAGAGCGCAGAGCATTGGAAGAACAGTTCAATACACTAATTTACCATAAACCAGGGATCCAGAGCAGGAAGAGCTAGGTAACGTATACCTTCACTATGACAGAGAGAGGAACAAATTCAATTGAGTCAAGGAGTCTATGATCACTTAATCCAATTTTTCCCCAGATTACCTTGCTTTACAATGCCCTCTTCTGACTTGCTCTTCCACTTGAGCTCCCAGCCTCCACAAGGAACAGCTCCTTCCATGGGAAGCATCTCTTCCATATTTTTGCAAGTGCCCCACAGTTGGAGAAGTATTGGCTTAAAACACCCTACAGAAGTCTGGTGATGCACAAGGCTGTGTGTGGGCTGTTAGTACTGAAGCAAATTTCATTTACATGAGAAAGGGTAACCTAGGAATTAGTGCTCTAGAGGACTTTTTAACCTTCAAGATCTGTTTTATTTTGTGAAGGTAGTTTGACTGCATTAAAGCCAGAAACATAGAACTCCACAAGGGCTCCACAGCTGTTCTGAACATCTCATCTTTGTTTCACACCATAATCCAAGGGGAGCTTGCACTAACTGCCTGTTTGAAAGGAAGCCTCTAAGCCTGTTCAACTCTCTGGTTTAAAATCGATTCAGATAATTTAGATGCACTCCTTTGCCATTTATCTAAACTATGTGGATGACACCAAAGTGAGGGAGCAGACAACACCCTGCAAGGCAGGGCTGCTTTTTAGAGGGACCAGGACTGACAGGAGCCTCATGAAATTCAACAAAAGTGAATGCAAGTCCTGCCCCCAGAGTGGGACAACCCCATGCACAAGCACAGGTCTGGGACAACTGGGGTCCTGGTGGACAACAAGTTGATCAACAATGTACCCTACATGGCAAAGAAGGCCAGTGGGTCCCATAGAAGTAATTCTTCTCCTTTATACAATACGTGTGAGACCACATCTGAAGTAATGTCTGTCCAGAGTTGGGGTCTCCAACCTAAGAAAGGCATGGACTTACAGAAGGAAGCCCAACCGAGGGCCACTGAAGGAGGTCAGAGCTAGAGCACCTGTTGCATTGAGAAGCTGAGTGAGCTCTGTCTGTGCAGCCTGAAGAGAAGGCCCAGCGGTGATTTCAGTGCTGCCTGCAACTACCTGGTCAGAGGATACAGAGAAGCCAGAGCCAAACTATTCTCAGAGATGCACGGTGACAGGACAAGAGACAACAGACAAAAGCAGGGACACAGAAAATTCCAATTAGAATTTTTTTTCACCATGGGGTGGTCAAACACTGGAACAGGTTTCACAGAGAGATTGTGGCATTTCTGTCTTAGAGGCGTTCAGGATTCAGCTGGACACATCCCTGAGCAACGTGATCCAATTAAACTTGCTCTGAGCAACAAGCTTGGTCAAATGGTCTCCAGAGGTCTGTTCCAACCCGTTACTTTTTTTAATCTGCTGTAAATGTGACACTGACAGAGGCTGGGTTTTTTTGGTGGTTTTGTTGGGTTTTGTGTGTGTAAACAGCCTACAATGAGTGTGTGATACTGAGGAATAACTGCAGCACTTCATACAATGCAGAGTACCCTAACCAGAGACCATTCAGAAAGCCAGATGCAGTATCACTGAACGTTATCAACTCAGTTTGCTTCTCTGAATGGGAGAGAGGAATGTTTCACTCTCAAAAGATCTTAAATCTCAATACACATAGTACCTGATGTTTTTGAGCATCTTCAGACAGTTACATGAGCCTGTGTCAGCACACTCACATAAACACATACCCAGAAGCCTTTATCAGAGAGGGCAGACAATCCTTCTTCCTCCGAATAGGTGGGTTTGCTAAACTTGGAGTAAATAACGGCAACAAACACACAGGTCACCATGTGTGTTATTCTAGATTCAGATGAGAATCAGTCCTTTGAGTAAACTCAAGATTTGAGTGGACACTGTTCCCAGGCATTTTGCTTTCCCCTTGAAAATGCAGCCGTAACACTCTCAAAGCATGTAAGAGTTATGAGGCTTTTCTTCATACAAAATAGTGTACTGAGTATTGGAATGCTTTAGGTACAAGAAATAAGTTCTCTCCCATTCTTCCTGCAACAGAAAGCTGAGATAAATATTTACTTCAAATGTTCATAATATTTTATTTCTTGTCTCTTTACGGAATATCCCATGGGCTATAAATTTGTGAGGTATTCTGAATGGTATTTATCTCAGTTTTTCAAGCTGTATCTCAACAAAACGGAATCTCTGTGGATGACTTAAATATTTATGTAACGGGAAACCTCAAAAATAAAATGCAAGAAAGCAGTATCAGGCTGTTCCGATCACAGACCACAAAAGCAGAGAAAGAGATTTCTCGTTTTAGGTAGGCCATCTTTTGGGTCTACCTTAACTAAGAAATCTGTTGGCATTGTTTAATTATCTACTCTCCAATATTTGTATTAGGCAAGAAAACAATGACATACAACTTTATTTTAGGGTATGTAAACAAAACCAGAGGCTTATTCAGCCCTGCAATGCTTCCTGAGAACATTCATCTTCTGGCACATAGCTGTCTTCATTATGTGCAAACAGAAAATGGAAACATCCTTTCTCATCTACAACTTCCGCAGAAAACAACTTGAGAATTCCACCGCGTGGTCCTCAAAACAGACTTTTACTCAAGTTTAAATCAGAAGCAATGGATGCTTAAATAGAGAGCTTATTTACAGGGAATAACGAGAGGCAGATTCCCACATGGGAACAGCAAACCTATCCTTCCAAAATCTTGAAGTTCCCCTTTTCTCAGCACTCCAGAGGCGGCAAAATCTAATATCCACCATCAGATTTCCACACTACAAGCAGGGGTGGGTATTAGGAGCTCAGCAGAGTTCAGCTGGGAATTCCCCATGCCAGATGGTTTCATTACGTGCTTCAGTACAAGCAGTGCTTGTTACTGGACATGCCTTAAGTGTCGCAGATCTGGCTCTTCCTGATCTGCACCGTCCACTGAAGCCTCTGCAAATTGGACAGAAAATTCTTTTACGGCTTGACCATTTATCCTCTCTCTGCCATATGTTTAAAAATCAAAACACTCTTCATAATTTGTCATAGCACAGCCAGAAAGTAGTATCTGCCTGTAGTATTCTGCAGATTTTCATTTATTACCTAAATTATACTAGTGTTTAGTGTCTCCAGAATACTAGTTGCCCTATATGCATATATATGAAAGGGTAATCTGGAGAGCTAGGTAGAAAACATAAATAAAGACAAAACCGCAGGAAGGGGGAACTTGAAATCCTGCCTCTGCTAAATTGGTGGATGATCCAGGAAAGGTCCTGGCCATGGTGTTTGGGCTAGTGTATTAAGGGAGGCATTCATATAGGATCTGCCTGCACAGCATCTGCTTCAGGTATTTGCTAATCCCTCCACCATGAACAATATCTATTTTTCAGCAGGTCTTTTAAAGCTGAATAGGGAGATGAGGACACTCACTTTCCATTATAATTAATACTATTTGTGTGTCCAGATGCACTAGGTTGCTTTGCAAGCCTAAAAAAAAACAAAACAAAAAACTCTAGAAACTAGGAGCAAATGCCTGTGAGAAAAGCACAGATGGAACCTGAGCGCTTTCTTTTAACAAGTTTAGCACAACCATCACTCACCTTTAAGATACTACGGTATATGGTACCACAGAAGGACACAGAGCACATACCATCCAACAGGACACATGGTATCTTAACCATCGCATTAGGAAAAATATGACATGCACATAAAACAAACAGCAGTTCTAAGAGATTTTCCCACACGTCTCCTTTGTGCTTTGCCAGGGCAACAAATCCAGTTCCTACCCATCTGTTGGGTCGTGAGAGCCCGTCAACAGGCCAGATTTAAGTGTTATTGACACGGGATGTCGTAGTGCTGCTTCTGGCCTATGTCCTTTTGTATTAATATTTTATATTTAAAAAAAAATAAATCACAGAGAATAAGAACTAAGGCAAACATGATGGATTAAAAGGACAATATGTATTTTTAAACAGCATTGCCACCTAAGATTAATTTCAATCAACCAAATCTGATGAATAATACAAAGACCTTCCATTTCTCTTGTAGTAAGACTATCTTTACCATTTTCCTCTCTTGTATTTCCAGTAAAGTGCTCACTTACTTTCTATTTAAGAATTACTCAGATGCCATATTCTAACCAAAACCAATCAAGTTTACTTGTAGTATTATTCTGATAACATCTCCACTACCGACTGGACCAGGCAGAACTTCAGCAATACACTTAATATCTGTCATATAAACTCACACTCAAAGTAAAATTTTAGAACCAGATAGATCAAGCATGTTTTGATGAGACAGTGCCACTTGAAAACCAGCCCAACACTAAAGCATGATTTACTCCGGAAGATTTACCAGAGGGCTATTTCCAACAAAAGAGGTGCAGTTTATACCAGCAAAAAAGTACTTTTACTGCTGTAGTTTATGCAGTCCTGTCAGAAATAACACGCTATCCTCACAAAAACAAGGAGGTTTGTGCTGGTTCAAAATAGTAATGCAGGAATAGAGACATTTTTTTTTCAATTGCGCTCCTAGCAGATCTTGTCATACTGGGAAGGCTTCTTGTGTAGATTTAAGTTCAGTCTTTAGATATGGTTAGTCAAATTAATTTGCTTTATTATGATCATTTACTATTCTCCTTGCTAAAGGCTGACAGTCTAAATAACAATGAGTGAAATTATGAGCTGATTAACTTGTATTGCTGCTCAGCAGAGTAACCCTTTAGGGATGTAAACCAGCTTCCCCCTCAAATCCAGGCCCACCCCCTCTGCAATGGGATGAATCTTCTGCTGCTCTGAGAATCTCAGAGTTAGATGTTTACACCTAAACTATGCATCAGCCTTTCATACAGCTAATGAAGAGAAGTGGGAACGTGCAAGAGGGAGATTTGCTGGGTCTGCGTTATTTATTAGATCTGCATCAGATGCTTGTCTTTGAACATCATGTCTTGCTCCACTGAAAAGGCTTACACCTCTGCCCTGAGATGGGGGTCTTTGGTAACTAGCTGGGCTTAGGGACCTAATGTTTTAATGCCTGTTTTAGAACAAGTGAATTCCCTCAAGCTGAAACACAACTGTAAACAGCACCTGAAGTGACGTGGCAGACAGCATTAGGATATGCAAATTCAGCCTCAACTTTGTGCCACACTCTCAGCTGGCGATAAGAAATAATATCATTCCTTCACCAGATGGCAGAAAAACCTACTTTGGTGATGTGTGTAGAGAGAATGTGAGTTTCCTTGATGCCAATTCTGCACTCAACTTACTTGAGCAGGTTGCCGAGATTGAAGAGAGCCCGATTGTGCTGAGGGTTTAACTGAAGGGCGCGTCTGTAGTAGTCCTTTGCCTCCACTACATCTTTGGTCAATGTCCCCAAGTTGTTGAGAGCACTTGCATGACGAGGGTACAGTCTAGGAAAAATGAAATATCAAGTTACAGACTCTAATTAATTGACAAATAAAGCTTAAGTCACTAATGCTGCCACAACTGCTGTTTGGCATTCTGTAAAGCGAAGGATGTCAGCTAGGAAATACTATTTTCCCTTCATATGCTGCAGGTCCTGATGGGATCCTGAGGAACCTTTTCATCTCCCAAAGAGATTGCAAGTCAGATCTTCTCCTACAGTTCCTGTATGCCTCCAGGGCGAAAGGGAACATTCAACAGCTTTGAAAGCCTATTTTACCCTCCAAGCAAAAGGCAAAGTGACTAAAGCAGCTTGAACATCTTTATTCAAAATGTTTTTCAAACAAGCAAGAACTGTTTTATCAAAAATATGTTTCCAATAAAAATATGTTTTGACATACACAGAAACCAACACAACACATTTCAAATTGTTCTGTTTTGTCTTTTTTTAAACCAGTTTTCCACAACAAGAGTGATAATAAAGTGCAAAAGAAAACCTGAATTCAGCTGTTGAACAATGCTTTCAGGACCAAGCACAATGATAAAAAAATCTGGAAACAGACTGCTTAACAGTATGAATTCCCTAAGCTTCTAGCTGTATTTTTTAGCACTTGGTTCGGCACCCCTTTTAACCAATCTGTTGATCTTTATGTCTACCTGTTTCAGTGATAACACCACATATTGGGCCCAGTGCATCGCTGTTAAAAACCTCCATGAATTAAGAAGCACGTTGTCATCCACTCAGCTGCTTAAATTCTCAGTTACGCTGCTGCATTCATATTTTCATTTGTAGCTCTTTCACCAGAAAACACCAAAAGTGAAAGTGATCCAGGGCAAAATTTAGCACTCAGAACCCTCTGTGTCATAGATAGGTGAAAATTGAGGTTCATTATGATAAAGAAATTGATCTATGGCAGTAGGCCACAGAGGTCCCAGGCAAGCTTGGAGACCGGCTGTGTGAGTACTTCTGGTGCTCTGGTATGAAACGGTACAGAGGTGTTTGCTCACGGAACTCCTCCAGATGATTGTTTCAAGGAGGAAGCAAGTTAAGATGGTCAAGGTCTCATTACGAGATCTAGCTGCAAATCCTGCTGCCACTACAGATTTTCTACTTCGGACCAGGACAAGTCATCTGACATTTCTTTGCCTTAGGTCCCTGTTCATGGGAAAGTGATGCGGATAATGACATTAAAAGTAGTTGGCTAGGATAGCCCAGAGTGCAGCATGATGAGGGGCATTTAAAGGAAGAAGAAGGCATTAAGAGTCTATAATACAGTCTGACTCTAAAGTTTGCAACTGGTTTTAATCTAAGACTTTCCATGGTGGGTCTTTTTTTTTTTTTTTTTTGCCTGGAGTTTTTCATTATGTCAGTTCAGCCCTGGGATTTTCTGTGCTTAAGTACCATGAATAATTTAGTATTTTATACACTGCTGCAACATTTGTATCAGTCACATTTTCGCTCCACTGCACATAAGTGATTTTGGCAGGGTCTTACTTGGAGGTGAAGTTGGGAACACAAGAGGGAATTTTGGGAGAAGTGGACATGCACCAATAACAAATACAGGATGCTTCCTACAACTAAGTAAGAGAAAGCCCCCAAAATCCTTTTTCCACCCAACACCAAATCTAGCAGACAAAGACTGCAAAGACACATAGGGAGAGAGCGTTCAAGGATGTAACCATATATATGTTTTTTAAAACCTTACCTATTATACTGACAAAAGATAAATGCTAACAACCACCACTCAGTAAATAACAACTACAGACTCCGTCAACATCCCTCACGTACAGACAAGCATCTCATTTCTCAGTGATAACCACTTCTCTTGCTGCAAGCTCTCGGGTGCAGTTTATTTGTCTCAAGTGTCTGCACTGCCCAGTGTCCCTTCAGGCACGCTACCTGCACTCCCCACTCAATTGATTTTTGAAGAGTTCCCTAATTGATCTTCTCGCAGAAGAGCAAAGAGTAGTAGATCCAAAGCTAGGTTGCAGTTGGCACAAAAACAGTTATCACCTTTCATCACCAAAGCTACCCAGTGCACCTGCATGTTTTGGTATGTGAGAGGCTGGCTACGCTTGGAGAAGCCATCAGCAAAGGACAAGACGGTGATGAGGACATGGGGTTGAGTCTTGGTCTTGGTACCCTAAAATCCACTGGTCATCAAGGCTAAGCCTTCCCATCTGAAGCGGGCTGGGAGAAATGCTTTCCACAGCAACAGCAGGGGAGCAATGCAAAGGCCCAATCTTGCTTGCACTTGGGATGCAGCTCTGTGTGATTCCTTGACCAGGATCTCGACTGAAAAATGTCCTATCTACCTCAGGACAAATAGCCGAGGGCTCAGCCTTGTTTCCCATTTCTTCCATGGGATTTTGACATTGTTTTAGACTAAAAAACATTTGAGAGTTATATTTTTGAGGCTTTTTGTTCCAGTTGGCTATGATAAAAGCTGTGCACTACTTCTGTCAGTACTCACACATAAAAACAGCTCTTATATCTGACATGAAGTTGCCTGAGTTATGAGTGGGCAAAAGTATTTCAGACAATTCTCAGGAAAGTCAGAAACAGATTAACATTTTACAGCCCTAAACCTGGTGGTTTTGCTCTCAAACTTTCAGAAATTAATTCTGTTCTTGGCCTCTAGTGCTCCCATGACATTTTGGGCCCAGGAGATTTGCTTGCACCAATTTGGAGAGGAATAAAAACGCAAGATTAAAAAAGAGAACTGATTTCACCTTTAAATTGCACAGTTCTGACCAGCAGCACCACAAATACACTTCTAGGCTCAGCACTAAAACCTATCACAGGATGCAAGAACATCTCTCATGTATCCTGGGCTCTATTTCTTGTGTTTTACATTTATTCATTATATCTCATTGCCCTTTCCAAAAAACGTAAGTGAAAAACCAGAACCTCAGCTAGCACAAATTGTCAGCTTTAAAACCGCTCAGCATCTGGCCTGAAGAACTTCCAACATTTGCAATTTTACATATCTGAACAAACGTTAAGAGAAAAATCTGAGCACAGTGAGATAAGGCAGTGTTGTTGAGCTTTGGCATTAGGGTTCCATTCTTTATACTTTTATTTGGAATATTATTTAATTACAGCAGTCGAACAAGATGTCACTCAACTAAGGTCAGCCAAGAGCATAACCAAACCCTAAGAGAGCATCACCTCTAATAAAGTAACCAGAACTACAGCCTGAGCCTATGACCATCCACACTGTTATATTGTTAACATGATTCCCAACCAACACCACGCTCAAATTGTTCCCAGAGGTGGTCCAGGTCTGAGCCCAGACCAGGGTCTGGTCCCAAAAGCCCCTTGGGCTCAGCCACTGTCTCTTGGAGAACACAAGCACTAAATGCTTGCAGGGCAACTTATGCCAGTTGGCCTCAGGGATACAGAATGGGGCCAAGGCCCTTTTTTTATTTATTAATATGGTGATGACTAACGGCCTTAGTCAAACTACCTTCTGTTCATCCATACCCTCTGCTGTTAATAATAGCTTCCTGAGAATAAAACCAGAGTAGAACAAAGTCTGGTGGCTGGATTTACAGACCATCATGAAACATGACTGCAGGTGATTAATTAAAGCATCATTTACTGAAGAACTCTCAAAATGTTTCTGCAAAACTTGCAGATACACCATTTGCAAACCAGTTTGCTTTTTGCTGTATGGGGTCTATTATTTTAATGAATAGTGACACACACACATTTTTTTTTTTCCCCATTTTTATGTTACCAGGAGATTTGTGCTGTTTTTCAATTCTTTTGGAATTGGTCCCAATGATTCCCAATGCCAACCTTGCTTGTTTTGACCATAAGCTCCCTGATACAAACATGTATTTTTTTTTTGGAAGGATCAGAAATCCATTACCAGGACAAGGAGGTCTCCAGTTAACCTGGAGCCTCTTCATGCTACTATAATGATAACAGTCAGAACCCGGACCTTGTTTTACAAATAGCCGGGACAGTCTGAGACGCAAGGAATCAGTTGCTGGCATATATATACCTTGTTTTTGCGACTTCTCTTAAGAAACAAAGCTTTCTATCTGGACACACACAGAGCTGTATTTTCCATGCCACCACCATTGATAATGGTAACAGTCTGCAGGCAATACCCTTCTTGCTATGCATCTGATTAGGTAGAAATTCCTCTAGGCTTCACCTAATCAAATGCAAGTGCTGCATTATTTATGAAAGAAAGCTGAATTTCATTAAACTTCTTCTACAAGAAGCAGTTCATGTAAAAAAATCAGTTTCTCCTTTCTTTTAGAAATCAGAATAATTTTCCCTAAAAACCTACATTCACAGGTAATTATAATAGAAGTCTTGAAATGGCAAAATTACTTTAAAAAAAAAAAGGGGAAACCAACCCCATAAAAGTATATTTTAAATCATACTGGGATTTCATTTCTAAAGAGAAGACAAGTGGGATGTTTCCTTGTTGCAGAATGAATAATTCAAATGATTCCTCCGGTGCTGTATCTGCAATTGTCAGAATAAATTTAAGCAGCTTTCCCTTTAACTATTACAGGTATACACTGCACAAGAACTCCTGTTAGTAATTATCCCCTTTCTGTTAGGCTAGCAAAATTCCCTCTAATGCCACTGAACAAAAGCCTTATTGACTCGCACAGTCAAGAGATTCCCAGTTTAACAAGAAGATACCAGGCATAAAACATACAAATGCTGATGACCATTTCTTTTGATTTTTAATTTAATGCTATTACCTGAAACATTAGTTTTTAAAAAAAGAATTGAGGGGGTTTGTCTGGCAACATATCTGAACTACAATACAATTCCAGAAAAAAGAGAAAGGGAGGGAATTTGTTGTCATGGCTACAACCTATAATCCACAAAGAATTTTAATTCTTTTAATTCAGATCGAGAGAGACCACTTAAACAACTGGCGAGCTCTGCTCACAGTCCTGCCTTTAAACGGCTCTTGGGCTGGTGCCAGTGGTATTCAGGGGGCAAAAGGCATTAGCATGACAACTCCCTGCTTGCTCCTAAGAGCGTTACGTGGTTTTTGCACAGCCATCGCTGTGCGGGGGACAGAGCGCAACAGGGGACTGGGCCAGGCTAACATGCAATTAGCCTGGGAAACTACCACGAACAGCAGGAAAAAGACCAAAACGTTGGTTTTCAGAGGTCTGGGCAACCCCCTACATCCACCACATGATAAAAGATTGCTTTACAAGCAATCCAGAGCTACCCCTCAGAGCTGGGACAGCACTGACACTGACATGACTCTCCCTGATAACCCAGCCCAGTGCCCAGCCCCTCACCACCCTGCAACGCACTGATGATAAATCCATCGAAAGCATGTTCTCAGACTTAAAACACGAGACCTTAAAGTCATTATAAAAGCTGTAAGCAGCCCCGGCCATCATTTACCTAACAGCCATGCCATGGCAGCAGCAGCAGAAAGAAAAAAAAACTGCCAGCATCACTTTGCGCCATACTCGAAGGAGCTCCAAGCATACTCATTCATTTCTGCCAGAGAGAAAAGTCAGCCACTGATTCAGCCGGGGAGACCTAGCCTGCCCCTTTTTTGTTAGCTCACCTTTTGATTAAAGAATGCGTTTCAACTTAGCAATTGCAGGGAAAGCTCCACCTTTGAAGTAGCTGTGATTAATTACCACTGCTGTGCTGCCGTGTATAAACAGGTTGTGTTGCCTCTCTCTCTCATGGTAGAAGGGGAAGAGGGCCTGAAGAGCCCGGGGACAGTCCTCCTCTCACCAGTCCTTGATACAGCAGGATACCTCCCTGCTACCCACTCTCAGTTCTCCCAGTATCTGTGTGACTCTACCACAACGCTCAGCAGCATTTGGCTCACTTCAGGCAAATTAAGTGCACAGAGTCAGCCCTTAATTACCCAAGCCCAATTACTTGCTGGCAGTATGGCAACTTGTTTTGAAGGCATGTTTTGCCCCATTCTAACACCTACCATAATATTTTATTGCCATTATTTTGCCAACAAAAGTAAGAATGCTACATGAATAATGTTTCATCTGTGCCAAATTCTTACACTGCCTTTTTTATATTTACTCTGGTATACTACTTCAAGCCAATTTTTCCAATTCCAATATTACATCACAGTCAGTTTCATGCATTTACGTAAACTCTCAATAAAACTCTGTGTCAGGTTGAATTAAAACTCGACATGATGTAATTCAGAGACCAGTCATCCTACAGGGAACAATCCTGCACTGGTAACAACTCAGGCCGCAGCCTCAGAATAGCGTAGCACCTTGTTCTGAGAGCTGCTCTATGTGATGTGGAGACGTGTAGGTCACGGAACCAGATCCGATATCTTTCTTAAAAAGACATTCAATTTGCAGCATTTTAATTCCTTTTATAAAAGGAGAGACGAATCTGCAATATTAAGCAGCAGCTGGTTTCTCTTGAAGCGTTTTAATAGTTGCATCAATATTTCCTCAAAGGTAACACCCTTCAGCTTGGCAGAAGGTTTGTGGCAGGCTGGGATTTTTTACTTTTTTTTTTTTATTAAAAAAAAACCTGGAAATCCTGTTGAAAATCAGACAAGTGAGAGATCTAATGCTTCTGGGCTCCTTTGGAAGCCTCAGGCATAATCTTCTTCAGTGAAAGCATGACAAAGCAGCCAGACTCCTGCCTGCACACAGCATGGCCCAGCACTGGGTATTACATCACACCAGTGTCCACATACTCAAATGATGAGGTGGTCCAGCTCAGGGCCTGACACAATGCTAGGAAGAAGAAAGCACCATCCCACAGCATGGTGCCAGAGGCTCTCAGAGCATCCCTGAGTAGCTCTGCAGGTTCCATTAGGATTCTCCCTGGTATCACACGGACCAGCTCAGGTCCTACTGCAGGCCCTGCTCAAGAAGTCAGTGGGGATAGGGGGTGCCTGATCACCAGCGACTGCAACTATTTCGGACACCCATCCAAGGTGCCCTCCCCCTGCTGCTGCTGAAGGGCGGGTACCCCAGATGCCTTGGGCACCTCAGCTGACCTCAAACTTCTTCTACCTTCTAGTGGGCAGAAGTCACACACATTTTGGCACTGAGCACCTACAATGTGGGCAATGAGAGACAACGCTCCTCTCTGCCATGTTTCATGTGTGGCCTGGGACAACTCTGCCTTTCAGGGTCTCCATGCCCTGTCCCTAAAGTGACAGTAATAAAACTTCCCTTCCTCATAGTATTGCTTCTCTGCTCACATCACATGCCCTCTGTGGTGATGACAACCTCCAGGTACGGTCAGCGGCTGGCACAGCAGGATCTTGTTCTCAGCTGGGACCTCCAGAGGCCAATTCAGTATAAACAGCAAGTGCTGAATCACAGTCAGGCATCGGTGGAAGGAAGAAATGTCCTGGCTGTACGGCTTCTCCCCCTGCCTGGTAGCCCAGTCAGAAGCAAAAGCAGCTCAAGGACGCCCAGATAAAGGCAAACGCTCTCACCAGGGTAAGCCTCCAAGGCTAATGGCGAGAGCACAAGGGACAGCAGCCCTGCTCTACCCTAGCATCAAGGGAAACCTCTCCAGGACAAAAATGTGAAAAGAAAAAAAAAAAAAAGGAGAGAAGATGAATAGATTTAATCTGTAAATTAACAAAAGTCCCATTAATTCTTTTGGCATCCATTAAAAATCCCCAAGCCATATCCAGACGCATGCCATTCAAAAAACCAAAACAAAACAAAAACCAAACCCATAGTAGTTTAAACAATATTACCATTTAGGAATTTTCATTAAATTTTCAAACTTGTTCAGAGGTAGAAGCTTAAGATCTAGAGGTGAGGAGAAAATAGGATTTTAAGTCAAACAATGTTACAGCTGAACATAAATAAACCAACCCTCATCCTGCTAAATTCGCATGTTCCTTGTAATGCCAAGGCAACATGAGGTTACCAGACTGGGCTGCCTGGTTATACTCTCACATAAAGAATTTATGCAGGATCCATATAAATCCTGAAAATCCTAGGAACCACTCAAGCCCAACAAAGGACTTAGAATTCATGGCACACCTGACTTAAAGACAGCATGAACCATGCAGGTGCCTCTGTACAGCCCACAGAAACCCAGCAAACAGGAGACCATTGGGTGAGTTCTTCAACCAAATGATTACACGAGGGGATGAAATAACAGTATATATCTCGCCTAAGCAGATGGGGTGAAATCACTCCTGTCATCTCTCAGGGCTCACAGGTGCTGGAGGAAGCTGTACAGCCCCATATTGCCACCTGTGATCATGGTTGTCTCAGAGATGTCTTGGAGTTGCCTCACTCTTCAGCGTAAATCAGAGCAGACCCATTTCAGCACCACCCAAATTGCTCAAAGGGGCCATTCAAATGTCTGGGGATAAATAGAGCACCGCAACTTCTGCTGCCAAGCCTTCACAGAAAGTCTCAAGGTTACCCTTGATAGATGCATGCTGGGAACCAATTTTTCTGCTGCCCCTTAGTAAGGGCTGGCAAAGGCAAGTGTCTGAGGATTTAATACGACGATCATCAGTGCTACTTGGTAATTCTTTGAGCAAAGTTTTTATAAAGACAAGGACAACAGGCTAGGCAAAAAGAAATGACTGTGGGAAGAAGTCATTAACCCTTGGATATGAAGTTTATCATTAGCCAACAGTGAAAAGTAGACTTACACATCTGCAAAATACAGCCTTAATTTTCTCTCTGCATGGCCCACACAAAAATCCAATTAGATGTCTTGTCCCAATAAGACCACAACTTCGCAGCTTCATTAAGGAAGTATTTTCCAGCCCCCAGATTTTCAGCATCAGCTCCCGATATGTAAGTAGTCAGAGCAATGACCCAGAGTCTAAGGAAGGCTACAGAGCAGTCATTCTCATAGAAGATGGTGGCTATTCTCTAAGAAGACGCGTTTGAAAAGCCAGCAAGTCCATGAAGGACAGTGTAGAAAGACATGCACCCACAAGAAAAGCTATGGTCTAGGAAGGGACACTGCTTGTAAACATCAGTGTTGAGGGGTGAGTTATACATGTATCTGTCCATGCCAGCAGCAACATCCAGATTACATGGCTGTCGATGCAGTTACACTGCACACATACTGCCTCTCTGCATCTGGGCTCAGGGTTGCACTTAAACCAGTCTGGGGCTTGAGTAAATAAAAGTCCGTTCCTTGATTGATCAATATTTCATCACTAAAAAGCAGAAAAAACAAGCAGAGGTGAAGTACACCCCAAAATAAGTAAGAATTAGCACTTTATAGAGAACAGGTTCAAAAATAAATTACACCGGTTGAAGTAATTTGGCCATCATCCCATGTGCTGTGTTGTAAAGGCCATTAAGTCTCTGATTCAAATTATCAGGCATCCTTTTCAGCCATCAATTATTATTAAATCACTCAACAATTCTGTCTAGCTGCAGGACAGCCACCATACATGTAGACGAGAGCACCAATTACCCCAACAGCCTGTTGTCAAAGCGCGATTCAGAAGAACACCGTGCGAAGATGTTTCCGGCTGCTTGGATGTGATCTGCCTCAGGTCTGTAACATCCACTAACACAGGGCATTTTGTGAAGTCTCTGTGAAGACATTTCTTCAAATGCCTAACCAGAGGGCTTGCTCCAAGGGTCTGACCTAAGTAACATTAAGTGTCAGAAGGGCACTCATAGTTTTGGGAGCAAACACAGCCCTGGCAGCCGCAGCAAAGAAGCGCTGCACATTTTTGACTCACTGTAAAAACAGGCTAACAAATGGTGCTGGTATTTTAATTCTTTCCAGAAATAAATCACAGATGGTATCCAAGGCCACCTGCAGTCCACGCTGAGAGGCATTTTCAAGGCACGCACACACACACACATAAAGGGCTAGATGAACACAATTTTTTTACTGCATGGAGAGTGTAATTTAACTGAATTTAAACAACCCCAGATACTGTTGATTTAAGATATATAAAAACTCAGTAGGAAGGTGTGTGGGAAAGCTTAGCAAGAAACCTGAGTCTCCTTTATAGCATTAGGGCTTTATTTCTAAAGTGGAGTGATGAGAAAGAGCAGCCTTTCTTGCTTCTTTTCTACCTATTCCAGTGATGTTATGCACCAATTTTATCCTGACAGGGATATTGTACCCACACTGCTTCCTCCTCCCACATTTAGCACGCATTCAAGTACCAAGTATACATACGAATGATCTTATGACGTGTCCTGATGCCACAAACCAGTATTCCCAGTCTCCCTGCTGTGAGCAATACCCTAAGCTGTATTATTTGCAAGCTACAAGAGCCAAGGTGCACATGTTGCTGCACCAAGTGTTTTCATACTGGTTCCTTTGCCTCCTGGCCCACTCTCTCCTCTCTCTCAAGGCTGAGCATCAGAGCAGCACCCTGAGCAGCAAAGGCAAGTGAGCCAGAGGGCTCCTGCTTGCTCCCTGGAGGTTCCCTTCTCTGGAGGATGCCAGGAGGGAGAATGGAGGTTTCTACATGGATATGGAGCCCTCAATATAGGAAGGACATGGACCTGATGGAGTGGGTCCAGAGGAGGGCCATGAAAATGATCAGGGGGCTGGAGCACCTCTGCTACGAAGATAGGCTGAGTGAGCTGGGGTTGTTCAGCCTGGAGAAGAGGAGGCTCTGAGGGAACCTGATAGCAGCCTTCCAGTACCTGAAGGGAGCTACAGGAAGTATAGGGGGAGTCTGTTTACAAAGGCCTGCAAGAGACAGGACGAGGGGCAATGGCTTATAGTTGGAGAAGAGCAGATTTATATTGGATATTAGGAACAAGTTCTTTACTCTGAGGGTGGTGGAACACTGGAACAGGTTGCCCAGGGAGGTGGTTGAGGCCCCTTCCCTGGAGATAGTCAAGGTGAGGCTCGACGAGGCCCTGGGCAACCTGGTCTAATTGAGGGTGTCCCTGCGACTGCAGGGAGGTTGGACTAGATGATCTTTGGAGGTCCCTTCTGGCCCTGGCCATTCTATGATTCTATCTGCTGATGGCAGATTGGTCCCCTTTTTGGTCAGCAGTGTTTGGCAGTGAAAGTCCAAAGGGAGCTTGTGGCTATGAACCTGTTGGTGGATGTGTACATGCACACAAGCACACTGCAAACATGTATGCACGCTCATGTACATGCACTGGTGTGCTTACACATATAAACTCATAGTATTACATTTATGGTGGATACCTCCTGCAGGACTCTATACTATCAGATATTCCACTGATGGTAAGAGTCAGATCACGCGCTTGCCCATACCTTCCTTGGGATAGAGCAGCAGCCCAGACTGAAGCTCCAGGTTGCCCCAGTGTGCCTGACGCTTGGAGGGCCAGTCCGAGTTTCCCTCTCTCCTGCCCTTACTGTCTGTATTTCTTTCTCACCAGCACTTCTCCTTTTTCAGTCTCCCATCTCAGTTCATTTCTGTGACTTTCATCTGAATATTCCACTGACATTTTTTAATTAAGGGCAAATTATGTTTTTAAGTTCAAAAGTGCAAACATGAAATTTTAGATGTTGACCTTTTGCTGGACACAGAAATGTAGCTTGAATAGCACAGAATTATTATTAACACACTTATTCACCCAACACCAGCAAGAAACCTAGCAACCTCTTTCAGCCCCACCTGCTGTTGCTCACATCGATCTGCCATCCATGGGAAGCATAGCCCTGGCAACAAACACAGAGATATAGAGGGTAAGATAGAGCTGCTTTGGAAATCAAAATTTTGAATGAGGGCAATTATAGGAAGGAAGGTGAATTTTTTTTCCCTTCACTGTTAAAAGGGTTATTAAAGACATAATGAATGTTCATCAAATGGGTTTTAAGGCTCTGATGTTTTATTCTCTTTGCATGTCAGCTCATGTGCGTTCCTGAGGAGCAATAAAACAATCTCAACAGCAACATCAAGCAAACAAGGCTGAGGAGAATCAGGACAAAAGCTTGGTAACTATGAACAGCAGCAAAAATGTCTTCATTAGTCCATCAGGGCTTTTCTTCATATTTGCGTGAGGTTGCACAGCCTCATATTCTCAGTCAAATACACAAGAGTGGTGAGACAAGTGTTTTTTCAGATAAGACTAGCACTGTTTGATCACCAGCAGCGGGGGATCTCCAAAATTCCTAGCAACAGCCGCAAACCTGCAGCAGAAGCAGCAGCAAGAATGTTAAGGCCAGCTTTCAGAGTAGCCATGGTTAGCTCTTGCATCTCAGGTAGAGTATTTCTGGCCTTTAATTTTTGCAGGAAAAAAACCCAAACAAGTATCTCCTGGGGTCGCTACCATATGTCAGGCAAACCAGTGAAGTAGTCTATTCCAGCAGTGTGTTTTTCTTGTTTTACTGAAGGTAAGATGAAAGGTTTATAACCCACTGCTACAATTGCAGAACGCCAGCTGTTCATCGGGTCCACTTTATGAGTAACTCATCTCACATCTCTGAAGGGCTCTGCTTCCACTCGCCTTTTAGGAACACAAGTTATGATAGGAGTTTTTCCCATGTACACACAATTATTTTTTCTCCCTTTTCATTCTCCCCCTCTCCAGTTCTAATGTTGTTCTCCAGTTTTGCATTTCATTTCAGTTTTCGTTTCTCCCGCTCTTGGACAGCATGATTAAATTGTGCTAATTACCTAAGCCAGGGTGTTGTGTCACTAGTCCCTGGGCTAGAGTGAAGAATGAGTTTTTTGACGGGCCACCTGCAATGACATCAACAGGTGGTTGTCAGGATCAGTTGCCAAGTTTGCCTTGGAAACCTGCCGGGCAATTTTGCCGTCAGAGAAACACATTCTTCTACTCCACCATCTATCGGCCCTGAAGTTAACAGAGATACACCAACACATGCCAGCAGGGGTTCCTGCCTGCCTTTCAAAATAGGAATGGGAGCAAACCACTAAAGCATCGGGGATCAACTTTCCCAGGATTTAGTCTCAATTGCTACTATTTCACTACGTAACCTATGCACGCTTCAACATCTTTTCCCACAGCTACAGCAACATCACCTGCCTACTTCACAGGAGCTATGGGTGGCTTCACTGAACAGCTACATGGCAACTGACACTTCTGGCAGAGAAGCAGGGAGGGGAAAACGCATCATTACGTTGGTGGAATGGTAATTGCAGAGCAGTTCAAGCAACTGAGTACGGGCTGACAGGATCACTTTTGTTTAGCAAACAGTTAGGCTCATTCACTGGAGATCAAGCAGACCTACTTTGTAATTTGGCACAAGCTTTAGAAGCCAGCTGGAATGATGGATGAGCCATCACCCACCTGCCTCAGACAGAGCTGTTACAGGGTATCACTGCTCTCCCTCTCCTACCTCCCAGGAGCTCACAGGTGGTGGTGGCGGCAGTCTGTGTTCTTATTGACTCCATTTCCTTATTAATTCCCTTATTGATCTACTCACTGTACTCTAGGCAGATATGATATTTTGATCTCCCATTACTTCTGACGGCACTGCTGCGGGGTTGCAAAGCCTCTTGAGTAGCTTACATTTTCTGTAATCAGGAAACTGTGGGTCCACCCTGCCTCCCCCGCAGAGCAGACACCTGACGAGGGGTACCTGGGGGAAAGTCAGGCAAGCTGGTTGTGTTAGCACCTGAGCTGCTGGTCTGCCTACTCCCTGATGAGGAAATTCACAGTGCTTCCACTTCCCAGCTGTTCTTCCATTTTCAGGTCAGGCAAGTGGCCAAAAATACCCTGAACCATCAAAATCTGGTCAGGATATTGCAGCTACTACTTCCTTCTCTCTAATTGTAGAGTAATTGGTCTACAATCTGAGCAGTGATTGCACAGCTGGAGCCTGTGAGGATGGGTAAACAACTTGGACATAAAATCTGTTCTTATCTGTTACACCTAAGGTCTTCCACTACATCCACCATCACGTTGCCTGTTCCACATCCATCACCTTTTCCACCGTTCCAACACTGCCATCATTCACGGGCACCTTGTGGAGGCTACAAGGCCGACACACAACCCCAGCCATTTCAGAAGGGGTATGTCTGAGGGGAAAGCACGGGATGTAATTCTCAACAGGAGAACACACTGCGCTTTTTAGTTACACTGTTTTATTGCTTATTGGGCAGACCCCAAATGATTTCCTTGTGACCAGGGTGGGAAGAAGGGGTAAAAATAAGTAAAGTTTAAGTGCAGAGAGACAAGTTGGTGGTATCAAGTAATGCAGATTCTCAGTGATGGAGCCAGGAGCAGACTCCCAACTCCTGGGTCACACAGCAAATGTGCAAGGTGGGGACAGGGGCTCGCTGTTCAAAAGTGCCAACTAATACTGAAATTACTGAAGTAAATGGAGTACTGGCACTGGTGCCACTGAGACACAGAGCACCTACAGAAGAGCTTGGTTGGTTCTGTGTGGCTCCAAGCTCCGAAGACACTTTGGATGCTCTATAAACAATAATACCATCAGCACAAATTTTACTATCTAATAAAGTTGAGGAAATGTTTGCAATCAGACTTTTCCATAACTGAAATACTGCAGAGCAGAAGACAGCATTATAATTACAATAAATGGGAGCTGCTGAGTTAGAGAAGAGCAAAACCTTTTGTCAGCAAATCCCATTTACACAAGCAGAGGCAATGTCAGTAGGAACACAAAACAGTTATGTTACTCTGTGTACTAGTACCTGCACGTTCACTTGCCAGGGTTGGATAATATTTGTGAGTCCCTCTGCTTTTTAACTTGCAATGGCCTTTTCCAGTAAATTGGAGAAAGTTCAGAGACTAGCTGCAAGAACAATTGGAGGACTGCAAAAACTAACGTAATACTGAAGACACCAGCAGCTAAATCAGCAGGTTAAGGGAAGAGTTGATCACTCCATGGAAAACAGACTTTTGGTAATGGGCTTTTCAGTGTGGCATTTAAAGGTATAAACAAATCCAATGACTGGAAGCTGACGTTAAACAAGTCAGACTAAAAATAAAGGAGGGCATTTTCAACAGCCAAGGTAATTAACCTTCAGTACGATTTATTGATGGTTGTGCTGGATTTTCCATTCCTGGAAACATTAAAAAATAGGATGGACGTCTTTCTAAATGACTTCCTAAATGCCCAGCATGCTAAACCAGAACAGGATGCTGCTCCAAAAGGCTAAAAATCACCTTCACCCAGGTTCAAGTCCTCCGCGGTGACAATGAACTCCTGTCCTCCCAGCTTAACCTGGGTGGGTTAGGAGTCCTTGGAGAGCCTTTGATATAACCCTGTCAACTAGTCAGAATGCAAAACATAGATGTAATTGGAGTAATTGGTGTAATATGGAGTTTCCTGCCATATGACATATCAGAAAAGAACATTTCTTGCACCTTCTGACATGCCTTATGGACCCAGCTCTGCCCTTGCTGTGCGTCAGAGCCACTCCTCACCTCGTCTGTCCTTCCCACACAAGTCTTTTTCCCCTCAAAAGACATTATCTGTACCCTCAATGCCTGCTTTCCTTTGCAACCCCCGATCCTCTCCTTTTCCTTGCACTCATTCCCCTGGGGGGGCTTGTCCCTTCTCCCAAGTCCCCAAGACCAGAGGAGAGAAGTTTTTGGAACTGCAGTGATCTGCTTGCTGCAGTGAGCTCTGCCCAGACAGCAGGGAGTAGCCAAGGCCCTGGCTGAGCTGCAGAGCTCCACAGGAGATCAGAGGGATGCTGCTCGCTTGGAGTGACCCCATCCACACATGGTCAGTAGGGTCCCTCAGAGACACCACAGGAGATGTTCCATATTACAGCCCAATCCTGACACAGATTTACCATGTATCTATGGGGAGGGTAACTCGCCCTCCTGCTTCAGCTTCCCCTTGTACAGAACCACAGTAATGATATTTACCCTGCTACGGCACAGGAACATTTTCAGGATCAATTAGTTTAGTGTTCATGCAAAGCTCTGTGGACAGAAGCCTCAATACAAGTAGTAAGTACTATTATTATTACTGCACTTCAGATGGCTACAGCACTGGCATTTTCCAGGCATGCACCATTAACAATTTACTAAGATAAATGGCCCAGGAACCTGCAAATGCATTTATGACAACTACCTCCTGCTTACCAGCATACATTCAGCCAAGTAAATGACACCTCATTGCTCAACGTGTAGCTATGGTTACATTTCTATCCCATATACTGAAGTGTGCACACAAACACACATAGACTCACACACACACACACAAGGAGCTGGAGGGAAGCCAGGCTACCTCATTTAATGACATGCAAACACCAAGCCAGGGAACTTTCCCAGCCTCTGAAAGTCAAGCTGCTCTCTGGGAGCCGGAGCTGGGTGAGGAGCAGGGAATCCACCCCGTGCCCGGTGGGAAAGGGCTGGGCTAACGGCAGGCCTCACCGCACAGCCAGAGCCCCACCGGGCCCTCAAGGGACTTACTTGAGAGCAGTTTTGTAGTGGTAGATCGCCTCAATGTTGCGGCCCTGGTCTTTCAGAAAATTGGCGTAGTTGTAGTGCACCTTGGCGTTGTGGGGCAGGGTCTTCACTCCTGAGCTGCAAAGAGGAACAGAAGCAGGATGGTGTTAGCTGGTGGCAGTACCTCACCTTCCCCGAGGTCTGCCTTCTCCTCACAGTCCCTTATCTGAAAATTTTACTTGGATTTTGAGTGCCTTGTCACCTCCTGTGCACTCATGTGTAACTCATGTTACAACCTCAAGCTTAACCCATGCACTAGCACATCATGTGCCCCGGGTGGACATAAATAGATGGCAGCAATGCAATTCATCCTGGTTGCTGTCACAATGGGCACCTCAAGCACCAACGCTGCAACACTACCTGTGGCCAAGTGTTATCATACTTCAAAACCTGGATTACTGAACTGAAAGACCCTAAAAAGGCTAACATTTAGAGAGTAAAGTACATAGTACTTTCTATAGTATTGCCATAACAGGCTCCCTGCTTAAATTTGAGAAAGTATCTTATGAAAATTTTGATTTGAATCTGCCAGCTGGAGGTATCAGAAAGAAGGTACCTTTTCCCTACTCACCAGCCACTAAAGGGGATGCACAGCATACTCTGGGTACCCAGCCAGCACGTACACACCACTTAGCGCCGAGAGCAGAGTATGGCCAGGAGGTGAGGACTAATGGGACTCTCACCTCTAGCTGGCAAGCTGTGCACTCTTCTGCTGTAACATCTGACTGGGCATGTGGCTGCACAGCCACCCCATCCCTCCTCTTCATTTCCCCTGCCACCCAGAGCAGACTCAGCATTTAGAATTAATAATGACGGCGCAAAGACAAAAGGAGAAGAGCAAGCATATGCTTATTTACTTAATTGAGAGCACAGAAAGCAAGGTACACCTTGCACAGCTAGAGGAAATGCTGTTTCAAGGTTAAAGAGAGAAAGAAATCACAGGAGCACGTACACCGTGGAAACATTTCCCCTGCATGGATCCAGAGAAGTTGGTAGTCCGTTTAATGGGGGAATCCTTTCCAGCACATAAACAGGGGCTCTCTGAGGTAATGGGAAATAAGGATGGATGGAACTGTTCACATAAAACCAGACAAAGCGCTGTTTCTTGCTTACAAGCAGATTCCTGCCAGCTGCTCTCTTCTCTCCTTCCCCCCTCCCTCCCTGCCCATCATCTCAGACCCTCGTACCTCAGGTAAGAAAAACAAGGATTAGGAATTTCCCAAGTCTTATTGCTTCACCTTGCCTGACTCTCCTGTTTAACTTTGGTGGGCCTAGATGTTCATCTTAATGAGACTGGGTTGCACACAGCCCCTACAGTGGGGTGCACGCTCTCTCCCATGGGGGGAATGCATCCACAGCTGCAGAAATCCTTTGTCAGGGATTTTGTTGTAAAACAGCACTGGAGAATCATACTGGCAAATACAGTATCTTTTTGGTTATCTGCAGCCAGTGGTATCAAGCCTCACTAATGTCTATTTGTGAGAGCTTCCAAAGCTTCACCCACGGCTGCCTTAGGAGAGTTCAGCACAGCCACAGCCACGGCTTGCCTACTGAAATTAAAAATACACCTTGCATTTGGCTTCCTAATCATCAGGTATTTCCAAATTACTTACTGGGAGCACTACAGGAATAAGACATTTTGTGACTAATCGCTGAATTAAATCAGTTAATTGATGCTATTCTTAAGAGAATGATTTTCTATATTAGTTTTCACAAAGATATACGGCACCAGCAGCAAGTAATGTGTGACTGCTATGGCTGTGTTAATTTCTATTGGCCTTGGGAGCTATTAACTACACACTTACAACCTCTGGGCATTACTGGAATATTAATTCTTATACAGAGAGGGTTTCATTACACCAGCGCCAGCGTTACAGGCAGAGACATGGACAGGCACTCAAAACTGCTGCTATCTCAGAGCTGTATGCAGTGAGTTGCTGGCTCTGCTGCAGCCCCTGCTGAAAGAGAGCAAACTGAGTTAATGGTGAGGAGTACATTACATATGCACAAGTACTCCAGTTCTAATGAGACACGGTTTTAACAGTAAGATGCATATATTTAAATATTTTAATTCTAGACTGTTTCCCTTTAAGTAGAATTTATTATTAATCCTGCCGGTCTCATTTATTAAAACGTCACTAATAAAACTTCTTTGATCTGCAGGCTTCAGGTGGGGGTGACATAGGAAAGACAGAAATCTGGTTTTGTTTCTTGCGACGGACTCTTCTGCATCACCCCACTCACATTCCCTGACCTATTTATTTTCCTTGCATGGGCAGGGAGAGGGGTGTTTCATTTTGCAAATGCACACAGTGATGACTGAGGCTGCCTGAAGCCTCTGTGCTGTGGGAGGCAACAGCAAACACCATGCTGGTCGCAGAGGGGATATTTTAGGAGAGTTTAGGCAAACACTCCTGCTAATTGATTCTTGACCAGCCGAGAACGCTGTTTGCTCATCAACAGGGGAAACAATAATGTCCATAATGAAAGCCAAGCAGGAAAGGGTGGAGTTTAAATAACAAAGCAGAACACAATGTTCTTCCACTGCTGCTTCTCACAAGCCTCCAGTCTCTCACAATTTCAATCTAATTTTCCAACGTGCTTTTCCAAACTCTCCTATTTCCCTCTTCCCCAGGCCAGCACACATGTGCCCTTCTGAAAAGCTATGGCACCAATCCGTCTCCAGCCAGAAACAAGGCCATTGAGATTGGATGTCACTTCTCCAGGGGATTTCCTTCCTTTTCGACTTCTACGACAGCAGCAAGCAACATAAATGGAAAATAAACAACAGGCAAACTCTTTTACGTAACACTTCCTCTCCGTGGAAAGGCAAAAGTCTATTAGATATAAATTAGAGACATAAAATACTACTGGTATTTTCCAACGTCACATACCAGCATTACCCAAATCTTTACTTCAGTTGGGAAAAGTCTTCTGTGATCCTCGAAAAATTTTTCCTAAGTGCTCTGCAAAGTGACTGGGTGTGAGGCAGAGCCATTATTGATTTTCTGTGATTTCCACATAAAACGTGCTCAGTTTACAAGGAAATGAGGCCACTCCTGTCTCAGCAGAAGCCCTGGAAGATTGATGGGGTCTCCTCTCCTTTGGGAATCATTATCATCAATAAAGGTTCTCTACAGCAAATTATTCTCTGGATGACACAAACAACTGCTTTCCTTGGCCTCCTACCCTCGTATTGATTTTCACAGATATCAGTGTTGGGCCATATTAAGCTATTCTATAGAAGATGCACAAAATGCAATAGGACTTGCTCTCCTCAGCTGAGCTTGCTTTCAAAATTAACAAAAGCATGCAGCAGTAAATGCCACCATTGGGGACAAGTCAGTTTTTGCAAATTACCGAAGTCAGCAGACCTGGCTTGGGAGGGGAAACTGCTGACAAAGAAAGCGCCGTTTTTACACAGTTCCTTTGCTGGTTACAACTGCATTTCCAGGTACTGTCACAAACGTGGGCAGAACATGCAGATACTTTCCAGGAGCAACAGGAAATGTGGCAGTTTCACAAACCTTGAAAAGGTTTAGCGGATGTAGAGGTTAGCCCACAGCCCTCACCTCCCTCTCACTGGTTTCAGACATTAACACTGGAACCTGACCTCCTGGTCTGCGCTTTCACTCTATACGGTAGTTCCTTAAATATTTAACGAATACACCCTCCCTGCCTACCTGCCAATACAGTAAGACAAACTGCTTGGGGGTTCTAGAGATATGTTGGAATAATATGCCTCAAATGGCTAGATCTCTAAAGGTTTGGCTGCTTCTTTCACTCGTGGTTCATTTGCTTCTCAAATTTAGTCCTCAAAAGGACTAAAGTCCTTGCACATATGCATGTGCACCTACGTGGAGATCCATCATTTCCTCAGACAGTAGCTGCTCCTTTCATCCAGGACCGGGTGGAATTTCTGCATCCAGAAAACTTGGCCCCTGGACTGGAGACCAAGAGTTAGGATGGCCCAGAGATGGCACCAGTGCTGCTGCACAACTGTCAAAGCAGGGTAAGCCTTGAGAGTGGAACAAAACGGGGTACAAGCACAAAATTGATAACATGCTGAGTACACAAACATCTCCTGGACCAGTGTAGAGAAACTGTCTATAACAGAACAGGTGTCAGCCAAGGGAATTAAGACAGATTGACCCTGGAGAAACATATCCAAGCAAATGGAGGAATGGAAAGTAGAGGTGAAGGGGAAAAAAGTAAGAAGAGGGAAAAAGCAGTAATTAATTAAGGTAGCAACTGGAGAAAGAAGAATTAAGAACTAGGAATGGGAGTAAAGATTTTCTCAGCATATACTTCTTAAAAAAAAAAAGGAAAAAAAAAGTTAACACACATAGAGACTACCAAGTAGGTTGATTTATGCCTCCTCTCCCACATCTATAGATTTGCTCTGTTTCCTTATTATTTTCCCTTATACTTCTTTATGGTTTCTTATCTCCTTCTCCAGCTCTGTCCTTTCTAATTTATTACTGTTGCCCATGCCTCCATCCACTTCTTCCTCCTCTCTTCATCAGCCTATATATAGCCTCCTTCTCATGCCTCCAAGAGATCTTCCACTCCTGGGATGACAGTATCTTCTTGCTATACTATTCTTCTTGCGCATTTCCTTCCCATCAACAAGAAGACTCCTACCGTATTACAGACTTGCAATTGATGTATAACACCTATCAAAGAAGATCTTAAAAGAAGAGCAAAAAGGGCAATATGGTTAAACAGCCTAGTAAACAAGGCTATGAGAAATGAAAAACACCCTTTTGAAAAGCGAATGGCACAGCTACAGAAGGAAAAAGCAAAAGAGTATAAACTTTAGCAAGTTAAACATAATCCATAATTAGGCAGACAAAAAGAGATTTAAGGAAAAGCTTGTTAAAGCCATCAAAGCTAATAATAGAATATATCAGATAAAGGAAACCTGCCAAAGATCCCCTAAGGCAAATAGATGACGGTGGTCCAAAAGTAGTGCTTGAAGAAGAAAAGGCCACGGTAGAAATACTAAGTGGATGATCTGCACCAGTGCTCTCTACAGGGGAACTGAAGGAGGTTGTCACATGGAAGCCTTTCCTTAGCCTGTCCTAAGCCAAACAGGGGCAAGTCAGAAGCACCGTTTCAAAACAAAGTGTCAGTAAAAGAGGCTTTAAAAAACATCAACACCAAGAACAGTTATAAATCCATTGGGCCTGGTAGTATGCATCCAAAGGAAATCAAATGTGAAGCTCTTATTTGCTTCTGTGTGTAACCTACCATTTAAATGAGGCTCAGTACTAAAGAAATGGGAGGTGACGACCATTTGGCTCCAGGGGAGGGATGTAGGGGGCAACAGAGCAGCAAGTCTGACTTCCACTCCAGGTAAGTTGGGACAAACAGTAATAAAGACTAGTTCCAGCAAACTTCTGGATAACTACAGTTTAACAGAGAAGAATTAGCCTGGTATTCTGCAGAAAGAATTTAGGTGGACAGATCTGTTGTTCTTTGATGGACTCAATAGGTACATGGTATTGAGAGTACGGAAAGATTTTATGAAAATTCAAATATATCCCAGTCAGAATCACATATATCAATGTTGTGCACTTGAAAGTTTAAAAAGGCTTTTGACAAAATACCCTCACTAAAGACTTCCAATTTCTTAAACTCATCATGGAGTAGGAGGGAAGGTCCTCCCGTCAGTTGAAAGACAGCAAGCAAAGAGCACGAGAACATGAACAGTTTTTACAATAGAAGACTGCAAGCAGGGTTCCCAAGAGACACGCACTGGCATCTGAGTTGCTTCACGTGTTCACAACAGATCTTGAAAAGGGAGCAAATAGGGAGGTGGCACATTTGTGGATGACACTGACGTGAATCACACTGCAGGAATTAAAGCTAACTACAGATTGCTGCAGGAGGATCTCACAGTATTGAACACTGGGCAAGAAGGTGGCAGATGAAATGCAGTTCTGGTACAGGCACAACCATCAAGGATTCAAGGATTGTGTACATACACACTGTAAATCTGCATACAGATTGATGTCTATAAACCAGACACTTCCATTCACAATAGATATCTTGTAATTTGTGTGGATAGTGCTGTGAAAATATCACTCAGTCCTTAGGAGAAGTCACGGAAGGCAAGTGGGAGATGAGGAATTAGTAGGAGAAGAGAACAACAACCAGAAAGCAGTCCTACATTATGGTGTTGCACGTGTCTCTTGAAAGGTGATTCTGGTCTCCTCAAAAGGACACATTAGAGTTTGAAAGCATCCAGAGAAGACTGGCAAGCAGGATCAGAAACGCAGAACAGCTTCCATATGAGGAGAGTTTAAAACGAGTAGACTACAACATAGAGACAGCCTTGGGTGAGGACAAAGGGGCAAAGGCATGGAAGACAGAAGACAAGTGATGAGCTGATGGTTATTCTCTACTCATTCAACACACCAAACAAGAAGAACAGGCAGAAGGCTCACAGCATATGGAAGGGAAGTCTTAGTGTGCACACTGAGTAATTTAATGACAGAGCCCGGTGCATAGGATGCTGCAGAAGCCAAAACTATAGATTCAAGAAAGCAGTCAGAGACATTAATGGAAGAAAAGTCCATCAGGGGCTGTTAAAAGCAAAAAAAGCAAGTAACTCCTGACTCAGGAAGTCTTTAAACTGCAGATTACTGCAAGCTGGAAAAGGACAGAAGGGAAGCATCACTGCTGCTGGCCCTGTTCTTACACTGCTTTTCTAGGCATCTGCTGCTGATTGCTCTTAGGGGCAGGCTGTGACATGAGGTGACCCAGTAGGAATGTTCATGCCTTCTCCTCAAAAGCCCAGGACAGATCCCTCTCCTGGAATTGTCCCCAAAAGACCTGAGCTGAAGAATGACTCATCTTGACCCAAGCCACCAAGCCCTGCACACTAACCTGGGCAGCGACAAATCCCTGCCTTCAGGCAAGGTGTATGAGCTCCAGCTCAGTGCTGCACTGAAGCAGGGGCACAGTTTCTGAATTTGAGCTGGTTTGTAGATGGTCAACCTACTTTGAATGGTGGTAGGATGGACACAAGCCCATTTGCATCCAACTAAGCAGGCCTAAACTTAGCCTCCTCTGCTGCAACAGACCCCCCGGCACCCCAAGTTATCCCAAGAGTGCTCCTTAATGGGAGGAGATGTCCTCCTGTCATCCACTCAGTTCATTGTTCTTAAACAAGGGGGATCACAACAGTATGCAACATAATACCAGATCATGCCTGCAACTCAGCATATGGAATAGCTATCTTCCCACCCCTCTTTCAACAAGAGTCATCCAACTTGGAAACGTGTCCGGCTTTCCTCCAAGCAGCCACTGTTAGCCAGAAGGGTTTGGACTGGAGGTGTGCTTCACGGGGATGGCTGCGTGAGCCCCGACTGGTCACCATGGCTGCTATTGTTTGAGCAGCAAACAGTGTTTCAGGGAGATGGGCAATGAATCATGTTGGAGGGGCGAAACTTCTTTTCTAGGGTTTTTTTTTTTTTAAAAAAAAAAAGCCCCACTAACAGGGCTCCGACCACTTCAGTGGTGTTTCCTGAAGACCAAAAGGTATACATAAAAAAATAATTTCATACCCTTCAGTGCTGTGTAAATTAAACTTTGCTCTGGCCAATAAGTTAGAAAATAAAGCTAAGCAACCCGTGTGCAGATCACCTGCGTTTTTGCAATTACTTCACAATTAGACAACTGCTGAAAGCAGCTGGAGGCAAATGCAATACATTTGCTAGCAAAACACAAAATGAAACAGTCTGTTTCAGTGCAAAAAAAAATACATAAATGAGGTTGTAAAGAGAGCTGTTTGGCAAAGAGTAATCAAATAAAATGAAATATGGTACATTAGGCTTGGAACTTCATAGCATTTCATTTTTGTCATTAAGAACATTGCTAAAGAAAATTCAATATATTCAATAGTGTTACTATGGTGTTCTGGAGGGTTGCAATGAACTTTTGCTATGTCCTTAAAAAGGAAAGTGTTACATTATTGGTAAATCTACAGAACTGAAGTTATTTAAAAACAATGTGTCTTAAAAATGCGATTGCCAGAACCAAAGTTTGTGCACAAGCATATAAAAGTGCTGATACCAGCTTTTGCACAGTTGCTAGAAAACAGAAAGTAGATGTTATTTTGTAATAATCAAAATGTTAATCACAGCAATGGATCAATAGCAGGACTCGCACTAAAGAAAACTATTCCATAGAACAAACTTATTTTAAACAACAGAAAAATACAAGTACTCTCCCGTGGTCTCTCATACCTGAAAAGGGATTCTCGTGACAGCCAGATTTCGTTTTGCTTTACGGTCTTCCAAGAGAAGAGCAGCAGCAGGAAAGCAAAAAGGGTCAGGACAGTAATTCTCCACTTATTTAACCATGTAGACAGCTTTTTTAGACCGTGGACAAAAAGGATGCAGTACCCCATACTGGAAAAAAGAGAAAGATACCAAAAGTTATATGCCAGTACTCTGGCTTATAATGCAAGACCATTTAGTATTGTGTTTATTACAAAATTATAGGGTTTTTTTTTGACTAATTATGTTTTCCAGGCTAGCAAACTGCAATTCGACAGCAGTTTTCCTCAAGTCACTACACAATTTCCAAATTAATCTAAATGATAGATTGGCACGCCAGAAGTACAGTAGCGTACGTAACACCACCGGGCATAATGGTAGCTTACACCAGCCCGCGGAAGGCAGCTGCTTTTCTGAACAGCAAGTAAGAAAGTATCATGTAATAACAGTAATACTGAGCCCTACTGAAGCAGCATGGAAGCAAGCAGCATTATAACGCAGGGAAGTCGCTAAACAACTCCAGTGGTGGCCTCTATTAATTCCAGTTTACAAATTGCAACGCCGAGGCGGGACAGCAAGTGGTGTAGCCAACGCCGCAGCAGGAGCGGGCCACGTCAAAAAGCAGGAGTCCTTGCTCAGGTCTGGTATGTCTACATCAGGGCCAGCCTGTCCCATCTAGTGCCCAGTCCAGAACATCTGAGATGCGTTAGCAGCAGAGCTTCCTTGTTGCCCTTCCATGAAGCCACACACAATCTTCTGCAGTGCCCAGCTTCCAGGCATTTTCAGAGCTCTCCATGCCAAACTACTGAGGTGTTTTCTGTGAAGTGAACCACATTTTGAACAGGTCTTATTCCTGTATATAACTTCAAATCAATTCAGTAATTTTTTACCTTAATTCAAGTGCTATGTTAATTCTCCCAGTGATGCCCCTTTGAGTTGGAAATAGAGTGATTTCGGTTGCTGTACTTAGTAGGCTGCTAATTCTACTTGGCATTTTTAGAAAGGGATTTCAATTCCTATTGCCTCAGGAATTTCATTAGCTTATCTATAACTCTTCTATGCAGTTACTTAGCACCTGATTTAGTTTTAGACTTAAAAGCTATCTTAGGCTAAGAAGCTCAGTCTGAAGAAAAAAGGGAGCAAAGGATTTGGAATAACACTTGGGGACCACCAATACACAGAGACAAAAGAGCAGCCCTCCCAGACACTGGCACACCTTGAACTCCAGCTGAGTCCCACACTTGAATGCCAGCAGGTTGGAGGCAGAGAGCATCTGCCTATACTCCAGAAAGAGATCTACAGGCTTTGCTGATCTGTACCAAGACACCCAAGCAACTTCCCCATGAGACTGCTACAAAGTAAGAAAAGCTAAGAACACAATTTCCCGGTCAGAGGTGACCTTGCAAGCAAGCATGCAATGGCGAAAGTTAATCTGGAAATCAGAAAAAGAACTATGTCCCATCTTTGAGGAGCTCTGATCGTGCTTCTCGGCACAGTTTGCCCTCTTGGAGGGCCGGGCGCATTGCTATTGCTTGGGCTTCCTAAGGATGGAGAGGGATAATAAATCTTGCTTTTACTGAGGAAAAAAGAGCCTCTGTTGTATGCATGGATCAGCACCAGGCAGTGCTGGGTGCTATACAGAGGGATACAGACATAGGGGGTAGAATCAGAGACAACATGGGATCTGGAGATGATTCAAAACTTCTTCACTGTTGTTTTAGAGTTCTCCTGTTTTTCAGAAGTGGGTATCAGTTTCAGGTTTTTTCTCCACTTAACTATGCTTGCATTTTGCTGCAAAGCATTTCTTATGGCACTTGCACTGGTTTTTTTCCATTAATTCTTTTGCACACATACATTTATTGCACCTACATTAACTGCAAGCAGACATTTAGAGCTACAAACCGAGATGCTGGTGCCAAACAATCCAGCCTTTATAGCTATTGAACCCTGCTTTAAAACCTCTGAAAAGCTAATCTTGGTAATAAGCCCCCCCTTTCCAATAAGAAATGCCTTAAAAACCTGCAGACTGTTTTCACTCTGTTATTTGGCTTTTCAGCAATTTCATCCTTCCCTTGGAATTAATTATCTGACATAAACATTATTTAATTGCTTTAGCACAAGGCCATTTTTAAAGGAATTTCCCTACACCTTCACATTTTCAAGAACAGGCCTTTTCTAACAGAATCATGAATGTGTCCAGAAAACAAAAAATGCAAACGTCAATGTCTTGGTATTTATGTCAAACCCTGCCCCAGCTGTGAGGAATTTCTGCCTTAGCAGCAGTACTCAGCCTGCTTGTCCGGGGCACAGCCAGCACCCCATTAGAGCTCACACAGCCACTGCAAAGCTGCTGCTCACAGGGATTATTCATGAACATCTGCAGTACATTGCCAAAACAGTTACAGGGCGATGCTGGGTGCTAGAGAGGAGTAAGGGTTCCTCTCAGACTGCAGTTCCCATCCTATCTGCACAAGCAACGACACAGTGCAGATACGTAGCAGTGCCCAGCTCTGCGTGGCACTTTCCATTGGGGGCTCCCAAAGCACTTTATAAGGGAGGTCTGCTGCAATTTTCCTCTTACAGAGCACGAACTTGAAACATGGTAATAAAGTGATGTGCTCTGCTGACGGGGACTGGGAAACAAGGCAACGAAGCTGCAGTCCCAGGCTCTACCCTTAACACAGGGAAGTACACAATGGAATCCAAGGCCTCTTTGGCTACCTTCAGCCAGCAATGTGCCCTTGTGGCCAAGAAGGCCAACGGTATCCTGGGGTGCATTGAAAAGAGCACATCCAGCAGGTTAGCGAGGTTGTCCTCCCCCTCTACTCCGGCCTGGTGAGGCCACATCTGGAGTACTGTGTCCAGTTCTAGCCTCCCCAGTTCAAGAAAGACAAGGAACTAATGGAGACAGTCCAGCAGAGGGCTATGAAGACAATCACAGCAATGGAGTACACCTCTCTTATGAGAAAAGGCTGAGAGACCTGGGTCTGCATAGCCTAGAGAATGGAAGACTGAGAGGGGATCTTATCTAAATGGCAGGTGTCAGGAGGATGGGGCTAGACTCTTCTCAGTGGTGGCCAATGACAGGACAAGAGGCAACACTGGAGTACAGAAAATTCCATCTGAACATGAGGAAAAACTTCTTTACTTTGAGGGTGAAAGAGCAGTGGAACAGGCTGCCCAGAGTGCTTGTGAAGTCTTCTCTGGAGATACTCAAAACCCACCTGGATGCGTCCCCAACCAACCTCCTCTAGGTGAACCTGTTTTGGCAGTGGGAGCGGACTAGACAATCACCAAAGGTCCCTTCCAACCCCTACCATTCTGTGTGACCTTGCCAAAAAGCCCACAGGAACCCCTCAGAGATAACGAGGTAAGTAACCTAAAAGGCAGGCTCTACATCCACACTCAGCAAGACTACAGGATTCAGCATAAGTACAAATACAGCAGGGAACAGGTTCTCAAACAGCTGCTGGAAGGGGATCACACAGCTGATGTACCAGAATCTCACACCACAAAGGTGCCAAGGGTAAGGTTAAAGGAGTGATGTGTGATTTACACTTCAGTAAGATAATTGTGACAACATTGGGACTGAATTGTAGCTGTATCACAATTATAGCCTAACTTGCAACTATGAAGTGCACAGGAACCCAAAAGAAAGGAAAAGCATCAGAAAGCATGAAGGAGGTGAATACT
This sequence comes from Thinocorus orbignyianus, assembly GCA_013400375.1. NCBI lineage: Eukaryota > Metazoa > Chordata > Aves > Ciconiiformes > Thinocoridae > Thinocorus > Thinocorus orbignyianus. The sequence goes on from VXBW01004663.1 coordinate 963,062, forward strand.
TTTCAGAACCGGCTAAGTTTGGCTTAAAATTTCAGACAATTTCCTGCCAGAGATCATCAAGGAAAGGGTGGAGAGGACACGCCTGCATTATCTTGTCAGGGAACTTTCTGTGCACATGTCAGGTGGAGCCACATCTTTTTGCATGGCTTTTTTTAGGACACGGTCATTTCAAGCCCATTCCCTGGCTGAGAGCCGATGTTACATTCTTGGCTGCAGGTCTTTCGCAGGCCAAGGACTCCCCAAAGCACAGAAAGCACTCACGTGTCCTTTGCCGCCAGGAAAGCATGTGCATTTGTGATTTCATGCCACAATTTGTTTGCAAAACAACAACTCACTGCAAGATCCCCAAAGGTATTATCCATAGTAGTACTTGCAACTCTCTTGACATTTCTACCTTAAGGCCGAATAATTATGGTGGAATCAGGGCAAACCTAGACCCCTCCTCCAGATGCTGTGGTCTTCTCTAAACAAAAGTCTCCACACCAATGTATTAGGCACTAAATGTATTACTATCATCTCCTAGTCCCCAAAATGCATAATCTCTCATACCTTACAACACCCTAGTTTCATACTAGATTCAGCAGTCCCAGCACAGAAATTAGTTTTAATAGAGAGACCATGAAGTTTTGAACCAGTAAAGCACCACACTTGCTAAGCTGGAGTAGCTGCAGCAGCAACACACCCCGACTGGAACTGGAGAACTCCCCTGCAGTGCTTCACCAGTGAGATGCAAGTTCATCCCATTTCCCTTGATCTGGACCTCTCCAGGCTTCAGATAAGCCACCTGAAGCTGACCTGAGTTTTAGCAAGTCAGCAGCACCTGGAGGACTAGTACTGTGTAGAGAAAAGTCTATACAGGTGAGACGGCACTTATCTAATTAAAGTAACTTGCCAGATGACTCTAAGACACTTCCTTTGTGTTTGCCACTGTCATGACCTTCACATCACCTACCAACACCAGAGAGCATTTCAAATACATTAGCTTTTCAAGTGCCAGGGGACTTGACTCCATATCAAACACAAGCATTGGTTCAACCCGAAACGAGGTTTTACTCAACAGGTATTTAGAGAAAAAAAAAAGAAAGTATCTCAAAAGCACCTTTCCACAAAGTCCCCATTGCCACTTGAAAAAAATACCATCAACAACACACTCCAGGCATCTCCATAGCTATCTGCATATGTATGGAGGCTGCAGGGTTGTGGGTTTGGGGTTTGCTTAGTATTTTGTTAACTCTAGCACTTCCTAGGGAGGCAAAGAGAGGGGACGGTTTCTCACGAAAGGCTTTTCTCTCAGCATTGTCATCTTCTGTCATGCAACAACTTTTCTGAAATACTTTGTAGCCAAAACAAAACAATGGGAAACAAGCAAAATCCCCAACCCACTATTATGTTTTTAAGTCCATTTTCCACTGGATTACTATAAAAGTGCTAAGCCTTTTTTATTCCTTCTGTAGGATATGCATCAGCCTGCTGCAGCAACTGTTCCTCACTGTGAAAAGTCCGTGCCAGCTTGGACTTTGTCCCCACAATCAGATGCAAAGCAAGACCTGAGGAACAGCCCGACAGGTTAACGCAGTAATAGATTTTCCATGGGCTCACAATGAGCACACTCATTACAGGAGAACCTGTGGTTTCAGGAACTCAGTGGTGCTGCAGGAGAGCTCAGCAAACGGATCAAAAGGACAATGTTTGCACAATTAATCACATTTCAGACTCCTGTGGTACTAAAGTGGTACCTTAGGCATGTCCTGAATGGCAGTGAGGGCAGAGTTGCACCCAGCAGGCAAACCCCTGTGCCATTGCCATGTGTTTCTGGCAGATCATACACAGGGAGCTGTGCAATGACAGATTTTCCTCTATAATTTCTGTGTTTTGTTAATATCATTCCACCTGCAAGGAAGTGAAGTGAGAGGAGGCACAAGCAGATGGGAATGAGGTGGCACACAGACCCCGTTTCCACTGTGCACTACACATTCAAAAAAGAGCCAAAACAGCAGACACTTAATATTTGCAAACACTTCTCCTGTAATTAGATCACAAATTTAACCTTTCCTTTGGTCGCCACAGCTCCTTTCCCAAGGCAAGGCTATTACTCACAATGCTTACAACACATGGCTCCTCTCTCCCTCTGTGCACCAGGTTTATCACTTTTCAGTAAAAGTCAGGAATGGCTTTGCAGCATTACGTTCTTGGCGACGGCATCTAATCAAAGACACGTGTGGTTAGTGCCACAGCCCAAGATTATCAGGATGTTCTGCTACAGCAATCTGCCTGCATCAGAAACCATCTCACCTCCTCCAGAAACTGCTCAGAGACTGACTACTGCAGGAATCTCCTGAAAACCAAGCCACGTTCCAAGTCACGCATCTTACTGTAATTTTCTGAGTTGTGACTCCGCACACCACAGGTTTCCACTCCACAGAGCAGCGCGTGGGCAGAGCAGGCTAAGCGCTGCAGCTCAGAGGCATTGCACAAGAAGGAACCAGCCTGGACACCAGCTGTACAGCCCCAGCCTTTTCTAACCCACCACAGGCTTTTCTAACCCACCCATGTAGGGCTGTAAGATCAGGAGTTAAAAAGGGTGGGGAAAACCATGCAGAAAAGATGCCTTCCTCATGCTTTGTAATAGTTATTTTGGGAATGTCAAATCTTGTGAAGTAGTTGTTTGGGGTTTTTTTTAAAACTGATTTAATCTCACCTACACGCGCATAAACTTGGAGTAAATCCACTGATTTCATCAAAGCAGTTACTCTGCATTTCAGAGCTCAGTCTAGATAAGAATCCAGATGCATGTATACATATATATCAGTTAAGAAAGGAGCAGCCTCCAAGCAGCCTGTCAAAGGATGGAAGAAATACTGCCCAGTTCAGGGGCTGTTAATGCAACAAAAGGGATTATCTCAAAACTATACTGAGACCAGAAAATGCACTTGGCTTTGACATTTCACCCTGGAGGCTCTTTCTGTGCTGCAAACCTCCTTCTTGATTTCCAGCACTTATTTAAGATGACTCCCTTTCCCTCCATAAAAACTAACCCTCACTTTCAAGCTGCTCTGAAGCAAGTTTAACCCTTGCACGCATGACTTAAACTAAGTGCCTACTTTGCTGCTGCCGCTGTGCAGAGTGGGGAGCACAGCATTGAGAAAGACAATGTCTGCCACTAGGTCCAAATGCTGAACACAAATATTTGATTCCCTCTGTTTCAAAGTTCTCCAAAAGCTTCCTAGCCCCAGTTCCACACGTTACCTGGCACAGCATGCTTTTCATGTTCCTGGTTCAGCCTGAGCTGGGGAAACACGCCGCCGAGAGGAAGTGCCAAAGTCAGCTGAAATGCAGCTCACAGGCAGGGCTGTTGCCGCAGGGGAAAAAAAGCAGTTCATCCCTGTTAAATTCATCGGCTGGGCTCACACTTCTCTAATGGGGAGTAATTGATTGCAAAAAGCATGCTTGGCATGCCACATGGGCTGCTCCTGCCTCACTATTCTCAGTCAGATGCAGAAAGGAGTGCTGGCAAAAACCAACACGGCCAGGGTTGCTCTTCCTGCCCCAAAAAGCACTCTCAGGCACAGAATTCCAGCAATAAACCATGGTGGCAGGGTAGAAAAGATGCTGTTTTATGAAAAAGGTCACAGTTTCCAAGGCTGGAGCTGTTCTGGGCCAGGATAAGATCTGGACTTTTGAAAACCATTTTCATCTGGAAAAACAGTATATTCATATGTGCATGCTAGTTTGCACTCAGGTCACCCGTAACAGCCAGAAACTCAGAAGTCAGGGCACTCCCTGTGACCTAGACCATCTGAATTCAAACTGCTGCCCCAGGCCAGGGTGAGAACTGGGGATGCAGTGAGTGCACCTGTAGGGCTCCAAGTTTGGTGTCCTCAAAATTCTCCAGCCATTGAAGTCCAAGTACTGCTCTAGAATAACCACACTCCACTGGTATTTCAAAAATTTTGAGAAGTTTACTTTGTACGGCCAAGCTTACTCCTGGATCAAGATTTTCTCTTGCAGTTAGTACGTGGCAGGCTGAGTACAGCAAGTTACCAGCTGACTAATTTGACAGGGGTGCAAGCACAAGCCTAAATCAGGTCTGGATCAGACTGTCACCATCAAGTGATCCAGCAGGGTGTAGATCCAGCACTAACAAACCTGGAAAAATGCTGCTGCATGGCAGATGGACCTTGATGTCCCAACTCTCGGATAAGTGTCCATCCCAAAGAGGCAATTCTGGGCCACATCCATCCAACCATCCATTTCCGTTGTCCATGTCCTTTTGACTGTAAACTCCATCCTGGAGAAATCTTCTGTCTCCAACCCTTTTATCTACTGTCTCATAGTTGGCACCCCGGCAAAAAGGTTTGGGTTAACTAAAATGTCGTATTTACCACGGGAAAATATCAAAACTGTCTCAATCATCTGGAGATAGGAGGGAAAAACCTGTTGTAACAGTGATGTTTTTGGAGAAAATGTCCAAAGGCAAGAAGAATGCAGGATGTGTCTCTGTCATACACAGTCAGCAGCATCCACTATGCATCTCTGCTTCTTCACTGGTACAGAGTTTTGGGGGCAAAGGGAAAAAGCATTGTTTAAATTGCCTGACTCTCAGCAATGATGACATGGAACTAACATCTTTTCTTTTTCTTAATTACCAGAGGTTTTAGAAGACTTCATGACTACAATCAAGGTATAATATTTAGCACAGAAAATAAATCCCATTGGAAAAAACCCAAGCCTCACAGCTCAGAAATACCAGTGTGACAACCAAGTAACTGAGAGCATTCTTAACTTCCTACTGAGTCTGCTGAAAAAAAAATGTCAAATTTTCACCAGAATTAAGAAGCTTTTTCCTGGAATAAGGTCTGAAAGTCATAATAGAAAGACACAGAGAACTATAAACACTGGCAGAATACATCTAATTTGGCAAGGCACCTCATGAGTTGGTGTCAGACTTTGTCCTTGGCTCTAAATTAAAAGCTATACGGGCCCATATTAAAGATACTTAGACATGATTGGCTAAGTCATCAAAATGATTTACCTCCACTAGCAATGTGCTCCTTTAGTCAGAACATGATGTAATTAGAGAAAATGCAGGAAATCTTATTTTCCTTATTAGAGAGAAAATATAGACTAGAAAAGAATGATTTTGCTAACCTTTGAATGGCTATTTAACATTTGGACACATTTCCCTTACCTTCCTTCCAATAACTCAAGTGATAAACAATCCCAATTCATTGGAGTGTTTGAGTCCAAGCTTTCCCTTCCAACAGATTTCTATCTGAAATATTTCCAGGTAATACAGAAACTTTTCAGGTTTTTGATTACTATTTGCGTTATGGAAAGAAAATATTTTATAAATGAAAACTCCAATATAATTCCACAGGGATTCCACAGAAATTTCCTTAAATCTTATATATTTTAGGGGGAAAGGGTCTATATGCTACAGTTTTAATTAAAATAGAATTGCAGAACGTTTTAGACTGGAGGGGATCTTAAAAATCATCTTGTCCCAAACCCCCTGCCAGGGGCAGGGACACCTCCCACCAGACCAGGTTGCTCAAAGCCCCATCCAGCCTGGCCTTGAACACTTCCAGGGGTGGGGCATCCACAGCTCCTCTGGGCAACCTGTTCCAGTGCCTCACCACCCTCACAGGAAAGAATTTCTTCCTAGTATCTAATCTAAATCTCCCGTCTTTCAGTTTAAAACGGTTACCCATTACCTTGTCCTGTCACTACACTCTCTAATTAAGGGTCCCTCCTTGTCTTTCCTGTAGGCCCCCTTTAGGTACTGGAAGGCTGCTATAAAGTCTCCCCGGAGCCTTCTCTTCTCCAGGCTGAACAAACCCAACTCTCTCAGCCTGTCCTCACGGGAGGGGTGCTCCAGCCCTTTGATCATTTCTGTAGCCCTCTGCTGGACTCGCTCCAACAGTTCCATGTCCTTCTTGTGATGAGGACACCAAAGCTGGACACAGTACTCCAGGTGGGGGTCTCACTAGAGCAGAGGTGCAGATTTACCTCCTTTGGCCTGCTGGCCACGCCTCTTTTAATGCAGCCCAGGATATGGTTAAAATAAATACTGTAATAACTTCTGGAATTCTATAGTAGGGATATAATTTCCTATTCAATTCAATCAGAAGTTTCCAGACACTTCATGTAAGAAACTATTTTCTATTAAATTTAACACGGTATCTTCTTAAGGGCACCATATTCCCTTGTAAATAAGAATTCCTCTTTTAATCAACATGACCAAGTGGATTATTTCCATGAGACAACATTAACTTAATTTATTAGTATTTTTTAAAAGCAGTATCTTTACATATCTGTTTTATTTTTAAGAGCTGAATAAATGCGTTTGAAGGTTTTCCTTTAACCTAATACATCATAATGAAACAAAAAATCTTTCCAGGATTGCCATTAATGCTCAAACTCAACGCGAATTTGGTTTTTTCCTGAATCGATTGTACATGGTCAAAACGCAACATGTTTCTCAAAAGCATGTTTTAAATTTAGTTAAAATAACACAAGACTGCAGTCTAGACCAAACGCGCCGTGAGCTAATCTTTTTCAGCTTTGCAGAATCATTTCGGCTTTTATTCCTACGTCTTTACTGCCTTTTGCCAAAGTATCTGGCCCTAGCATCTCAGTGTTTCTTGCCTGCATTAACAGAGGATGGCTGCTTTGATTTCTCCTTAAAGTGTTTAATAGGGGTGGGCAAGCCTTCAAAAGCTAAGAGCTTAGGCTTGGATATGCATCTGAAAGGTAGAGGCTCGCAGCTTTCAGCCTTTATACAAGCAGTTATTTCCTATTAATTGATGAGAACTCTCTCTGCTCCTTTCCAAAGGGCAGAGTGGAATTGTTACCTGCGGGATGGGAAAGCAGAATTGGAGTTGCTGGCCTGAGCTGAGGTCCCAACCTCCTCATCTCCAGCCAAGAGCCATTATGCAAGCTGCTGCTCCAATTGACTCCCTCGAGCAGGGATAGGCAACTCTCGGGGTAAAAAGAGACAAGGCTGGGGCTGGGGTCTGGTCCACTGCCATCACCTAATGCCCTTCCCCAGTCTCCCTCCCAGTGCCCTCAGGTCTGCAGCTGAACTACAGGGAACATCATCTAGTTCACTCCTTCTGAATTTCAGCTACTCCATACAAGAACAGCAGCAACAGAGTAAGGAATTAAAATCATGGGTTTTTTAGTAAATGGAACAGGTGGGACTTGGATTCCACATCCAAACCTCAAAGGAATTGTGGATTTAACCTGAAAGCAGGCAAAAAGCTTAATTATGTTGCTGAACTGAGATAAGGGAGCAGATAAACTGGATCCACAGAATCAATGAGACTTTCACTGCTGAATTTGCTGGGGTTGACGTTTCACTCCAACTGAAGAGAAACTTCTTCAGATCCAGTAAGGGATCATCTGTTTTACAGATCTAATACTGAAGGAACGCTGAACAGGCAAACAGGAATTCAGCTTCTGATAAACCTGTAGCTTTCAAATAACCTTAAATAAAGGGATGGCAAGCAAAACAGAAAAAGACAACACCATCCTGTTACTCAAGTGGTCTTAAAGAAAATGATGTGGGGAGCACATTGTCCCATCTTCAAGTGGCTGTATCGTAAGTAAAGGAGGCTTCTGCTCAGGAATATTGAGGTTCACAAAAATTACAGCTAATTCTACTACCTACCAGGTTCTTTTTCAATTACAGAAGTTAGTAATATATGGAAGTACACTAATTGGAACAAATGTATTAGCATGAAAAACCAAAAACATGTTCTATGCAAAGGCAAAACTTCCATATGGTCCCTGCTTTGCTATGGCACAGGGAAAGCTTTAACATGGTGTTAAGATCCTGAAAAAAATACAAGTGTACTTTTTTTTCTGGATGCTGGTTTTCTTGCAGATTTTTAGACAGACACTGAAGCAAATGCCATCCTGTATATAGCAGTGATCTCATCTTCTAGTATTGACAATTAGGGTTGCAGCATCAACTTCTGATATAGTGAGGAGCTGGTGGAAAAAATGACAGCAACCCGTAATTGCCTGTGCTGGGAAAGAGTAACCGTGTGCTCTGCAGCCCACTCATTGCGGTATCTACTATGAATGAGTTGCCATAAAAATGGTGCAGGTAGCGCTGGACTGCCTATCACTTTCAGCAAATTGGAAATAAGCCACGTAGCAATGTTTTGGTTGATTTGTTCGTTCATATGAGGTTGTGAAAACAGCTTGAATTGTCCAGCTCTAATACAGCAGCCAGTACTATCAGAGCAGCTGTGAAAGATGAGGGAAGCAGAAATTGTTCTGGTAGGAAAGGTCCCATCCCATGAGGTGCGAGCAACCCAGCTCCTCTGACACGTCAGTAGGGCAGACAGCTCCTGGATGGCACGAGAGTTTGCACTGCCTCTCCAGATTCTCCATGTAAAGGGCAACACAGAGCAAGGGCTAGTGCTCCTGTTTAAGTTCAGACAAATTGCTCACGGCTCAGAATAACTGGATGCACATCACTGTTTTTGATTTTCAAACAGTTAGGCTGCCTGTGATGTTCAGAGCAGCATTAGCAGATACGCAGTAAGCATCATTAAATCTACATTTTGAAGAGGGAAAAAACAGCCGTGGTTCAAGTCTTTCACTGATCCAGCTATTCATTGTGATACCTCTTTGGAAAACTGTGGTCTATAGAGTTACATCCTGTCCACAACTCTCAAACTATTTCACACTTCTAGCCATCCTGAAAACAAATTTTCCCCTCACAAGGATAAGAAAACAACAACAAAAGTAAAATTTTAAGTTGAAAGACAACAGATTGTTTTCCTATTAAATTTTTCAGGCTAAAGTAATAGTATTATTAAAAATTCCGGATTTAAACAAATAAGACCCCCAAATAAGACCCCCCCCATGGGGGTCACAAGACCCCCAAATGAAAACTAAATACGAGAAATATTTTCTCCAAATATTTCTGTTTTGCTAAATCCAATTAAAGAAAACATACAACCATTTTGACTTAGCTTATATCTCTCCCCCCTGAGGCATGGCTGCAGACAGAAGAGGAATTGTTCCAAATACCCATCAACCCCCAGAAGGCAAGTCCCAGTCATATAATTAGACATCAAGCAAAAGGCTTATTCCTTGTTCCTTACAATTTACAACATCTTTTACATAAATCCTTTGGTCCTTACTTAACTTTCACTGAAAGAAAATGCTTGACATTTTGCCCAGGTAACTACTGAGCAACACTGAATGAGGACTTCAGGCTGTGACACACACACAACTGTCACTTCCATAAATATTAATAAAAGGCTATTACTTGAAACAGAGATAGAAAAGCACCTTCCAGCATAAGCCCAAAAAACACAGATCACCGAGTTCTCTTCATCTAATTGAGGACTTTTGTCTAAACAAAGCTGAATGACAACCTCTGACTTGCTGAGTTTTAGAGAAGGAACGGCAAAGGACAGGAAAAGCCCTCTTCAAGATGTAACATACGAAAACTGCTAAAGGCTGTTCTAAATAAAGAACACGAGCCCTTCCTTAAGCCATCATTATTAAACTGCCACTTTCCCAAGGGCAAGAAAGGAAAAAAAAAAAAANTATCCCAACCAACAAAACCCCACCCGTATTATTTTCATTCTGCCATAACCATGAATGTTTGCAGAAGTCCCCCTCACGTCATTTTGCACCCAGAGGATGCAAGAGAGCTCCTTTCTCAGTAACTTGAAGCCAAGAGCTCAGTTCTCTCCAAATCCTTTGGCTGGAAACTGCCCCCCCTCTCCCGCAAAGTGCCAGGGTTTGCCTTCCCTTTTCATGCCAGCTGCCTACCAGCCAGCCTGGGGTGAGAAGGAAAACCAAATATTGCAAAGCAGGACATAAGTGATCTCAGTAAACTATGAGATCCAGGGAATCCAACACAGACTTACTCTGGAGAAATAATTTAATCCCTCTGCCTCAGTTTTCCTGCTTGAAAAAAAAGCAGCAGCTATCAATTACCTACTTTGTAGGTCACATATTTGCAAAGCCCTCAGGGAGATGAAAAGCATTATACAAACTATATGCACACATGTTAACGCTGATTAATTTTCTCTGCACAAACATATCCTTTTTTTCTTCTTCATTGGCCCTCCTCTCATTATATCAGCAGTCTCATCTGGAGGAGGACGAGGAACTGCTGACGGCTGAAGTATTTTCCGCAGTTGTTTTTTTGAGATTCAGAAATGCAACCACTCAACACAGCCCTGTGTTCAGATGACTGTTTCCTTAATAGCTTTGCGCTTTCATGTGTTTCCTCATTTTCTGTTACATGAATTTAAAGCAATCTGATTTCCAAGTTAATTTGAAATGATGCAAGATCCATTAGTTGAGGGTATCATTTGCAAAATAACTCAAAGGGACAACTTTCACTCACTATATTTTCAGGTATACTCTCAGCAAACAAAAGCAGAGCTAGTGATGTGAATAAATTCAGCAGGATTTGACCCAAAAAGCAAGTCAGTATATAGTAGAGCAGAGAGATACAGCTTAACTGCGTAAACAGCTTGTAATAAATGCAGCATTTCCTATACAGCCTGAGTTTTACAGCAATGGGCAGACCTTTTGTGATAGTGCTTATATAAATGACGACCAGAAAACACATACAGCTTCGCAAAAGATCACCTGTATGCATTTTTCTTCAGATTTTCAGATCCACATTTTCTGAGGAATACAACTTTAACATTTTGTGGAATAAAACTCTTGTTTCAGTTATCACAAAGTAATCCAGAGTGAAATTGAGGACTTGTGCTTTGTCGACAGCTCAATAATGGCATTTCCCATTTGAGATAACGGATGGTGACCCTCTGCACCCACGGGTAGAATTGGGCTTTCTGACTTTAAACATTCAAGAATGACCATTTATGCTCATGGCTGGAATAAACTACATGGGCACAGGTTGCCCAGAGAGGTTGTGCAGTTTCCCTCTGTGAGGATAATGAAAAACTGTCTGTACATGGTCCCAAGCAACTGATTGTAGGTGGCCCTACTTGAGCAAAGGGTTTGGATCAGATGACCTTCAGAGGTCCTTTCCAACCTCAACCATCCTGTGGTTCTATGAAATGCGCAACGGTCTGGTGCATTTTGGGTGAATGTTCTCTGACTACACTGCAGCCTCTGGTCTGGATACTGTGGAGATGTCAGAAGTAACTCCTCAAAATTGTCCTTGAGCAAACAGAATTGGAAGTGCCCAAACTGCTGAAATGACAGTTGTTAGATGCTGGAAGTTGAGGGAAATGCCAGAGCAGAGGTTGAGCGATGAAAAAGTGGCTGGATTTTCCTCATCCTCTTCAACAACTGCAGATCCCCCACTTTCAGATGTGTGTGCAGCCAATAGTTTACAGGCAGGAGGTCATGCGCATATTCCACAACTGAAGCCTGCAGCCTTTTAAGACAGCAGTACCCACCTAATTTACCAACCACATAATTTAATGGGAAAGCTGAGCAATACCACAATAAAAATATGACAGGCTAACTTTTCAGCTGCTGTCCTTCAGATAAAGACATTGGACAATTTAAGTTGATAATGCTACCAAGAAAAAGAGTCTTGGAGGACAACCCTCAGGAAACAACACCTTATCTCTGTATTGAGCTTTCAAGCACAAACACATACAAAAAAATCTATGATAAAAAAAAAAAAGAAAGGATTTTGGGTAGCTTTGTTCCTGCCAAACAATCTGCTCTCAACAAACTATAAAATGTCTCATGCTATCACGCCAAAACTCAAAGGCAGAGAACATACTGACTAGCAATATGATGGTTGAAGTATTGTAAAAGGGAAGAAGCAATTATGCCTGCTTTTAGAAAATGGGATGGTGGTCTCGTTAGAAAGGAATTCAATTGCAATAGTTACCTCGGCATGTAAAGGACTCGCTCTGCCACCACAAATCCCACCCTGAAGAAGAGGTTGCTGGCTGGGATGAATGGGAAAACCAGGAACAACAAGCCAACCAAAACTTCTTTGTGTTCCAGTTTCTGCAATAACACAAAATTAAACAAGTATCAACTAAAAAAATCCAACTCAATTCACCACTAACTGTCCCCTTTTGAGAATCTTATTCATAAAAAAACCAACTTAGATTAATGTTTGATGTATTTTCATTTAAAAGAAATTATTGAGATACTGTTCTTCCACATTTATGCACTGTGTGTACTTCTGATATGCCCAGAAAGTGTACAGACACTAACCACAGTGTGTATTACCACCCTTGGCATCTTTGCCAAGGTCAACTCTATTGTATGCAGCTCTCTTGAGATGGCATAGGTAGTACTTAAGATGTATCTCATACTGGCAATATGAAAGTGTAGTGTGAATGTATATATTGATGCAGTGTATATATCCGCGTGTCATATATTAACATGTCTACCACGGCGTGGCTGTATGTAGATACAGAAACACGTATCACAAACACACAGAATGCTGTGTTCCATCCCAAATGTTTATAACTGAGAAAAAACTGTTCAATCAGTCACATTTTGTATAAAGAAAACTAAGCCCAAATGGCACGTTAATGCAGTCATTTTATCCCTTTCCAGACAATATCTAAACTTGAAATGATACTTTGGCGCATGAGGTCTCCATACTCAGATGGAGTTGGAAATTTGAGACATGCTATATGTTAAAATTAATGTTTCTCACTCGAGCTCCGTTAATGCCCTTCACTTGAGCTCACTTCAATGTTGGCTCGCTCTTTGAGGAGAAATTGAATTGCCACATGCAAATTCAAAACAACTGTGAACTGCACAGCTGACATGAGCGCCTCGGAATGCCATGACCAGCAGCAGCCACCACCACTCCCTACACATAGAGACCCAAGCCTCCTTGGGCAAGCTGAGTTTCAGATTTAGCTCTACTCAAGAGGGTGAATCAGCTCATGCTTTATGTTGATGACCTTAAAGAATGACATCAGGCTAGCAGAAGTGTAGCAGTAGGTCCGTTGAATCACCCAGGCAGACATCTGTGCTTTCCTGCCCTGCGACACGGCTGCCTCATCAGCCACCACAGCCCCCTTCTGCAGCCATCAGGAGAAGCTTTGTCACGCTTAGGAACAGATGCAACCAGAATCACTTAATGGTTGCAGCACTTTCTAATTGTTGTGGGCAATTTCTCAACTTCAGTGAGAGCAAATTGACTTCTCTTTACTGTAGAGATCCAAATTTAGAAACATTGAACAAGAGTTTTGAGTAGAGGAACAGAGATTGATCAACGACGCGGAGCCAAGCAGTACAACCTGTCTTGCTTTTGCATGGCTACAGGCCACAACATCAATTACCACTGGCCCAGTCAATGTCTGAAATTCAGAAATCCCTGTATTAAAATATATTCATCCTATTCTGTGGGAAAGATCAGGAACATTTCCTATGGGTGCCAAATGCAAGGGTGCATGTCAGGAGGTTTGGATGCTGCTTTAGAGGAGCTGAACCTGTGGATCACCAAAAAGGTGCACTGGCTTCTCGTGGCTCAGAGAGGAAAGATGAGGCAGAGAGGAGAGCAGAATTCACGTCTCCAGGCTTCTTTATCAATATCTGCTTGAACCAGCATCACAGTTGCCTGCTTCTATTATCTGCTTTTGCACTGTCTTGGAATCACAGTTACTAAGTGCCTTCCTGCAGTCAATACACCACCTAAAATACATTATTCTCAGAGCTGAAGCTGACACCAATCCATAAAAGCTGATGAGCAGAGGTGCCCGGTAATGGTCATTTTGGCTTGTAATTACAATAGAAAATTAAAGAGGGAGGAAAAAAAAAAAAAAAGATTAAAACTGATTTCTCAGCTCTGAATGCAAATTATCAGCCCTAGCTCAACTACAGGTTCCCACTCACCCAGCTCTAGACATATACTCCATTTCTCTCCTGCCGTTTGACACTCCCTTTCCATGTTGTCTGGCCTAAGTGTGGTGCCCATCTGCCAACACTGCTCTACCCCAGGATTTGAACAACAAAGACCCAGAGGCAGAAGGAAGTATATTGGGCCAAAGGGAGTGCACTGCTAATGTATAAAATGTTCTCTGTCCCCAAGATACACTCCTGCTTTCAAATGAACTAGCTATCAAATATTTCTCCAGTTGTTGTTCGTTAAGCCAATAATTGAGAAAGCAACCTCGAGTTAACATCTCTAGGAAGGACATGGCGTTATTCAAGGCTGCAGCGTTGCAGATAAGCAAAGGAAACAATGCTGGAGAAAGACAAATAAAACCCATACATAAAATGAGAAAGAGGAAAATGCAGGAATTAGCTCGGCTGAAGGAGAAAATGGTGTTGTGTGCCCTTTCTCCCTCCACAATAAGCCACAGCTCTAGAGTAATGCCATTGAGGGCTGCCAGCTCGGTCCCTTGGAGAGGGCTCAGAGACAGGAGCCCAGCACTCACAAACCAGCCTCATGGAGCAGCAGAGCCCTCTGTGGCACTACTTGTTTCTGAAACAAAAAACATCTGGCAGCTCATTATTTTAAAGCACCCAGTTCAGGCAAAGGCTTTTGTGAAGAGCTGGTTCTCGAAGGCCAAGATTCAGCTGATTTTGTGCCACCTGAGGTCCTGCCTGCAAGCCAGTATGTCAAACTGCTGAGGTCATGCTGCTGTCATTCTAGAGCTCAGTTTGGGTTTCTCTCTTCTACCCAGCCATTAGCTTTTCCAAAATTTGTACAGGCACTTCATGTATTTGACACTTTGGCCCTGTGACTGGGTATTGCCAGGGAGGAGAGGCTGGAGAGAGCCCCTGGGCAGGGGTGGGATGCTGGGGTTACTGGTCATCTGAAACTCATCTGTGGCCATTAATGAGACGGTCTGGATGCAGTTTCTGGAGCAAGCAATTCCAAAAGGACTGCCTGCTTATAGTCAGGAATTTACTGGAAGAAAACATTATTCACAGCCAGATCTTACTTCACACTTCCCTAAATAGTTTCTATTGACCACTTGGCTGCTGAGCAAAGCAGCCTTTGCCATGACCCGAGAGCTGCACATTCCTCCATTCCAGCCTTGTAAGGGCTGGAAGCACAGCAGAACTATCTATCCCTTGCTTCCCAGCAAGTCCTACCATCTGCTCACCTAGACAGTTGAGAGAAAACAGAAAAAAGGACAGAAACACAAAGACGATATGTTGAAAGGATCATGTGTACCACAGGTGATAACCATAGAGAGCTAAAAGCTAACACCACGTCTCGTATGACACTATATTCTCCTTTATCATTTCCACATCAAAATTTACTTAGCAGATGCACCCTTTTATCTCCCCTTCCCCTGGAGGCACTAATAGATTTATAAATGAGTAGACAAGCAGGATGCAATGGCATATGAACATCAGGAACTGGTACAGAGGGCAGCAGGATCTTCCATCCAACACAAGCCATAGAAGACACCCTCCACATGTTTTTTGAACAAAACAACCCCAACATGTAACTTGTTACAGTTTTTTGGAGGGGGGATGGGAAGAAATATTGGGACCATTTATTTGGTTTAACTACTCTGGTTGTATGAGCCCACTGTAGAGACAGTGGCAGAAAGAGCATCGTCCAGGTGTCCAGAGCAGTAGTAAAAGCTTTTAAAGTGCAGTAGACATTTTTATCTTCCTTTTTCCTTAAAAAAGCTAGGACTAGAAATTATAGATCACTTCATTCCTTTTACAGTGACATGTCTTTTTGTCTTAAAGACAGTGCTTTCTTTTACAAACATAAAACTTACACTGCTATCTGTCACAGAGATTTCAGGCAGGGTTGGGGGGAAGCACCTTTGAATTAACCTTGAGATGATTCCTTTTGTTAAAGACAAGCTGACTTCAAATCAAAATAGTATTCCTTATAGCAGATAGTTTGGTTGGGGGGTTTCAAATTCACATTTACCTCTAATTAGGCCTTTATTATATTACAACCAAAAAAAAAAAGAAAACAAAAACAAAAACCCCACAACCCCAAATAAAACCAAATAACAATGAAGAAACCTCTTTTTATCCTGCTACTTTTCATAGACTTATCAAAGAACTAAAGAACACCACTTCTCCTCCCAAAGGCAAAGCAAAATATTGTCACACTACCTCAAAATAGCAAAGAATTACTCCAAGGCCAAACCCCATCAACATGGCAATAGATCTCAAAAATTGCTTCCTTGGCAATTTGGAGGAAAAGGAGGAAAGTTTACAACTGAAAGAGATCTTCCCATATTACACAGAAGACATATTCGAGAGCCACAAATAAATATTTGCTGACTACTATTAAATCACAAGTGTTCTACAAGCCAGAGCCCACAAAGTATGAGTGCAGGAGGTACACAGATTACATCGACATATTTGTCATAAGCTATGGATTTGCTGTAAATTTCCACTGTAAATTCCCTATCTTTACCATTGAGAAAGCACCGTTTGAGGTGCCAGACCCATTAAGTCTCATACTGAGATGCCACGACTTAACGTTCACATCCCCTGGCTCCTCCAAGTGCTGTTGGAAAGCAGAGCTATGAGGACAACATTCCTCCCGGCTAGACTAAGTTGCACCTCGGGGAAGAAAGCAGCTGGGCAAACAAGTCCAACTTTGGAATAATCTACCTTGGAATATTTCCAAAGGTGTTTATACGTGCTCGTCTGTCTGGTGGGAAGGTGGCAGTCAAATGAGTTTAATTTCTTCCGCTAACAGTTTATTTTGAGAGCAAGGCAAGTGTCACCTCTCCACCATTGAGAACCGACTGCTCCATGGAGTAAAGACTTCCTTCCTACCAAAAGCACAAATCATCCTCTGCCGGTGAGTTCTGGATAGTCCATTGAAGCCAGTGAGATGTTATGCTTGGAACATCTGACTGCAAATGCAGAAAAGCTGGTATTCAGGGAAGTTGGTAGTGCAGGGCTGTATAAAGGCAATGAATGCTATAACACATTTTCAAATCTTGCAGCCTAGGAAGCAAGTGCATTATCCATAAAAAGAGACACGGAGATTCAGAGAAGCTACATGACTGCTTGCAGACCACAGACAGAGGATTACACTTCTTAGGTTTATTCCTAACATTGATTTGTGCAAGCCCTCAGTGCAGACTGCACACAAACTTGATTTATATGTTCCTATTGTAACAGTCACTCATGAAACCACAAGCAGCTTGGCAACATGATTCCTCACTGGTCTGCACAAAACCAGTGTCAGCATCTCACCTGACAAGAAGTCAGGATCTGCAAACATCTATTCTTGCACTTCCAACATATACAATATTAAAGATAAAAGGAACAAATGTAGAAGTGTGTCAAATTTATTCCGCATTCATGTACAAGGTAATAAAAATCAAACTTAAACTAATCAACCCTAGGGATTCCTTCCTTCACAGGAAGAAAATCTGTTGATGAAAAGGTTGCAGAAGCAAGCACTGGGTGTTCCCAAGTCCCACCTCACCTGTGCTGGCACAGACAGGCCACAGCAGAGTTGTAATGAGCTCCATGTACCATCCTTAAGACGGAAATCAGGATGGGACATGATGGAGTGCTTCTCCTGTGAAGACAAGCTGAGAGAGTTGGGGTTGTTCAGCCTGGAGAAGAGAAGGCTCTGGGGAACAGCCTTCCAATATCTGAGGGGAACCTACAAGAAAGCTGGAGACGGACTCTTTGTGAGGGAGGGTAGTCACAGGACAAGGGGTAATGGCTTCAAACTGGAAGAGGGTAGATTTAAATTAGATATCAGAAAGAAATTCTTCACTATGAGGGTGGTGAGGCACTGGAACAGGTTGCCCAGGGAAGCCGCAGGTGCCCCATCCCTGGAAGTGTTCAAGGCCAGGCTGGATGGGGCTTGGAGCAAGCTGGTCTAGAGGGAGGTGTCCCTGCCCACATCAGGAGGGTTGGAACTAGATCATCTTTAAGGTCCCTTCTGTATTCTGTTATTCAAGTGACGTACATCTTTATCTTCTGTGGCCAAACAGGAAGGCACTGTGGATCTACGGCTGTTTCACTCTGCTCCGTGTGCCACCACAACCTAGTGAATGGTGCCAAAAGTCAGATATCAACAGATGGTCTGAAGAACTCATACATTTTGTAAGGAAAAGGTAACTGCCCAGCTTCCAGTCTGGCTCAGACACCAGGCTTAATCAGCTTGGTCCTACAAAAAGAGCCACAAATTCTGTAATCACTACATTTTATCAGTTTTATTCTTTCATCTCATTAAAAAAAATAAAAATAAAAAATCAGCATCTTCAGTAGCACCAGCTGCTTGAACGCCAGGCTTAGCAACTCACTGTCTTCCTAAAATAGCTCAGTTTTCCTTGGTGATCATCTAGTTCTGATAACATCACTCACAGTTACTACTCACTAGAATTAAGTAAATTTTATACTTCACAGATAGTCCAAAGACATAGAGATTTATAATACTATTTTGACCATCACTGCCCTCTGCTTATTAACTGACACATTGATCCTATTTCCAGTATCCTGCAGCAACAAAACCTACTTTCCAGTCCACCAGCAGCAGCACCCATTGAAGAACTAGTGTGGAGGAAAACACACACCAGTCATAAAATTAATTAAAACCCCTGAAAATATCATTGGCTTCCTAATGTGGGGTTATCTGAAGACAAATCCTTGGCATATACCTCAAACTGCCCTAATGAAATCACCCACTTTCCATTTCCAGAAGGAAGGACGTACTGGTCTGTACCACTAGGCACAACAGCCTATTTTTCAGAATGCTGAAAGTGCCGAAAAACTCTGTTTAATCAGCAGGAACTGTGGATAATGAAACATTCTGGAAATCAGTCTCTAAATTATGGAAATAGCATAGGAAAGTAGTTCTTTCACAACCCCATAATCCACAGTAGGGCACAGAATTGTATTCTACTGACATTTCACTTTTCATTTTAGTATCTGAAAGTAAAATTTTGATATCTACTATTTTCTTTTTCCCTGTAGACCTCAGCTACCCATCCATTCAGCTGTGTGTCTACAGTCTTTCTTATCCAGGTTTCCACAATTCTCTGAAGATATCAACTCATTTTCCCAATTCTTGATCTCTGCAGCCTCTAATTCTGCTTGATGAGCTGATTAGAGCAGGATGCAGGAGTACACGCATCTTTGAAAGAGAAATGGAACATTCCAAAAGGAAATAGGAAAATCAACAGATTGGTCCAGGAATTGAAAAAATGCTTTTGACCTTGAGGATGTTTTTCCCCTCTTCCCTTTCATTCTGTTTAAAAAAGGTTAAAAAAAAAAAGGTAAAATTTAAACACGTGCACACTGCTAGTAGTACACAACAGCACAATCTTTATGAAAGCAACTCTGTTCATGGAAAGCTTGCTCTTAAGAGGTAACACTGATCAAGAGGATCCTGATAAAAATCATGCAATAGTTTGGCACCCTAATCGTTAACTCAGACCAACTAGGAACCATGAGCAGCATCATTTTCCTCAACCATAAATATCTGGGTCCTCATTCCTCCTACCCTCTCCTTCTCACCCCATTATTGTGTCACTCTAAAATCTCTCAGTTCTGAGTGTCTTGAAACACTAACTCACATCAGAAGAAGAAAATGGTAGCAAACAAAAAGGGTATCTTTGAAAAATACAATAATTCAGTGGTAATGTGCTGAAAATGGCAGAACTACCTACACCTATGAAAACTACCTACCTAGCGTGATAAATTGCTGTAGGAGTTAAGAACCTGTTTGGCGAGACACTGAATATCTTCATGGTGAGCCAAATCAGAACTACTTCACCTACAGTTGTATTTTCTCAGAGTACCACACTCCAAACCTGTTATTTCAAGCACCTACCAAGAAAAAAAATCTGATGCCAAAAGATATGTTGAAAGTTCTTGTGTTTGCTTTTTAAATTTGGAATGGCAATCGCATACAGACAGACTGAGAGGTTTCTGCTTTTGCTTGTTTGTTGCCTGGCACAACAAACATCCTGGGAAGGCTTTCGTGTTCCTTCCAGCCCCACCAGGGACCCACAGCTGATCCGTTTGCAGCACTCGACAGAGCAGAAAGGCAGCCTGTGAGGCAGGCAGGGCGCACACAGGGGGCTCCCCCCGCCTCTATCCTTCCCCTCCAGCTTTCACTAAACAGAGTCTTTCTGGCTTATTACTCTCTCCCTGCAGCAAACACTAACAACAGAAGCAGCACAACAAAAACCTCATTGCTAAGGATTAAGAACATCAGTCCTGACCTTCTCTGTATGTGGAAGGAATTCAAGTGGGCCCTCAGGAAAATGAAAGCAGGATTTATTTTAAATGGACCTTTTATGAAAATGACTGTGGTTTCCAGCTTGTCAGATAGACTCCGTCGATAAATAGTCTTATTCACCTTGCCGTGCCTTTGAAGCAGGTATTGTTCTGGAAGTATTGTGGCATACGAATTTTGCTAGGCATACTTTCTAACTGTGCTGACACTACTGTAGAATTTTATAAAAAGGCAACTGTTCTGGAGAAAGGTCCATAAGCTGTGATTTATTAACGAAATGCCAAACATGGGCAATGAGGCAAAGGTCTCAGGAGTGCAGGGTAAAGTAAATAGCATGACAGAACACACATAATGAGCGCTACCAAAAACAACAGAAACATGCACACAAAGAGAAGACGCAAATGCGTTCCTCTCCTTGATGGTATTAAACATTGTCAGCTAAGAAATAGAGTCTGCAAGTGACTGAGGAATATGCTTAGATGATATTCAGACATATAAACCACCAGATAAATGGCAAGATGATGCCAATTACAGCACAAATTAAAGTCACAATAAGTATAAAATGCTTTATCTTGGCTAGGAAGCAGTATGCAGAGAAACACAGAAGTAGCAGTACCTTAAAATTAGACCTGAAGTAGAAAACAACCAACTGTAGCATATGAAAGAATGGGATAATAATACGTACGTCAGTTGCATGTAATGAATACAACCTGAAAATCACCACAATTTCCTATACCACATGCAGCCATGTCACACAGCAGCAATGCACATTCTTTAAAAAGATATATCCTAGAAGACACTAGAGATTTTTTTTAATTGATGTAAAACATAAGTAGCAGTCCCTCCTCAGACATGAGCAAACTGTTGCACATCATCATCTGTTCCTGCTCAACAAGCAGAAGGTGCTGTGAACCACCCATAAGGTCCCTCCATAGTGTTGGATCAGGTGTATAAATGGTAAGAGGGCCAAACAGCATGAAATGCAATAATTCCCCCAGACCGGTGAGGTACAAAAGCTACTGTTTCAAATTAGTTTTCTAGATCACCTTCTTCTGAGTTACTCCATCACACACACAGAAGTTTCCTCACGATCAGCCCTCCATGAAGGAGAAAGAAGGAATAGAAGGAATCTGATCCGTCACGTGCTCTTTACATATGTTCACAGCTACAATTACAGGACACACTGCATTTTAAACACACTGCTAATTAAGCAGTGACCTAAAAATGCCACGCAGAGTGGCGTTTCAAACATCTGAAGGATTTCCCTTTCATGCTCATTGAATTATTATGACATGTCAAAGAAATAACTGCCGTCCTGACGATTCGACCAGAATTGCTGTCCACTCTCCAGTCCACCAGGTGCTCGCTGTTTCTTCCAGCACAGAAAGACAGCGTTATGGGCCCTTGGGTACGCTAGCAGCCATCTGAAGCACCAGACAGCTTATGTCTCTGGTCTTGTAACTGGCACGCTTGGCAACCAAAAAGAGACTGGTTCATCCATTTCACTGCTACCTTTGTAATTTCCTTAGTCACAAAGCTGGAAGACACACCACGTCTATTCCTTGTAGCTGAGGCTGTGTTTGAAAATGAACCATAAACAAATCTCATCTTCTTTTCCCAACTATTATTTTTTCTACATTATAGAGGCATTTGCAATAGCACCCCCACCTTCTGTCACATCCCTGGCACACTACTCAAAGCCCAGCCAGGCTGAGGGAGGAAGTTTACCCCAAAGAGCTGAGCAGAACCCGAGGATTCTGAGAGCCACCAGTGACTCCTGTTGCCTTGGCTAAAATAGCTCAAGAGAGACCAGTCTCTAGAGCATGCTGGGTATCTGTGTGGTGAGAAATCAAGTCTCAAAAGGCTTCAAAGAGCTGTTCACTGGGAGCTGTTTGGCCAATAAGCAAGAGAGATTAGCACTACGCACATGAAACAACTCAGCTAATGAAAGTTATATACAAGGAATTAACAAAGTAATTTTTCAAGCAACTTCCTCATTATGTAAGGAAGAGAACAACAGGGAAAGTGCACAAGCAAGGTGAGGAGGGAGGCTTTTCTGTCCAAACAATAATGAACTGGAGATCTGTCTTCTCCGTTTCTGCTGTCTTCAGCATAAAATCTCCCATCTAGTGACAAACATGTTTCAAGCAAAGCACTTCTGGGCAGAAATCTTGCACTGTTTCTACTCCTTCTGCAGTACAACGTTCACAAAACAGAACAGAACAAGAAAGCTTCATGCCTTAGATGTCCCTTATCAGCACTACACATACATGCCAACGAGGTTATTACCCTAATCACATATGTCAACAACAAATTAGCCCTGTTTAAAATTCAGGGGAAACAAAGGCAGAAATCCAATACATGCGTTCACTAATTACAGTCCATGTAATATATTCTGCAAGTCTCCTGTGAGCCTGTTTTGTGGACGCACACACATCGCCTCTTGCCACTGAAAATCAGTTCAGTGTTCTCTGCACAAATGTCGCCACTTCTGCCAAAATCTTTTCTAGCACTTCCATTCTCCATACCACAGAAAGGAAACTGTTAGTGCCAGCAAGAATGAATATGAGGTTTTGTCCTCTCTTACTGCTGCACACTTACACACTTAAACGAAAGGCGCACAAACTCCCTGCCTGTTCACTCTAAAGCCATTCGTTAGAAAATTGCAAGCTATTGCTTCCAGGTCAGGCTTTGCAATGAGCAAGGAGAGAAAAATAGCTGCTAAGACAGTTTTGTGCGTTCACTTCCAAGAGAAAGCAGAGCATCTTACACTTTATGAAACATGAAAAAAAATCAACTGATGCGTCTCATGCTACCCACAAGCTGCAAAATAGCAAGAAGTGGCCTGTCTGGGGCTTGACTGAAAGATGGTGCTTCCCAGAGGAGAGGGCAATATCATATCAAAGACCACCACTGTCTCATTTGGAAAGAAGCTTTCTTAAGAACCTAACATAATGAATTGTGCCTACAGTTCACGTGTTCTGATATTTCCTCTCCTTGCCCTTAGAAGACATTCCTGAGAGTGTCCAAAGCCAAACAGGATAATTTATTTCCAGGAAATCTCTCCCTTCCTACTATTTGCCTTCCTCAATAATTCATACTACTGAGCACAACGCAGTCATCCCTGTACTGCTTCATGGAATCATCCCAATTAGGTTGTTACGAGAGTCGCTAAAAATAAAATAGAAAGTACTTTCAGAAATTTAGAATTTCGTGAAAAGCAGAATATTTCAGCTGTCTCTAATAATACCTAGGGCTAGTGAAAGCACGTCAAGTTGACTCCCAGGAACCATTACCAGCTCCATACTCGCAGCAGGTGTGCTGGTAAGCTGTGGGCTTATTAGAGCACTTTGTGAAGAATATGTGATAGTCCTGATTTTACTCGGGTTAGACACAAAAGCAGCTCACTTAGCATCCAACTTATTTTGTGTTTGGGGTTTTCAAAACCAGACACAAGCAAATTTACAGATTAACTTCAAAGCATCCCATAAGTATATGCCCGGAGAACAAAATTCATGTTGCTTAACACAACATTAATGGTAGTTAAGGGTAAAGAAGCAAACTTATAAAAGCTGCAGTCTCAAATCAATGGTATTCATAAATCCAGACTGAATTGTTTTGCCTTTAAGAAAAAAAAAAAAAGTGATAAAACCTAGAAGTTTAATGCATAAAGTATTTTGGAACATTTTGTTTTGCAGTTTGACACAAGACACACAATTCAGTTACCCAAAGGAATCTTTCTGGATTATAGTTTTACCCAAAATAAAATAACACAAAAAGTCTTTGGATAATCCTGAAAGATTTTTTCCTAGCAAGCCAATGACATTAATCTTACACATCGTACCAATTCTGACAACAGCAGAAGAAATAAAAAGCAAACCAAACTTCAAAGACCGTGGAATAAGGTTTTTCAGAAGTGTTCAGTACTGGGCTAATGAGAATTTTATCATTAACTTCTCTTGGAACAGGATTAGGTCTAATACAAACACTTCTGAATATCTCTAGCAGTGAGTAATGAAAGCAGGAGGAATACAAGATGATGTACAATCTGCAGGTAGAACTAGTGAATATCTAATAGGGTATTTTCCCATTTTCCCATACAGCATCTGTCAACGTGTAATCTAAATTAACAACTCTGCAGTCTTGAACTGGTTCATTTTCCATCTCCTTATCAGGAGTATAGAGAAGACTGCCAGGGTAGACTGAAGCATGTACATGACCTGCACATTTTAGCATAATATAGGTATTAAAAAAAAAAAAAAAAATGCTACTCCCCCTACAATGCTTTTGAGTAAGATGCATGTTTAAGGAAGAGAAACATTTGTACTATTTCAAGAATTATTACCAACACCTTTCCTAAAAAATGCTTCCACAACACAACTGCAGAAGCAATTGTCCACAACTCCCTATCATCCACAGAGACACCCCATTCATGGAAGTTAATATCGGATCTCCAACAAGTCTAGTGCAACCTCACTTTCTGTTTTGCAATATGATTAATGGTAGATCCGAATTGTTAAATAGTGAAGTTTGGCTTATCACTACAGTATACACACTAAATAACCATTTCCAGGTCATTTCACATTTCCTGTGTTCCATTACTCTGCTGACGGGAAATCTTCCATATCCAACATTTAGGTTTTGGAATCATAGTAAAGGTATGGATACAATAGTTGATTTTATTTTCAAATGGCTTGGCAGAAGACAGTTCCCAGTGCTGTTTGAAGAAGTGACAAAGAGCCTAATGACTATGGGAGAGGCAGAGACACTTAACAACTTCAGTGGGGTTTGGATCATTAGCAGTAATTGAATGCAGGACACCAGGCCAAGTTTTGCCCTCAAATCACACCAATTAGAGACTGATATCCAACTACAGGGACATTTTTGTCTGTTAAGCCTGCCTACATTAGCTACATAGCGGTATGATTTTTTTTCACCTCAATCCAGTGCACTGGGGAGGAAAACTTGTGCTTCCTAACCATTTCATCTGAAGGTTAGGAAACAAAAGATTTTAAACAAAACCTTGTATTGCGTGTCTTTTGGTGTTACCTTGAATGCTGCTATGCAGTGCAGGCTGAGTAATGTCATCACCAGCACCAGGAACACTGTGGCCAAGTTCCTCACGTCCCAGATGGACTCAATCAAAGGGATGCTGCCGACCTGCCAGTCGTAGCACAGAGTGATCGGTGCCAGCAGAAGCCATGCATTGAAGGCCAGAAGGTAGGAATAAGTTAGAAACCTGCAAAAGAAAACAGGTAATGTAATACACGGAATAACTACTGACACATGTGATGTCTTCCTTCAGCAATTACCACTTACTATATGGGAGGAGGAAGTAAAAAATTAGCTCTGCACTCACAGGCAATACTATACTTCTCTGTCAATAAAGACATGCTAACACAGGTGATGGGCAATTCAACAGGTAATTTAAAGAAATAACATAAGATCAGTATTTATGTGGTTTCTATGCACCAGCCTTTGGAAAACTAAGAAATCATTATTTCCCCTTTGAATGTTGGGTTTTTGAAGTGACTGTCTACCAGCTTCAACAATAAATGAATAATAACTAAGCCGGTACCTACACATATTGAACTGTTTCACAGTTCACTGCATCACTCCTACAATACAAAATTGTCCCTCTCGCTAGGTTTAGCTTACAATTTAGGATTTCTCCTATGTGCACAATATTGAGCAATTAAAGTTAGACCTCTCTGTCTTTTCTCTTTACATGCCAGCACAGAGAGAAAATACAGAAGAAAGGAGGCACAGGGTGATTCTCGGCTGATCCCATCACAGCTTATTAGGGCTGGTGACAGCTTGCATGCAACAGCCACAGAAGTGATCGAGAAGTAGGGAGCCTTTCAAATTGTTGTAATCTTCATTAATTGGTATTCTCAATAGAGAGGAAATTAATGGGGAATGGAAACAGGGAACCATGCTGCCCTCTGGAAAGCATGCAGTGCTTTTAGAAGACTAAGCAAGAACAGCATGTGTGCAACTGGACTAAAGAAAATGTTGGGGGGAGAGGGGAGGGAATGGAAAAAGAAAAAGAAGAAAANACCAACATCCCCTTCTCCCTGTCAGCCTTTTGATGCTTGGCACCTACTTGCCCAAAAGTGCATCTGCCTGAAATCACACATATCAAAGTTTGAATACTTTCATATGCAAGAGGCTCAAGATTATTCCAACAAGTGGGAAGTCAAGCAAAATTGCAACAGCCTTAGAACAGACAAACCCTTCCTTGGTCTGCAAATGGAAAAATCCACAATGTAGACAGCCCCAAAGACAACAAACACTCAAAAATAAATGAAATTATACTCTACCCTGCATAGGATTTCTTCCACCTGAGCCTGCTTGGGCCCAGTTGCCATGGTACCTTTGCAGGTTTATTAAAACGATAACAAAGGATGCCCAAGAGATGTCAAGCCATGTAGACAGAGTTTTGTTTCACTTGCTACTTGCAAACATACCTCTCCTCTTTAGGGTCAAAATGCCACCCCTTACAACAGCACTGACAATACTTGTGGCAGACAGGGTAAGACACCAGGCAGGCAGGACTGAAGTTCCCAGATGGATGTTGGGTCAAGACACAGGGATGAAAAGGGCCTAAATTTTTGTGAAACTGTTTTTAAATGACCACAAACAACTAGGGTGTCAGTTTCTCTTCTCATCTGAAAAACAAACGTCTCCAACAGCCCAGCAACCCAAAAGCAGGGAGGCCCAAAGAGCTGGATTAATGTTTCATTGTAAACAGTGGAAAAGGCACATTCTCATTTCCCCACTAATCTTCCTAAGCTCCCAGTTCTGATGGAAAATGAAACATTCCCACATTTTTAAGGTTTCTAGCCATTTGGTACATTTTTCTTTCATCCCTCTATCTTCCCCCCCCTTCCCCATCCTGAGGGAGTAAAGGAGGGGAAAAAATGATAGAAAATCCATCTCCTCTCCTAACAGAGGCAGTGATTAAAAAGACAGTTTCTATTTAACAAAACATCTCTCAAAAACATAATCTGATTTTACTCAAAATACTCTTATAGTTTTGATTGTTCACTATTCCTAAAGAAACAAACATGTCTTTTCTAGTTATCAAACCACTCTTTTCTGGCCTGCATTACAGAGAGACATGGCAATGCAGAATCTGGTGGAGCTTCATCAAGCCACAGCGTTCACTCACGATGTTATGTGTGGCCCAGCCCCATCTCTGCTCGGTCGCAGTGCAAAACAGACTTCTGTATCAGCCTCAATACAACATCAGCTCAGAAAAGATTCCCAGCACTTATTTACTTAAAAAAGCCAAACTGAGACCAAGTTCTAGCTTTACTCTTCAAAGAAGAAGCACGCCCATTTATGTCCACCTGCATAATGTCAGGGCATAGGACACCGTTGCAAGTCTGTATATTAGACAGGATTTTCAGAAGCAGTGAGTTCATTCTGCACTTGTTGCCTTAGGAGAGGCAGTTTTTGGAGGGAGTGTCCTGTTTTGCCCTGGCATATTAACATTTTCAATAAGCATTGCTACATTAATGGAAATTTGTATGCAAACCACAACACACACCAAAAACCTTCCTCTACTTTCTCAAACTGGGCTGCTGGGTAGGAAGTAACGAGACGTTTTGGATCTTAGCAAACCGCAGCATTGCAGTTAAAGAGGGACTATTGGCTTCTCTGCATCTTCACTGATAAGGCAGGAGCTGATAAATCATTATGCAGCACAGAGTAAATAAACACAGCTTGCTGCCATAACACACTGAGTCAGTTTAACAAATTTTAAGAGGAATTTGGGGTAGCCAGATTAGAGTGCTTTCATGCATTTCTGCTGGGAGGTTAGGACAAACTGCTGTTGAAGATGTGAAGACACGCTCCAGGACACTCACTGATCAGAAAATGTTTGTAAACAAGTGTCTCTTTCCCTGTGCTTGAGGGGCTTCCATCTTCCTTGGGAGTCATGTGCACAACTCTCTGCCAGAGGCAGGTCCCAGAGGAGAAGGACAATCGCTCCATTCTATTACGGCAATAATTAGTGTCTTAAATACACTCTGCCAACAGCAATGAGCTATTTTAAAGCCTGTGACTGTCATTACCATCCAGGTATGGTTGACTGGTTTGCCTCTCCAGACACCCTACTGGAGAACTCTTGGCCATGTCTCTCATTGCAAAGGCTGAACACCCTCATTGAACACGTGTGTGCCACCAGCAGGCATGGAAGCAAGATCCAGCAGAGCACTGCCTGATTTTTGGAGATGTTTGTTAGCTGCAAGAAAGCCTTGAGTGAGCTCTGGTTCAAGCTGAAGTTTGGCTATGCTTTCAGCATTGGTAACCTCTACTTGAATGTGATGGATGGCTGTATAAAATAAAACACTATAAACTATCACTATTCTAGGTACTAGGAATAACAGGATGCTAATAATAGTGACTGACAATTCAGTGCTGCGTTTTACTTGTAGCTCTTGAAAGCACATGATATTCCTTTACATCCACGTGGCTCTCATATTCCTAACCAGGGAGAAAGCTAAAAGCAGGAGAAATTCTGGAAGAACCCTCTCACCAAAACTGACATAACCTGCACATTTTGAAAAGACTCAAAGATTCATTGAGGCATTCCAGGAGCTAATTACATTTCAGCAGCCTACCTGCAAATGGCAACAAAAGTATTTTCTTTTAATTAGTTGACTAAGTGAATAACATTTTCAATTAATGATCTTTTCTATATTGCTGTTCATGTCTGCTGGAATTCCAAGGGAGAAAAATCCTTGCCTGTAACATCTCCCTGTCTATCAGTTAATCCCAGGGATGACAGAGTATTACTGGTGAGGTGATTGGAAGAATCTGCCTCTTAATTGGCAATCAGTTTTCCCCCAGGCTGGTTAACAGCATTTGCATTACAGCAGAGTCGCTTTTCTAATTTGCAAATTGAACATGGAAATCCAAGTTTCAGCCGGCATCAAGTGTTTCTTTTCACTTCTCAGTATCTCTGGCATGTTCATAAAAACAGAGCTCCTCCTGTGGGTAGCAGGTGTTGTCATGGCAATCCAGTTTGTTTAGTTTTAAATTTTTTAGTTTAAATGTACTCTTGTGTCCTTTGTTTGAGATAAATACAGGATGACTCATATCTTGAACCTGTTGCAGAAAACAGCTATCTGAACTGATTACTTCTTCTGCAAAAATGAAAGTACAGGGTGCTACTTAAAGCTATAAACAACATGACAGAAAAATACTCGAGGGATTGTCTGTTACCTTTTGTTGCAAGAGAGACTAACAAGCTTGAAAAAGCCCCAGTCTCAGCTCTGCCCAGCCCAGGCAATCAGAGCACATGAGGATCATGAGGCTAGCTAAGAAACCACAAGATTTATAGACATCTATGAGGACTTTCACTTGCTTTTAGATTTTGGAGCATTTTAGGCTTTTTTTTTCCACAGCTCCCAGGGACTGAGATTATAGATTTCTTTCTAAAACTGGGCTATGCGAGTGACCACAAAACTGAGACCATGCCCCACTGAAGCTGCATGGAAAAGTGAGGGGCAGTGACCCTATTCTTTCTAGGTGCATACAGTGATGCAACCTACCACATACACAGTTCTGGGACAACCCATCCCATTCCTGGCAGAAAGCCTTATCCCAAAGACCCACCAGTGTATTCACTGCAAGTGGAAGACTCTCCTGCACCAGGGATTTTAGTAAGTTAAAGGCAAAATGTTCTCCTGGATGGGAAAAAAAATGGACCTATCTAGAAGACAGGTGGTAACAGTGCACTTAACTGGTATTTGGGAAAAGAAGGGGGTGTTCGAAGAAGCAGGGGATCTGAAACCGAAGCAGAAAGATAGTCGTTGCTCTTTCAGCAGTCACAGACCTTGTTAATGCTCTTCTGAGAAGAAGACCTATACCCTGCCAAGGGCTCTGGGAAGTTTCAGTTCACTGTAAGGGTGAAAAGAACTATTTATTAGGGAAAAGAGCTTCTCACTTGCGTTAACAGCTGAACTGCTTTCAGCTCAAGGCTCTCTTCATCCTCTACAAAGCCCTAAAACCAAGTGTGTTTGATGAGCTGCTTCACAATAATGTTCTCCTAGGACACACGTGGCTGCAATTATAACCAGGTGGTGATATTTAAGGATAATGTCTTAAAATTGTATGTATTTGCGCTTCCCCTGGGGAACTGCCACTACAGTCATACCTTCCCACATGAGTTTATTTTCCTGCTCTATATATTGTCAGCCTAAACATTTTCTTTTCATAGCCTTAGAAGAAACGTCACACTGTCTATCCAGCACATTCGGTGATGGTGGAGTAAGACTACACAAACAAGCAACAGGCAGACAGATCCCAATTTAACATCCAAATGCAAGTATCAGCTAGACAGAAAATACTTATAACTGGAAGAAGTGCCTGTGTATTCCCTTTCATCAAAACTTTTGCATTTAGGGGGAGAGAGCTGCCAGTCAGTAGAGGACAGGAGTGGGAAAGAGAAAGATACTGATAAACAGGCAGCTGCCACTTGATGAATAGCAAGGTAGCTCCTCTGGCAGGTGGGTTTGTGTGCACCGGGGACACAGGAGGAAAGGCAGACTGCGTTGTCCTCTATAGTTCACAGTGTGAAGAGCTTTGATCTAGTGAATGGCTCGCTCTCAGTTGTTTCAACTCTGCAGCTAAGAATCTAAAAAATACCAAATTCTTGAAGAGTAGAGGCTTTCAAAGAGTCTGTGAATTTCCAGTGAAACCCAAGCCTGCTGTCGGAGTCTCAGTGATAGAAAACATGGCATTGATCTTGTACTGTTTTCTGTTTGCAAACCCCCTCGTGCTGTGGGTAAGAGTGTGCCTTGTGATCAAACATTGCTCCTCAGCTTGCCACCTACAGCAGCATGCTCCAGAAGTCACACAGCCAAAGCCCCCAGCCACCAGGGTGGGCAACGGCTTCAGAAGAGGCTCACTAAGGCAGCAGGGATTGGAAGGTTCTCTGGACAGCCGCTGAGATACCGGTGGCTGATCCTCAGGAAATTAAAATCCAGACCTCATAAACCCACTTTGATAATGTTTTTGGAAATGGTCCATTGCACCTGGGAGCATTACCTACCCTGCGCTGGCAGGAGCCAAAGGGATGTCCTGGACAAAATGCTTTGCCTCAGAGACCAGTCATAGTCTGGCCCTCCCGCAGGGAAGTATTTTGAGAAGCAAAATGCATTGCCTATAGGAGTCAACGGCCTCTGCTTTGGCTGCACCCTCTCTACTCCATATGTAGGCTTTTGGCCAGGAAGGCTTGTTGTGTAACCAGCACTTGCAGCAAGAACCATGACCCATTAAAAATGCCTATCAAGCTGATTTTCAGAGCAGCGCTACCTACCTGGGTTTGCTCATTAAACCAAGAAAACTTGAGACAGATGCTCAAGTATTTCACGTGGCTCTGGGAAAGCAAGTTCCACTGGGAACCTGCTACAGAAGTATGGTCTTTGCTTTGTAGCACCATCTTCTAGATAGCCTTCCCCTTGACCTCAGCCTCCCCTTGGAATAAAAAAAAAAACATTTTACATTTAATGTATGGGCTGTCTGGCCTCTGGGTGTGCATGACAGCAATTCTGACCAGCACTGTTGCTCACCCTTTTGCCTACAAGTGACTCTTGAATCCTGCAAGCCTGCAGAGATTACATGTAGGGCTGAAGTTAAGCACCTCTGGACACACAAAAGGCGGCACTGACAAAACAGGCAGAACTTTTCCACTCAGGAAACATATGCAAACCTGGCTAATTAAGAACTGATATGTCACAGGGGTCCATTTTAATGCCATTTCCTACCCTAAGGTCAGTGAAAATCCCGTAAAAAAGAGTAGCTGCTCCAGTTGACCTCTACTGTCTTGGCAAAACTGGCTGGCACAGGGACCCACTTCTCTAGCACAGGTCCGCTCTGTGCCTTTCAGTAGTTCGTTCCCTTTGAAGTTACATTTGGGATGATTAAATGCAGCGCTCCGAAAACAGTCACAAATCTCTGTTAAAAGGAGCACGCACCAGTTTTTATGGATAAGCATTTCTTCAGCCTTCTGCGGCACTGAATTCTCATTTACCTGATTGAAACAGAGAAGAAATGCAGAAAGACAGCACACAGAGAGAGCGGTTCAACCACAGGACAATGTTGTTATCTCAAGGCAGTCTTAGTAGAAACACATTAACTATTTAAAGCAACACTACAAATAGGCCTGCTTCACGTTCAACAGTGATCAGCCAAAGGACATCACAAGGCAAACACCATCAGAAATTAATATAATTTGACTCCTGAAGATAGAGTTTAAAAAAACCACATTTTCTTAGTTTGAAATCACTGGTGGGTTTTCACCCGTTTCATGCACCATGAGATGTGTGGCACAATGAACTCTCCCCTTGTCTTACCATGGTGTTAGTAATACTATCTGTTTATACAGAGGCCTCCTACTTCTTTCCCCTGAAGAATGGCAGAAGAAAGACACATTGTGAGAAACGTCTGAAGCATGACAGCCCACCGCTCAACGCCCGGCTAACACTCAAGCTGCACTTCAGCGCACTGTTTACCTAAAGCTGGGTAGCTCTCAAAGCCTTTCCAATTGCATTCTTCCTCACCTTTCATCTAACACCAGCCAGAATGTTTTAACAGAGGCTTGGGATTGGTTTTTCTACGGCAACAGCTTACCCATAGCAGATTTGGGGATGGCAAGTCACACTGACTGGAAATCTGTTTTCTTTATGGTAGGTCACTGGAGAAGGTATGTCCTTTCTGCAGCATACAACAGCCTGTTCAGGACTGGCTGTAATGGCAGGGCTTACAAATAGGAGGATTCCAAACACCTTCATTTCTGCTTCTGCTGAGAAAAGGTATGATGCACCGATTTTGTCTTCTCAAATCACCCTTGCCAAGCAACACACTGAAGGACATGGAACTGTGGCTTTCATTTGTGTCACTGTAAGTTTTAAGGTATTCTGGAGTATTAGAAAAATCCAGTATGTTGCAGGGACTTACACATTCATATTCTGATTCCAGAGCTTTTATTTGCATCCCCATTCACTTGTAATTTTAAGGACAGTAATTTAGTGAACATACTAAACAGATGATTTTTTTTTAAGACTGAAAAACTGTCACTTTTTCAGCATATTTCATCTCCAATGGTTAAATAAAACATTATCTGTCTACTTTAATTTATATATTTGTGTTGTCCAAGATTGGAAACAGGTTACACAAAACATACAGTCATGTTCTAAGGCCAAACTGGGCCACACCAAAGGTCTGTTGAGATCAGGATCCTCTCTCCAGCAGTGACCAAGAATTAAGGCCAAGCAAAGCATACAAGAACATATTTTGGTTTTTTTCCCAGTTTCTAGCTAGCATGATGTCCCAGAGTTGGATGTGGTTTCTGCATATTTAGTAGCCTGGATTTCTTTTTTTAACTTGGCAAATCTCTCTTTGAGCCTGCATAAACTTTCAGCACACCCACAGCATCCTGCAGGAAGGAGCACCCCAGCTCAATTAACTACCTGTTGCACGCTGTCTTCTTGACTTACTTTGAATCTGTCTCCTCTTAGATTCATTTGATATACCTGAACTTCTATATGCTCCCCTCCTCCACACAATCACCAATGCACAGACCTCTCTCACAGCCTCAGACATCTACTTTACACTACAAGCATTGTAAAGGCTGACAAAATCTCACCTCATTACTCAAACTCATTTTTCAAACCCTTAACTTACACCTACCCCTAATTTTAGCCACATTTGCCAGCCTGGGGACAAACTGTGTCTGTGCAGCTCACCAGCTGAACCAGCTCACCAGAAACCTTGTGAGAGTTAACAACACACTTTTGGGTTCATCCTATGTCAGCCAAGACCCTAATTTCAGAATTAATTTTACGCATTTCACAAAGACCGCCACACATTTCCAAACTGCTGTTTTACTTTTTTATTCCACTTGTCATCAGCCTTCCTTCTAGACCCCACAGCGATGGCCAAGTCTTGCAATAACTTCCAACTCTGTAGAAAACCCTAACATTTACCCTGGTGAGACATGCACAATAACCGTATTTCCAGCTCAATGGAAATAAAGACAACTGTTTGCACACCGAAACTCCCATTGCAGCTTTGCATGATCTTCAGAGAGTTAAAAAACAACTTGCCCACTGACTGAACACTAACCCTCGCTTCATCCATAGTTAAGGTGTTAGTAACCAGATCAAGATCATCACCCAACATTGGCCTCTCTTTTAGTTTCATGGGGCTTCTCCCTTCTGGTTGCGATATCAACCCTAGCTCCTCCAGTCCCTTCCTCCCAACTCAACCCAAATTGCAAATTGCATCCTGGTTTTAAACTCAGTGCTGTGACCTAATTACTGCCTTCAAAACCTCATTAAAAGCCTCTCACACCAAGTCTTCATATGTTGTTGCTATAGGTGTCCACACCTTAGGAACACACACTGTTTTTCAGATTCTCTGAGGCTGGACTATAACCACAAACTCTCCCATGTTACTGGACAGCCACCAGTTGGGCAAGCATGCACACGCACCAGCACTTACAGGGCATCATTGAGCCTTGATATCCTAGACCCTAACCTAATGTCACCCCTAACACTAGGACCAGCAAGTTTTATTACCTCCAATACACCTAACAGCACTCCTTATTTTCACCCTGTGGAAACACCAGGCTTTGAAAACAAGCTTATCTCTCCAGCCTCTCTCTTCCTTGCATCTAAGCCCTGCACCTCAGCCTCGCCTTCCCGCTGGCCAGAGACACAGATCTTATTGAACACCAGGCCAACGGCACTTGCCTTGCTGTCTCCATCTGACATCCTGGTCCTGAACTCATGATGACTGGCACAATGTCAGCTCTGACCACGGTAAGATAAAGTGAAAGATAAAAGTGAAAATTATAGTCTCAGACTGAAAGAGGAGATGAGGAAGGAGAAGGTTTGTTGCCAAGATATGGGCTGTGGTAAGTTTTTGCATCGTAGGCTGTCAGTTCAGAGACAGTTACGGGTCTCTGTCTAGCTTGAAGGATTAACCACTCACCTGTTCCACAAAAATTTGCCACCCCAGCTGTCCAGAAACTTACCCTAAGATATCATCCACTTTGACTAATTAGTCTTCCCACAGCTCAAGACTGGCAAGATACAGCAACAAAAATAAAGCACTCATCTCCAATTTATCATTTGTAGGGTGACCCCACAGGTCTAACATGAAGAATACTGCCAGCAGTGCAGCTGGGCCTATAGCTAGCTTTGAGGCAGTCAGGGGATCACGCACTATTTTGAAGTGAAGAGTTAGGCTCTGGATTCAGTAAATAAAGCATTGCTGAGCAAGACTAACATGCTGGCAGGTGGATCTTGCAGGCTTAGGGTGGTGCATGGATCAGGATAGCTGTGTTTTGGCCTCTTACAGGTTGTTTGGTTGCAAGTTCAAAATAGTGGTCAGTTTAAGGTCTGAGTACAGAAAAACAAGAATTGGAGAGAAGAATGTATAGGCAGATTCTGCAGGTACCTCACATCTAAAATGAAGGTTCATGCAGGAGACGAGGGTTAAGACCCTGCTTCTTTCTACATCCTGTCATTCCCAGAGGGCAAGAACAACCATTATCACCTAGCTGTTGCAGCAACATGTTGTCAGGGTCCTTATGAGCCTCACCTGGCCCCACACCTAATGCCCATTGCTTTAGGAGCCCCATTTCAGCCCTAGTTCCTGGATGAACATTGAACTTGTGCTGTAGGCAGCCTGTCTCCTGGATGGACTCCCTCAGACAAATGCTGTCCTAGCTGTTCCTAGCTCCTGACTCTCATGATTTCTCCTGGATGGACTTTGGGCCAATGTTGCAGCCTTGCCTCCAGTTCCATCTCCTGACGAAACCCTGACCAAGGTTCAGAAAACCTACTTTTCAGAAAACCTACTTTTCTATTGTCAGGACCCCTGCCTGAGCATCAGCCGTGGGAAGCTGGTGCTAAATCAATAGAGAAGGAACTGAAGAGCTAAATTTAACTCTGCATATTAGAAAGTTATATAATGGCTGGCATCCAGGCTTGCTGAACGGATGGGTTTTCTGGATGGAAGATACAGGCTTCTGGGTAAATTGGCTAAATTGAGGATTAAGACCAAACTCAGCAGAAGTGGAAGAGGTGGGCTAACTGGAGGGTTCTAGAATCCCTCCAGAACAATAATACTGTTTTTTACTGGCAAGGCTCTCCTTAATTAGGTTTGGAGCAGGTAGGTGTTGCTGGACTGCAGGTAAAGCCAGGACTGCTGCTGGCGCTAGGGAGGACCTCAGCCAGCAGCACTCTCACTTGTCTTTCACAAAGCTGTTAATAAAATCCAGAGTGCTGGTGGCAAAAATAGTCACTGTTTCCTACTCTAAGAATTACTTAGCTTTTGCATTTAAAAAACCTTCCCCTGTCATTACAAGACATAAAGAGACAAACACACGAAAGACATCTGCAGCACAGAATATGAAATTGGAATCAGGCTGGGATCATTTATGACTTGATGACCCCCATCTCAGCATAAACATATCAAAAAGGGACAGCAGCAAATCCTTCACGCCGTGCTGCACAGAGTCTGGTATTAATGACCCTGCCAGAAATGCTGCGAAGAGATCAGAGCTTTCCAAGTCAGACAACGTGCTTCCTGGAAGCAGTTTTAGCCTTGATGGTAATAGGAGCTGTTGTCACATTATCATAAAGGTCTGCCAAATGAGATCCAGTTCGACTCTGCAGCTGATGGTGAATAAGGGTTTCTTGATCTTAACCTGTCTCTCAGCTGCAATTCCACTGTTGGAATGAGGAGCCAGCAAGGCCAGAAAGTGACACAGAGGAGGACTGTTCCCGTTTGCATTTGAGACATCACAAAATTCCTCCAGAAGCCTCCAACCAGTTCAGTAGCTAAACAGAGCAGTTATGCACATGGCCCTGTCTTAAGAGGAAATCAACTTCCTACCACCTTCTTGGAGCACTGGTCTGG
Source organism: Thinocorus orbignyianus (assembly GCA_013400375.1). NCBI lineage: Eukaryota > Metazoa > Chordata > Aves > Ciconiiformes > Thinocoridae > Thinocorus > Thinocorus orbignyianus. Next base: position 1,000,146 of record VXBW01004663.1, read on the forward strand.
TTACGTCTGGAGGAAAGAGCTAAGTCGCAGTTGCCACCGCCTCACTGGTCTGGCCCAGCAGAGCCAGAGGGATGAGGTATCAGCACACCTAACCACACACCAGGTTCCCAAGCAAGGAAAAAAACCAAACATTTTTACCATATTTAAGCTTTTATGTATCTTTAAAAAAAAAAAAAAAGTGATGAAATAAAAAAAAATCTGTTAGCACAAATTTCAGGTTTGTTGTTTTTAGTTAATCCACAGCAGCTCATCTTATACTTAGCCAGAGCTGTGCAGTACTCTGTGTCATCAGGATTCTGCCTTCCTCCTTCATTAATAAGCCACTTATATTCCATCTACAAGCATGGTCATCCTCTTCTTATGCAAACTTCATCTGAATCCAAAACTCTGAATGCTTGCATCCCATTTCCCAGAAGCAGCCAGTTTTAAGGTTCAGGATTAAGCTTCAGTCACTGGGCTTTCCAGTCCTGTGCTCTGGCAATTAAATGTCTTTGGGCTTTGCATAAAAATAAGCTCACATTTTTCAGCAAGAAAGCATCTGTAAGACAACTCCACAGGACCCTGAGTGTACTTTGGGGGTTCAAATAATGCTGGTTGCTTTTTATTCTAGATAGAGCCGCAAGGAGAAGTAATTAAGTAAAAACAACAAAAAAAAGTTTTCTCATTTGCCATCTGTAAAACACTTCAGCACAGGGAAAAAATAACATCAAGACTACACTTTTGAAATTTTTTCTTTGATTAGTAGCATTATACCTCGTCAGTAAATATGGTGAGAATGAAGCTGGATTGTCCTGTTCCGAAAACATCGGCATGGATCCTCCCATTATCCAGAGGCGGAAATACAACACAAGAATCACCTTCAAAGAAGAACATCTCAGTTAGCAGTGCACTAAGAAGAACTAAGCCTCCAGCAAAATTTTCGTTGGGATAGCTCTCCATGTTCTGCTCTGTGCCTAGAAGGGAATCAGCTCAGCAGTTTAGGCAAAATTCAATTTTGCTACCCTATGCAGGGTGACAAACGTGCTGACCCCCAGCACTGACAGCAAGCTCTGTTGTTGTGTGTCCCCACTTCCCATGTGCGTGTTACTGCTAGCAACTGGTATCTCTCTGCTACTCATGACAGAAGAAGCATTTGGAAGGACAACTCTGTCACCCTGCTGTGGCTCAGACTGCAGAGTTTTGCTATTGACCTCTACCTAAATACAGAGGGGAAAAGCATGGCAGAGTCTTAACAGCTATTATTCTCCACTCATGCTGGCACAGGTATAAGGGCAAGATCCACTGGTGTCCCTCGTGCAGTGCAATCCTAATCCCTGGAAGGACTTCCTGCAGGCTGGCACTCCTCTGCCTTTCTGGGAGCCACTTGTCAAGGGACAAGCAAGGGGATTCAGCTCCTAGAGCAGCACAAGGAGTCGCACACACAGCAAACCCCTGTAGAGGTGCTGGTTTTCTCTCCTGCAACATGTCAAGTCCTGCTTGGAGCACGTCAAGCAGCATGGATACGCAGACAGAGCTTTTCTTGTGACTCTTCCTAAGCCCTGCACTTAAACTAATGCCATACCACTGAAAAGTCATCACACAGCATCAGAGTCCCCCCTGTATTTAGGGCAGGAAATACTTGCAGATGATTACACGTTTTTAAGGTCAACTGCTATAAATTAAAAGAGAATTTGAACTGAAAACACAGCAATATTCTTGTCTCTGCCTAGCTGAAGTTTTCTAGACTATTTTCCAAGACTAACTTTGTATTAAGATTTACCATCTAAGCTTTCTAAGTCTTTTAGGATACCACCACACAATGTTCACCCTCATCACACACAGAGAAATACACGGGCAAGTCCATTCGTACTTACGTAGCTTATCACCAAAGCAGCTCTCTTCAAAAAAGGCCTTGCCGTGTACAAGAAATTCTGGTTGTTATTTGCAGTCAGGTAGCTGAAATATAAGGAAACAAACATTTGTTGTGATGCTTTGAAACAATAACTCATTTTTCAAACTGGAAAAAAGGCTGCACATTGTTTTAACCACTCTAAACTAATGTGCAGTAATAATGACATCACTATTACTCTTCAAAGCTTTTTCCACATGACTGAAGCAAAATACTGAGACCACTTCAAATAATACGTGTCATAATACATTGCAGTTTCCTCATCAAAATCTGGTTTTGTTTTTCTTTTTTTTTT
>VXBW01004663.1:1002348-1059637 GCA_013400375.1 Thinocorus orbignyianus
TTTTTTTAAACAATCATCAATTAACTCCTTAATCCTCAGAAAAAAACCCATGTGTCTCTCACTAATATTGCTGTCTTCAGACTCCCGGAAGACTGTACTGAGAAGCGTTTTTAAAAGGTCACCCAAACAGAGCAATTAAATTTTAGGCCATGATTAAAATGCAAAAACTTGTTCCCAGCTCTCTGCTCAGTCTCTAGAGACAGGAATAACTGCCTAGCAGAAATGAACTTATTTTAAGCAATTTTTTTTTTTTTTTAAAGTGTACTCTGCACGCTTAAGTTTCATTATAAGTCTGCTGACAAGGTGTTATGATAATTAACTGCACAGAGACAAACACACAGGTGGGTATTATTGCCGAAGCATTCATAAGAATCTTCCTGTTTCTCAATGAGTAAAATTAAACTGTACCTGGAGCCAAAACTACACATTTATTTTAATATAGAGTAGAAGCACTTGCCAAATTCTAAGGAGCTTTCGTAATATAACAAATGATGCCATACCAATGACATTAATTTAATGATAATTCCATTTCTATTGAACTTACAGAGGCCTCATCATTGTAATAAAGCGATAAGAAAAAAAAAAGAATTACAGAAGAGACAACACTAATATTTTAAGTATATAGGAGCTAGAAAACTATTGAAAAAATGACAGATAATTTTAAGAAGTTATATATATCAAGTAAACAAAATAAATTCCGAAGTAAAACATTCGCAGGTTCCTCTGTGTAACATACAATCAGTACTGGGATACTCAATTTAAATTATTTACAAAAGCTGCAGCATGAATCACCATCCCTGCATGCAAGTTACCTTTCCAAGCATGAAAGCATCATACATTTCTCCTGTGAACATCTAGCATATAAAATGCATCTTATTTGCTCTCCAAGCTCCTCAACACAGTCTATCATCTAATTGCTTTCACCCTTCAAGTCTTCGAAAAAACAAGATTGCAGCACTTCCAAGTGCTGCTAAGAGTCTTTAATATCTGGCTTTTTGTTCAAATTTTCTATAGTAGGAAGTTTGCAAGCCTGGTCACCATGGCAAGATGGAGAAAAGATTACACTGCAGACAAAAGCACCAGGGGCAAAGCCAGCAAGAAAGAGAGGCGGCATTTAACAAAATGAAAGAAGCACATCTGGGTGTTCTCTACAAAATAACTGCTCTTAAGAAAACTTTCTCTAAGTGTTGTGCCTAAAAACTTAGGAACTGAACCACACATTGTAGAGCAAGCCAGATGACTTTCAGTCTTTGGTGTCTACTTATTTACAAATGTTGACATTTAAGCGCCGAATCTGAATTAAATGTCAGACTCGTCTTCAAGGGCTGAACTCTGGAAAGTGCAAAGTTTTTTGAGCTCCCACTGATTTTAATCAGGCTCCAGCAAGTACGAGTGAGATGAAACTAAGCCTTCAGCTGTCTCTCTCCATGAAAGGTCAGGTTGGCCTTCAAGTGTTCACTATGGCCCTGCTCCAAAGCCCACCGGAGCCAAAGGGAAAGACTCCCAGTGACTTTAATAGCATTTGGATCAAACCCCGGTCTTTTGTTCCCTACTGGAACCTTTTATGAAACTCAACCCTCTCATGATTTGCAGCGGGAACAGAAGTGTTGGGTTGCACTTTGTTTATGTTTTTATGGGTGGAGGGAGGAGAGCCCTCTATTAATCACACTGCCTGACTCTTTTCAAGAACCTATTTTCACTTGATTGTAGTTTTAACTAACTGCAACACTTTGAACAGACATTTTCCATTAGAAGTATTTGCTTGAGGTGGAATTATTCTGGGGAAAGATCAGCCAGAGCAGTTCAGCTTTTTCTCCAAGACTTCAATTACAGACAGAGCAGCACTTTTACCAGTGTCAAGAAGTCTGTCAACTTCATCCTTGAGAAATGGCATCGCCTCACACCACTGACCTGAAACTCTTGAGGCGGCCGTCATCTCTGTGCCACGTTTGCCACCCTCTAAAACAGATAAGCTCGGGGGGGATGCACCTGCAAGGAGGTGGGGGCATGCAGATCCCATTGCTTTGTCATACTCAGAGGGGATCTGGCTTTTAGCAGATCAAGTTTGCATCAAAGGTGTTCCACCTGGAACAATTGCTAGGGACAACACGCCATTTATGAAGACAGTCCTTCAGCGAGAAGGGTAAATTTCATCTTAGGCTGCTGAGGCTCAGGAAAGCACGTCTGCTTCAGGGCCTTGCAAACACTGATCTAGGTCTGGAGACCAGAACAGAGCACAGAGGAACCCTCATTATTACAATCCCTCTGTTTCCTCTTAAGTCTGGCCTGAGGAGAAAATTAAAGCCAGAAAATGAATGTAAACAGAAGGCAGTAGTTGCTTTTTTATCCTTGGCAGTACAATGCAGAAATGATTACTCTTTAAACATCTTGATTTTGAGGTTTTCTGTCTGCCTACAAGTAACTAAAATGCTGCCCACATCTTGCACCTTCCTTTAAGAAAGCGTAACATCATACAAGCCACAAGACACAGTTTGAAGGCACGAGTTATTCTGCAAGCCAAAGTTAATTTTAACCCACCAAATTGCAGAGTAGCTCTGGCTGCTGCAGAGCAGGCCTTTTGAAAGCACTTCAGAAAATCCTGCCAGGCCCCTCCAGTTTATGTTGTGGAACAGTAACATCTCCAGGACCTGCACTGACACCGACTGCAAATCACCACCCTGTGCTAGAGAGCAGACAGACAGCAAGCAAAAAAGAACCAGAATGAACCCAATGGGTAACTGGGAATGGGTGAAGCAAGAGAGTTCAGAAAGCCCTGAGCTTTCTGATTCTTCCTTGAAATGTTTTTGCTACTTTGCAGCTTCAGCTAAGAAGCATTTCTTTCCACCATAGTTCAATCAAGAAGCAGAGCTTTTCCATTTCGAGGAAGGTCCTGTCCTGAAGTCTATCTGGAAACCATGAAAGATAACATGGTTCATTGCCTGGGAATCCAGCTGTCCACCCATCGGATCAACCTCAGGGAGTGGCAGACATATGGGTTGTGCTCAGTGCGTCAAAGCTTTACAAGAGCCATGTGGTTTCCCGGAGTACCTTTCTGAAGCTACTGCTTGTTTCAGGGAAGTCAACAAGTAAAACATCTCACACCTGGTGTAGGTGAAGAACAATACACAGTTTATGTATTAAAATCAAATGAACCTAGATGAGGAAGATTGCTAAATGTCAGTGACAGACAGCATCTAAAATGTAGTCGTATTTTTTTGCATGTACAGTTGCAGCTTGCAAACACATCTAAAGTCATGTTGAACTTTGCGCAGACAACCTGAAAATCAGCCAAAACTCCTTATTTTGTCTTTAGCTAGAACAATCAAAGAAATTACTGCCACAACAGTTTAACTGTTTTATACCCACTTTAAACAGCTGCCTTCTATAAAGTCATTTACAGGTCAGATTTCTAGGCATTTGCCAACCATACCAGGCTGCCAAACCTCCCACTGTTCCTGGGAACCCTATCACCTGCTCCACCCCAACCAGTGTAATGTGGCTCCCCATGCCAAAACACACACACACATTCATTCCCGCATGAGAGCAGGCGTGGGACACGTAGGAAAACTGTATTGATGGTAGCTCTGTGATGCAAGGAGCAGGCAAACATTTCAAGGTGTGGGTCTCCCAGATTTTCATAACGAAATGATAAAATTAGAAGGAATCCAGATGGCCAGGTTTGCTAAACGAGTGTGAAAAGAGCCCTTTTGGGCAGAGGTTCCATCTCTGCTTCATGCCAGCTATCCCACAAAGCAGACCAGCATGTAATTGCCTACTTGCTATCTTTTAAGAGACTTTCAGGAATACTCCCTAAAGCAACCAGAATCACAACAAACAATAAATCCATGAAATGCTTAATAATGCAGCGACTTCTCTCATACAGTTCAAGTGGAGGCCAAGACAGATATTTGGCAGCTCCAGCTTCCTGAAAAGCATGGCTCATCCTGAAGTCAATTACATCATCAGGGCACTCGGAGGTTTTATAATTGAAGACAGCAGGGTAGGTGGCCTAGTAAAACTCAATACCATGCAGTTTACAGGAATGTAAACTTTGCTGGTACCAGATGGACTCTGTGTTAATCAAAACAAACTTCTCTAAGAAGCAGGCAGCTTTTTTAATTTGTCTGTACCATTAGAGGCATCTAGAGTTTACAGAAAGGAGCAGGGCAGCTCCTCAGCTGCTGTTCATTGCCACAGCTGTGTGTGCTATCGCATACGATATCGGCAACACATTTATCCCATGCCACAGCTGACTCAGCTTTGCTGCAAAACATGAAGTCGCTCTTGTGTTCTCTTTGAAGGCTTTCTTAAGGGAAACGAACAAACAATTAAGATGTGCGATGGATGCTCCCCGTCATGGTCATCTGAAAGACCAACACAAGTACATAGCAGAACAAGCTTTGGTATTTTGAGACCTCATTTTGGCCAGGTCTCTCCACTGTGAGAAGATCATTGCTCTCATTTATATTCTTCTCAGGAAACATCCAACTCCCAGCAAATGCCAGTGTTCTGAACTAATGCTTTCAGAACCCTAATAGGTGGTTTCCCTCAAGTATGGGTATAAAAGCAAGGCTGTCAACTTATTTTAATTACTGATAACAATAAGACACCTCTAATGGGACACTTTTCAACTCAGATGAGGCTATTTTAGGTGAATGTCAAAGTTTCAGATCATTGGTAAAAGCACATCTAATTCCAAACCAGTTAGACAGACTCCTGTCTTGAGGATGCATAACTTGTCTATAGAGAGCACCTTACCTTTTGTATCTGAAGATGACTTCCTTATAATCTGTCCAGCCAGCTACATCTTATGTTGGAGAAGTATCATTTCAAACTAGCTAAGCCTATATTTCCCCTTGAGCACAGTTCTGGCCTCCCCAGTTCAAGAAGGACAGGGAACTGCTGGAGAGGATACAGCAGAGGACCACAAAGATGACTAGAGGCGTGGTGCACCTCTTTTATGAGGAAAGGCTAAAGGACTTGGGTCTTTTTAGTCTGGAGAAGAGAAGGCTGAGGAGGGATCTAATCAACACCTATAAATACTTAAAAGGTGGGTGTCAAGAGGAAGGGGCCAGACTTTTTTCAGTGGTCCCCAGTAAAATGAGGAAATGGGCACAAACTTGAACATAAGAAGTTCCGTCTAAACATGAGGAGAAGCTTCTTAGAAGCAGAGCACTGGAACAGGTTGCCCAGAGAGGTGGTGGAGTGTCCATCTCTGGAGATATTCAAAACCCACCTGGACAAGTTCCTGTGCAACCTGCTCTAGGAGGACCTGCTTTGGCAGGGGGGGTTGGACTAGATGATCTCCCAGCGAGATATATGTGGTATCCCAGGGAGAAAACAGGGAGAAAAAAATCCATTGTGAAGTAAAAAAATTGAATAAAATAAGAAAGACAAATACATTCCAGACATGTCTGGATTTTTAACTTGCTTAAAATACCTGTCAATGCAGGGAAATAAAATACAAGTCATAGCTACAGATTTTGCTAAGGAGAAGGATAAGCCCTCCTTCTTCCCTCTTTATGAATAGTCTTGACATTCCCTGCAGCATGTGTGGCATCCTTGTTCCCTGTCTCCCTGGGGAGCCCTAAACCCCAGCCACCACTACCCATGCACACCCAGATGCATAAACACACACAAACAAAAACAATTTTACAGACTCTTTAGGGGCACATAGAGAGATTTTATGAAAGTCATGACTGTTTTACCTCATTTCCACTGCTAACAGCACGTATTCTTCATGTACATTTTCAGATGTGATGACAAATTTGGGGTTGTTGCTGTTTATTGGATTTTCAGGGAAAGCAGAGCATGGCATAACTGCATTGCCGTACACAGCAGATAAGGTGATCCCAGTTGCCAAGCAGAGGCCAAGACAGATATGGCTTTTACTTATTCTTGTAATCAATGCATACCTCATTTTGCGTGGGATGAAAGTGGAGGAAGAAAACTGGGAGGAAAAGGGGAAGGAGGGAAGAGTCACAGTAAGAGATCAGGAACAGAAAGCAAAAAAAAGAAAAGTAGCAAAATACACTTAACGGATCAAAGATGTGATCGAGAAGATGAAAAAGGGCTTCCCTTCATACCAGACATTCCACCGACGCAACGAAGAGACAAGGTGGAGCAGGGCTAACAGGAAAAATAAGACCTCATCAAAGCACAGCCACCTTCGGCCAGATCTCAGGAAACTGAAGTACCGTGCCTGCAATTTAAAGCTTCCATCAAGTTCAGCCATTTTATTTCCTCTGCATCACACACACCTGAGGCATTGAAACCCACCATTAGGCTCGTTATTCCCCATCCAAGACCAGTTAAGGACTGGTGTACAGGTATTTCAAGCTACTGCCTTATAAGCAGCACTGATGGCAGCTTTGGCTGCTCCACACATTGAACTACAAACCCCTATTCTCAGCTGCTTGTTCTCATGACAGGCTTTATTTTTTCATTCAGGCTGAAAGTTTTCCCTTCCAGGAGCTTGTGTCAAGCTGAAATTGTTTTCTTCCTTGATAGTCTCAAGTTAAACAGTTAGGCTGTTCCTGAAAAAGCAATTAGAGAGATTTGGCCATGTCCACAAAGTTGTACAAACACTTTATTGGGAAAACTTCAGTGGTTCCACACTTCAGAGCAAGGATTTGAAATTTAGCAAAGGGCCCGCAGAGATGCACCTGTTGCTGCTGTCAGTAACAACTCACTCCACCTCTGGGCATGTGACAAGCCTCTGGGGGGCAAGGAAGGGGGGAATAGAAAAAAATCTCCATTTCCAATGCTTACTAGAGCTTTGTATCAATTCCTCATGGTCTCCAGCCCTGCCAAACAGCATCTAGCAGGGGCCTTCAGGAACAGCACCAGACTCCCCTTGCAATTGCTCCTGCAAAGCCACTGAAATAAACAATTCTCCCTCCTACAATGTCTGTACCCAACCTGGAGGAGATCCTACGAAGACAGCCTGAGAGAACTGGGGCTGTTGATCTTTAATGATCTTTATGTTCCCTTCCAACTCTAACCATTCTATGATTTGCTTGGACTGCAAAGGGCTGAAAGTTTGTGGCTGAAGAAGAGTTTATATGAGTATGTGTTAAAAGGAGGAGAGGGGGTAAAAGAGAAAGAAGGGAAGGTAGGCACAAGGAGAGCAAAGGAATGGGAGCAAAGAGGAGCCAGGACTGGAGAGAAAGGAAGAGAAAGATGGAGATACAGGGAGATACTCAGACATCTGCTGCTGTCAAAGATCCAGCAGCCGTATCCAAGAAATCTGCTACCGCTGGAGCTCCATTCACTTGTCCCCAGTGAGCACTCAGGAGCTGGACTATGGAACCAGAGGCAAGAAAAAGCCATCCTTCCCCAGAACTGCTCAGCTTAAGAAACCAGCTGTGCTTTCAGTGAACCAAACTAACAGGAGAAGATGGAACCAGAACCACAGAAGATAGTCAGGACTCCAACAGACTGACCGCTACCTTTGTGTCTTTGCACAGAAAAGAGGTGGCAGCTTTTGAATACGTTCTTCTCCAAAAGGCAGCACAACACCTATGGGCAACACACACACTCTGCAGAGAGCCAGGCTTCGTAAAGGGGTTTGCTTGCATGCAGGAAGGGATTTTGTGTTCTGCAAGGTATCTAAAACACACTCCCTAATTACAAAAAACTCACTGACTTGACGGCTTTTATATGAAGAGAGGAGGAGGTTATCCTCCATTCATGTACAAGGCTCCATTATTGTGAGTGGCAATTATTGTGGTGGCCCTGGGAATCCAGTGTCCTAGTAAAAATTTACAAACAAGCCATAAAAAATGTGGAAGCCTGCTGTGTTGCTTTGATGCTCTCCATAAAGCGTTTCATGTCAGTAAAGGCACACTGGTCCAAGTAGCCTGCTAATTTATAGAAGAAACCATGGCAGCTTTAAAATTATGTTTGTACAGTTTGGGAATTAAGGCTCCAGTTTTCTGCTGTTGTCTTTGCCTAGGATCCCAGTAAGCAACAGCAGACCATCCTGAATTCAAATACAGTCCCAAAAAGATCAAGTAAGGAAAGATTAAGAAAAAAAAAAAAGAAAAAAAGAAAAGAAAAAAAAAGACGACGATTAACAAGAAGAACAGGACAAAATAGAAGCCACCATATTCAGGTATGCTACCTTCTTCTCATGGACAAAATACATGGGCACCACGCAGGCAACCAGCCCCCAGAAGACATAATGAGGAGCACAGTCCAGCTATAAAAACACCAAGCAAAGGCAAGAGCCCAGGCACCAAGAGCCCCAAGGTGGGGAAACATGCGCTCATCCCTATCACAGCCATCAGGCAACACCAGGAGCAGCAGAGAGCTCCCCTGGAGAAAAAGACCATCACCTCTCTCCCTCCTCCATCCGTCAGCCCTAAAAAAAGTGGTAAGTACTGATGAGAAGCATAGAAGGAGATAAGGGCCAGCTGGTCCAAATCCCAGCTCCTTAAACAAGTCTTTAAGGAATTTAAATAACTTACTAGTACAGGGTTTGATTTGAGGAATGAAGACAGCAAACTTTTAGAACTGAGCCTGCTCTCAACCAGAGCAAATGCTCAGTTGTGGGCTTGTTTTCTTAAATGTGTTTGCTGAATGGAATTATATTTTTTAAGTCATCATTTGAGGTCAGCCCAAAAAGAAACATTTTGCAATGCTTAGAAGGGCACATCGTGTTTTAGTTGTGAGCATTTCTGGTAAATCAAGTGAAAGTGGTAAGTGAAAGTCTGGTTTCAGAAGGAGACATGGGCACAATTTGCAGAGAAATGCATGGAGAAAGTAAGTGGCTGAAACCTCCTCTAAGTGTAGACTGAAGAGTGTTGCTTTATTTCAAAACCTATTTGTTTTGAATTTTTTTTTAATTCTTCCATAAATTACTTGTAATCTAAAACTATTTGTCAAATTTGATTTAAACCCACATTTTTCACTTAACTGGAAAGAGGGGGGAAATGTCACATCCACAGTTTGAATCCTTGGCTTTGAGATAAGAACATTATCTCAATAATCAGTTATCACACCGCTGTGATCAGGTAGGGGGACTGTGGACCTTCAGGACAGTAAAACAAAGCATGTATGGGGAGTTCACCAAACAATGTCGAAGAACCAATTTACAGACATCTAGAAAGAAAGAGCAAGTGACAAGTGAAAACAAGTGATAGGCAACATTCAGGATGGGGGGAATCGTGCATTTGATAAAGTTCCTTCCTCTTCCTCCCCTGACTGCCTCTGCCTTATGACAGCAAGTTCTAAGGTCTGGGGATGGATTAAAGGACCATCTGAGCATAGACTTTTGGGGAGCAGGTAGTAAGCAAGAAGAAAGCAAGAGCTAATGTACAAGGCACTACTGCAATAGCAACAGTTTGCTTATAAAAAGTATTAATGGAGACCACACAGCTCAAGTGGATTCTCCTAAAAATGCTCTCTAAATTAAAAGAGGCTGTAACCTACTCATTTACACTGAGAATTTTCCCAAATTCATGCAATGGAAAGGGATGGTCTTTGTTTGGATCTCGACTGTCTGTCAAAAGCTACCGGTCAAAAGCAGAGATGCTAAAATTCAGCTGTACTGTCCTCAGGCTGAAACTTAGCCTGTTCTCCACAAATTTTTCCTTCAAAATGAAACCCATGCATCGGCTACTTAAAAAAACAGTTTACTGGATGTCAATGCTAAATACTTCAGGAAGAAGGTATTTCCTTTCCGGAAAATTCTTAATCTGACATTTGATCTGGCATGTCCCTTTGCTCCTGTCAGATTAAATAAAGCGATCTGTAAATATGTCACAGCCATCTCTAAATACAAAATAAAATGGTAAAAGAATCCAACCCTTCCTCACTCTTTTCTTGTTAGGAAGCGGTCTGTTATTTTTAACATCCTCAAAAATAGCTTGTTCTTTTTAAATATGAATGACACGAGTCTGTTAGCAATATAGCGAAGAAGCAAAATAACATTCTTCAGAGCTGGTATCCTTTCAGAGAAACTTTTTGATGTTTGCAATCAAATGCAACTCAGTGCCAAAGTTATACTGCAACACAGAAAGAATCTGAAAGTAAACAATTCAAAAATTGGCAGCAAATTACTTCTTTTGTCAGCAGCCCTGTAACTACATTGTGCCTGCGCTATTGCTGTTGGCATGAAATACCAAACACTATACTTCCAACAACTTTTATTTCTGTCGCTTTTCCACACAATCATCTACATACAAATCCTTAAATTCTTCAAATTAAAAATGGACTGGTTCTTTCATCACAGGCACTCATGGTTCGGTTATGATAGGGTTCATCTGTGAAAAATTAAAATTAAAATCTGCAATAGCCAGTAAAGATTAGTGGCTTGCTTTAAATGGATTTCCTCTGCAAAGCTATTCTTTCTATCTCATCTAAACAGATAATAAATGGTAAAAGCCAAAAGGACATCAATAAAAGAGTAATACTAAAACTTGGCAGAATTAGAAAAAATAATTACATTTTATCCTATTTTGACCACAATTCAGTCTCATCTATTGCCAGAAAAATACAGCCACAAATATTTCAGTCTTAAGACACTAAGGCTTTGAACTGCATTGGCAACTTCCAAAAATAAGCAGTAGCAAGAAAACGACATCATTTTGTAGTCTCCATTTCCACAGAAGTGGGTTTAAATTCTGATATTTAAAAGCCTGGCAAGCATGAAAGATCCTGCATAGTTGCTCACAGGAAAGCTTACGGGATGTTGCATTTAGCCAAAAATACGAGCAGCTTCTGCCCCAGGGATTTTGCAGCAGCTTGTAACACACTCCCCAACCACATCAAACTTTTACAGGATGGGGCTGGAGTTGACAGTCAACAATGCTCAGATGCATATTTGTAGAGACAACAAAGCTTCCCCACATAACTGATGGCCTCTCTTCCACAGACACCCCACACTAGAAGGCACGTCACACATTTGGCTTAAGGGAAACCCATGAAATCACATTGTGAAGTTTGTTCAAGGCTTTGTCACCCTCCAACGTAGGCATGGCCTGGGTTATTCTGATGAGCCATGATCAGGATCAATTTAACAAGGTCATCTCCTCCCTTCCACAGCCCCACTGTGCAACACATCTCCACACTGCCCAAAGGGACACCAGCTCTGGCTATCATGTGGGGCATACTCTGGGATTACAGCTGCCCCACAAGCCAACCAAAAGGAGGGGGACTGGTGGCCAAGGAGAAGGGGCCACATGCTGTGGGAAAGGCTGTAGATCCCTCAGAAGATACTCCTGTGGCCTGTGCTTGTCTGGACTCCCAGACAGTGATGAGATGTGGTCAGAAATGATGCAGATGTCTAGGTAAGAAGGCACAGGTAATGAAGGAGGGGTCAGGTGAGAAGCAGTATCAAAGCTACCACAAACACCTCTGCTCATTCTTAAGGAACAGTGGTGGCCCTTACAGGACCACTGCTGCACAGGCACATGGACGCAGCCAGGATATTGGACTCAAAGGCCATCAGAAGAGTCACTACAGAATAAACACAGCACAGCCTCTGCTCCACAGCCTGGTGGCAGTCCCATTGCAGCTAAGGCAGGAGAACCAATTCTTCCAAATTCACTTATAAATAAACAGGAAAGAGATATTTTCATTAAACCAACTGATTCTTTTCCTTTTCTTGTTCTCCTTTAATATTCACACTGCATATGTTTGATGTTATTATTAAACACAATAAATAGGACCTTGCTGAATAATTAAGAAAAAAATACCAACCAGCATGGTTAATAATGCCAACTAAGACAGAAGACAGAGAGCTGCCATTATTTCTGTATTTGAGTTATTGATTAAATGTAACATCCATAAAGCAGCAATCAAAATTGCTATTCTGCAAACATACCCAGAGAAATAAAGACTTGTTCCAAGTGCCAATCACATATACTCTTGTGGTTAAAATGCAATTAAACAAGTATAACATCCAATATACCCACAAGCTAAACAAAAATAAATCACAGAAACCTGAACTGTGGAGCAAAAACAAAGGCAAGACTTTAAAAACATAATTCAAAAATATGAAAAGTGTCAGTATAGGCTGTTGTTTGTAAGCCATTATAAAACCTTTCAGATTACATGTATATGTGTTATTTATACATATGCGAAAGGGTCTTTTCCTGAAATATGTCTCTGTAGAAAAAAATCTCAAATGGTAAGGCTTTACTCCAGAAAACTGCCTTTTTTATGCTTCCTGGTTTACTTTTGATTTTATTTTTTTAAGTGGTGATACGGATGGGAACATTCTTGAATTGACTATGCAAAATTCTTGCCCTTAGACCCTGAAGAAAGGTTATTCTGAGAAAAATAAGAGTAAGAACAGCACCAAACAAATGTACTGACCCATCAGTCTCCGTTTTATCACCAGAAAATAATACAGAGAGCAACATCCTCACCAAAGGTCATCAGACTCACTGAGAACGAAGAGTCAGAGGCAGAAGCCATGCCAGGGGGACCGTGGGCGCAGGACTGCTCTGATGAGACATCACAGCCCTACCAAGTGAGGGGCAAACCCTGTGCTGCTGCCACCTCTTATGGGTGGGAAGAGGCCCGGCTCTTTGGAAGAGCACAACCACAGGTCTTGACTGAAAGCATAAGCTTTCAAATTACACTTCACTTCTGGATTCTGCATGGGTAAGAAAGGAGCTGCACTTTCCGAAACAGCTGCACTTTCTATTGAATTTGGCCACTACACACCCCTCCCATGGGTCGATAGCAGAGGAGGCACCTATGCTATGGACACCAGCCCCAGTTCAGAGCTTCTCCTCTTTGGCCATAAGTCTCTGACCTGCCCCATCGAGGGCAGGGAGTTACTCCAGTGTTTTCCAAGGAGGAGAGAAGCAGTGGAGTGGAGTTTACATAAGTGGCTGCTGCCTGTCAAAGCTTCCTCCAGAGAGCACAAGCTCGCCTAAGTGCACTTTACTTGAGCAAAGCTATTACGACTGCTTCGGTTTTCTTTCCTTGAATTGATAGCTCAGGGCTATGATGGAGAAGGCAGAAAAGGGCACTTTTCACAAGGGCCAGAAAGAAAAGGATTTTACAAGATGGATGGAGCGAATCAAGGCAAAGTGTTGATGAACATACTGTGCTTCGGGCAACTTAATGAAACTCATATTACAAAAATCACTACAAATCATCTGCATCAGTTTAAAGTCTTGACTAAACCATCCGTGCTGTGTTACCCCATAGGCTGCTAGCCTCAGGTAAAAAGAATTCTGCCCAATTCACCTATTACAAAGCAATATCCCACCACTCCTTTTCTTCTTTGTTGGAGTTTTTAACCTCTAATGAGCTTGTTTTAGTGAGCTGAGCTGATCCAGGAGTCTCTCCCATTGTAAACAGCCACCTGAGAGCATGCCAGAGTGACTGTCTCCAGAATTAGGACAAAGACGTCGAAATGCACAGAGGCAAATTGATCCAATCGATCTCTCAGAGAGCTGAGAAGCACACAGTCCTTGGAGACCTTTATTTTTTCAATCTGCAATGAAAAGGCCTGGCAATAAACTGGAGAGAGCCAGTTTTATAAGCTGGGAGGGAAATGATTATAGAACTGCAGCAGTTCGGGGATCTTCCAGCTGGTTTAAATGATTTGGCCTCCTTTACAAACGTACTGAAGGAGGGGGGTGGAAGACAGGAAAACTGAAGGTCAGCCATGAGTGCTACAGGTATCTCAAACAGTTAATGCAGAGATGGGGACGTGGGGGGGAAGGAGGAATACAGAAGAGGAAGGGAAGTTACTGCACCCTTATTTAGATATGGATTAAGGGAGCAGACTGTCTTCTGCAATATTGTA
This sequence comes from Thinocorus orbignyianus, assembly GCA_013400375.1. Taxonomy (NCBI): domain Eukaryota; kingdom Metazoa; phylum Chordata; class Aves; order Ciconiiformes; family Thinocoridae; genus Thinocorus; species Thinocorus orbignyianus. The sequence goes on from VXBW01004663.1 coordinate 1,016,123, forward strand.
TGCAAATGAGCAATTTCAAGAGAGGTTCCAGAGAGGAACACTATTTACCCTGAGTTTCTCTGACCACAGCGGGTGAGGCATAAATTCAGATTCCCCCAGAAAGCACTGAACTGACGCCACTCTTCCACAGCTCAAAAGACAGCTGTTTCTGCTGGGTGAAACACCACTTCCCAAAGGGAACAGGAGCTGTTTTTTCACCTCCTTCATTTGGTTTTCCCCTCTTTATTACACAATGCTGAGCTATTATATGTGCCATACCGATAGTTTCACAGAGAAGCAGTAAAATCTCCAAAATGCTTGGAGAGGAAGGGGGTGTTTGTTTCAGTTCAAACTTTTTGGTTGTTTCAACTCAGATTTGCAACTTTGCCAGCCCCACACTGCACTTTTGCAAGCTCCACAAGAAAAACAAGTGGCATTGCATTGACCAACCTTCAGCAAACCAGGCTGGTGGGGACAAGGAGCAGCATCTTAATAGCCTCCTCTTTCTATCCCATCCCTGGGAAAAGTGTGACTGTAATTGAACCTAACTCTTTTTCTACATTTCTTATTAAGTAAATGTCCAAAGTAGCAACAAAACATGCGGTTCACTGAGAAATACTTTTTTCCTCCCTTTTTGTTTTGTGTTTTGTTTTGGGCTTTTCTTTTTGCAGATGGTTAGGATTAATAATGAAAAACAGCTCAAGTTAAACAAAGCTTTCCAGGATGTCCAGTTGTTGGGGTTTTTTTCATTAGGATGAATCTAATAAATTACTTTCCATCCTTTTAGGAGTCAACAAGAGCTCATACTTGTTCCCCTCCTTTCTCCAAGGTCCGCAGGCCACACTCTGCTTTGGTTCCTTGCTGCCACAGGCTATACACTGATTTCGGCAGCTCCTGGGCTGGCCAGAGCGCTGCAAACCCAAGACTACCCCTGCTGTCTGCTCATCTGCTCAGGCAGGGATGGCAGTAGCAGCTGCCTCCAGCCCAGGTTACAGCACCACTGGCTGCATGAAGGCTCTCCATACCCTTCACTCATCTCCTGGGCTTACAGCTGACTCCATGGTTCTGACCTGATGCAAACATAGCTGCACATGGAAGCATTTCAAACTTGTAATTGGAATCCTCTGTATGCCCCTCTGGTAACATCTGTAGAGTAAGGACTCTATTAGATCAGATCACACCCTCTGCCTCAGCCAACCATCCCCTAATTGCACAGAAACCCAGTTTAAACCTCTGCCATGACAGATAGTTCAATTTCTTTTTCTCTGTCGCTGACTCTGCAAGGCCACATCTGATATAAATAACATCAGCATCCACCCAAGTTATGGAAAAGGAAGCTGAAAGCCTACAGACTCCATCCCACTTTCACTTCTGTCAACAGCCACCTCTTGCTGATTTTGCAGCAGGAATTATAACTTCTTTCCACTTTCTTTTTTTTTTTTTTTTTTTTTTTTAAGAAACTTTTGGTAGAGGGCCAGCACTTGATGAAGAATTAGACAATCCCACCGGGTGCTGTTCATCCGTGTCCTGCCAGCACTCCTGGTGCTAACCGAGCCACCGCTCGCGATTTACAACGCTTGTGTAAGCACATCACCACTCCCACACCCAGGAGAGCTTGCTCCCTCTCCTGTGCTCTTTGCTCTGCCCCTCCAGCTATCACAGACAGTGCATGGGGAGACTGACAGATCTGCTGTCCCAAAACAAAGCACTTGAAGCCACGTACTAAAATTCTGGTGAAAGCTGTTGGAAACTCCTGCAAGAGCAGCAGCAGCAGAGGGAGTATTCAGAAAGGTTAACTTTTGGCAAGGGAAATGAGCCTCCCCATCCGCCCTTTTTGATCAGCAGTGAAAGGGGAGGGCTGATGCAGAGCCATCCTTCCCTCTGAGTCATCCTCTGGGGACCCTCTTTCTCTCCATCAGCTACCTCCCTTGGACTCAGCTCCCTCAAAACCCACACTGTCCAGACACAGCTTATGCTCTGACAAAAATAATTAGAACTACTGATGGAGAAAAACCACCTTTTGGGTTTGGTGTTTATTGAGCAAAAGAGTGCAGGATACTTTCACCCTCTTGGCAACCCTGCTTTTGAGATCGCAGCAGCTGATGCCAGCTTTGATGGAAAAATGTGTTGCTGAGCCTCAGAAAGCATGGGGCTAGTTTTTTCTTTGCTGCTCTGTGGGTCAATCAAAGAGACAGATTCATAAACGGAAAAGCTTCTGTCATCTCAGAATAACAGTACACAGACAGACTGCCTCTTGACAGGAAAAAAATATAAAAGATGACTACAAATAACGTTGATATGGTAACACACGTTTGAAATCAGTAATGAGAAGGCCAGGAGAGCTTATCCAGAGCCCCAAGTGCCAGCCAGTCTTACAGCATTTTGGCAGAGGCAACTCTGGAAAAACAAGGATATTCATTTTATGGTTTGCAGATTTGTCTGTGTCAATGCAATCATACCTCAGCCATCCGCTTCAGCCAAGACCCAAAGACCAAACAGTTCCTGGGATGCTGAAGTCGAACAGGCTTTTTGGGACCATGCACCGCAGGTCCAAAAGGGGAGCACCTGGCTGCTCCAGAGCCGCTGCATCTCACTGAGACTGCATCTCTCAGCCACCACTGCTTAACCAAGCACGAGCTGTGCCACTGGACTTCTCCTCAGAGACAAGTTTTGGTAACTATTATTACCTGTATCTCTTTGTAAGCAAGCTGCCCACCCTATAGTGTACTAGAGTACCTATCAAGAGGCTCTCCAGAAACATATAACCCATAGTGATACTTCCCAAACAGAAGTTTCAAGGACTTCACTTCCAGGATGGCAGAGTGAATTAAACCAAACAATCCATAGCAATGTGCAGCACAGAAAAGACTGCAACATCACCACCGCTGGAAATGAAGTGGCAGGACAAGGGACAGGAAAATCATTGCGCCCTCGAAAAGAAGCAAGTGAGTGTGCTTGGTACAACTCATCTTCACCAGCAAGTAAATATTTTTGTCAAACATACAGCTTACTCTCCCAAATGACTTCCCTGCTTTCTGCAGAAGCACCATTTATCTAGCCTTCCAGATGTCCTCAAGCTGCTTCATGACCACTTTTCGGAGCAAGCGTGTGGAAAATACAGATCTGTTCCCAAAGTGAAGCCGACTGTTTTACAGGAGCTGCAGATGTGACTCCTAACATTTCTAACACAAACATTGGTTTCCTTGAGTGTGCTTTGTAAGGAATCACTTCATTCAAGTCAACCATGCAAAAAAAAATCCCCAAACACTCAAATCAACACTCTTAGGAGAACGATAGCTTTAAAGAACAAAACGTGATACACACAAAAATAGCCCCACAAACACACGCCCAATCAGTGTTTCTTCAGGATTTTTCTATCTATACTATTACAGGGAATTTGAAAGACTGTGTAAGAGCTCTGCAACATCTGCCGCGTGCATGCCCACCCCACGGCAGCCCCATGCTGCTGGGACACTGCAGGAGATGGGACTGTTGGAGACTCTGGGTCACCCCAACAGCTTCCCCCTGTAATGTGCTACAAACCCCATTTTTACCTTTGGATTTAACATTAAGAAGCTGGGGACCATTTCACGAGTTTTGTCCCACTGCTGACTTTACAAGTCAGCACCGCAATACCAGCACAAAACAAAAACCTGTTTCAAAGCATTAATATTGGAGACTGGTACAGCCAGGCCTGGAATAGCTTATATAGGATATATTCAGGAGTTTTACACCACTGCAGACTGACAACAATCCAGACAGGTTTATGTTTTCCATCCCTTTGGACTGTTTCAAAAAAGGATGCTATTTTTTTTTTTTTAAGACAACAGCTGACAGGTTTCAAAGTTTCCTTTTCGTTTCCATCATGAGAACAGAGAAGCAAAGTGTAAAGCTGCCTAAGGAAATACTGTTTCAAAGATAAACCAGTGCAAAATGAATACTATTCCTAAGATTTCAACAAGGTTGACTCCCAACTCCAGGATGAAAACCACCCCATTTTACTAAAAAATATGCTGTTATGAGATTAGACCTTCAGATTACAGGAGTCAAAGGAAAGCAACTTTTTTTTTAATCCCACTAACTTTTTTTTTTTTTTTNACTATCTCAAAGAAAACACACCACAGAGGATGGCAGAGAGGTGATGCTGGGAGGGCAGAGAGGTGGGGAAGGAAGAGTAAAACCCAGCATTTTATCTCTCAGGAGTGCTTTTACTAGACTACGCTTCTACTATGCAATATTACATTGGTGAGATTGAAAACGGAGATTTAAGAGCCAGTTTTCTTAATCCTGACCATCCTCTGCTTTCTTACCGCACCTATACGACTGCCGCATCCAAATACAAAACAAAGCAGTTGCTAATTATCCTATCTCATGAGGACGCCTCATCTGTATGCCTCAATGTATCACAGAGACATTATTTCTCTCTGCAGCATGATTTCCCACTCAAGTGTGGGAAAATGAAAGCAATAGCTATTTAAACACTTTTTTTGCAACATGTTCTATATGTATTAATTTTTTACTGCCTTCTGGGAACATTTTCCTACAGCGGGTACCTATTCCATAAATATACATCCATTTGCTTAATAAATCTGTGGACAAAAGCAGAACTAAAACAACAATTTAATTTCTACTGAATAGCACGCATGTATTACTTTATAATACATGAAAACCATTCCATCAAAGCGAACTAAAGTTAGGAAAGCCATTAATAAAACCTTACCAACATGGCAGGGCTAGAAAGTTAAATACAGGGGACTTGTTCACATCAGGCATCATCTGCTGGTTTCCTAAATGTTATTTCCCTTAAAACTAACAACAAAATGCAGTCTCTCAGCGAGCAGCAACTGATCAGAACTTCTGTAGACAGAAAGAACGACTTGAAAATNATTTCTAACCCTAAAAACCTTTTGGATTATTTTTTCTTCCTAGACTCCAAGGCATATGCTTTTCTCCAGGAGACTGAACCGCTGGCCAAATAACTCTGATATCCAAGGATCTTAACATGCTTTACAAAAACATTAATTAAAACTCACACAGCAAGAAGATGGGAATAAGGCTGGATCTTTTGTTTCACAGCAAGGAAAACATCACTGCCAACCCANATCACAGAGACATTATTTCTCTCTGCAGCATGATTTCCCACTCAAGTGTGGGAAAATGAAAGCAATAGCTATTTAAACACTTTTTTGCAACATGTTCTATATGTATTAATTTTTTACTGCCTTCTGGGAACATTTTCCTACAGCGGGTACCTATTCCATAAATATACATCCATTTGCTTAATAAATCTGTGGACAAAAGCAGAACTAAAACAACAATTTAATTTCTACTGAATAGCACGCATGTATTACTTTATAATACATGAAAACCATTCCATCAAAGCGAACTAAAGTTAGGAAAGCCATTAATAGAACCTTACCAACATGGCAGGGCTAGAAAGTTAAATACAGGGGACTTGTTCACATCAGGCATCATCTGCTGGTTTCCTAAATGTTATTTCCCTTAAAACTAACAACAAAATGCAGTCTCTCAGCGAGCAGCAACTGATCAGAACTTCTGTAGACAGAAAGAACGACTTGAAAATCTGCGAGTTCAGCAACAAACAAAAAGAGGATGCTTTCTCAAAAGCAGCAGGTCAGGGGACATCACAATTCACCACACACTGCAGCAGGTCTCTATCCAAAAGGCCAGGACATGTCCTGAGCACAGATCCTATCCATTTGAGCCACCCAGAGCTAAGGCAGCATGGGAGCAGGAGGGAGGAGGAAAGCAGAGGAAAGAGAGGAGAAAAGCCGTTGAGACTGTTTCTTAACATAAATAGCTCCATATAAAAGATTTTACTGAACCACAGAAACAGAAGACTAAAGAGGAAATCTGAAACCCCTCACCCTTGTACATTTTCAGCTCCTCGGAGCCCAGTACATGCTTGATACTGTGGCTGCTACTCAGAGGAGATCCTATGGCATCCATGCATGGAGCCATCTACTGCCTGACACCAAAGGCACCTCGTTGCAACAGAAACATTCAGCCTTCACATCAGGTCTAGAGACTGCACCACATAGTCTATTTTTGTTATGGAAAAGAATGTTTTCAGATGAAATTTGTTTCCAAAACAAAGGAATCCACCTCCCAAAGCCTGCCAGGGAAAGGGGAGGACAACATTCCTTCCTCTGCTCTCAGGAAATTAAAGTTACCCAACTGCTGGGAGGCCTTAAGAAGCCTCAGTCTCTTCTGGATGCCAATATTGAAAGGTGTCAAATGCCTTCACCTCACACTGCTGTCAATGGATGGTGACAGAGCAGAGGACCACACATACAAGCTAATGCAGAAAGTTTATTTTGTCTCCTCTGAACCAGGAACATTTCAGACCACTAATATACACAGCTCTAAGTTATTTCCTCTTTAGCTTTTTTTCATTTAGCTAAAAAGGAGCTGGGTCCATTGCTGAGTGACAGGTGCTTCTTAGTGCAGAGCTGGAAAGCCATTACTCTGAAGCTGTTTCTCCACAGCCGATGGACAGAACAACCCAGCCCATTGAGGACTTGCCTCACCCTACAGCAGCCTAAACTACAAGGATAAAACACCAGCTATAGTATTGTCTCATGTGCCCATAGAGGGCAGCTGTAGCCAAGGAAAGTCCTCAGCTTCACCTGTCAGCTAAAGAACAGGTCAGTCAGCCCTGCAGTTGTGCCAAGTATGGGAATGACCATGCCTACACACCTTCAACAAGGGAAAGAGAGGTTATAGAAGTGCACAGCCTTCCTGTAGAGATCCCTTTGGAGTCCACAAAAAAACCAGGAAAGTTTCTTGGCAAACGTAACAGAAAAGTGTTAATATTTAAGTTTTAGGTCCAGTTTACGTTTCAGTTCTTACCTCACTTAGACTTGTTTTGCACCAGTGTACAACAGGTCATAAGCATGAGCCATCATCCAAAATAATTTAACTTCATTTTTCCAGTTTGTTGGTTACCAAGATAAAGCAGAAGGTTCTCTACTGCTTCATTCTCCTATAAAGGGACCTTAAACATATTTGGTGGGGATAGTGGTGGTATGTTTGTTATCCCACACATTTGCAGTTGCTGATGGTTTTTGTTCCATGCTTTCTCAAAATGGCTGTGAGTCAGAATGAGAAGCATAAGTTTCTGAAGCTGCTGAGATTTTCATGGCACCTGACCAAAAGAAATAAAAATAAAAACAAGCACTCCAAACATACCCTTCTCCTTGGGAAAAGCAAAGTCAGCTTCTCTGGAGAAGTCTTAGCTGTTGTCACTACACAAAGCTTGCCTAGACAACGCCGGTAATGATGTTATTAAGACGCTGCCTGACAAATTCAGTGGCCTTTGTACAATATTGCCACAGCACTGGTAGACAAAGGCAGAGCAACATCCTGGTCTCTAAATTGGAAAGTCATGGATTTGATGGATGGACCACTGAGTGCATAAGGAATTGGCTGGATGACTGCATTTAAAGGGTTGAGGTCAATGGCTCAATGTCCAAGTGGAAGCCAGTGACAAGCGGTGTTCCTCAGGGGCTGGTACTGGGACCATTGCTGTTTAACATCTTTGTTGGAGACACGGACAGTGGGATAGAGTGCACCCTCAGCAAGTTTGCCGACAACACCAAGCCTTGTAGTGCAGTAGACACTGGAGGGAAAGGATGCCATCCAGAGAGACCTGGACAGTCTTGAGAGGTGGGCCCCTGCAAACCTCATGAAGTTCAACCAAGGCAAGTGCAGGGTCCTACACCTGGGACACTGAAATCCCAGGCACAAATACAGGTTGGGAGGAAAACGGCTGGAGAGCAGCCCTGAGGAGCAGGACTTAGGAGGACTGGATGAGAAGATCAATATAAGCTGGCAGTGGATACTGACAGCCCAGAAGGCCTGGGCGGTATCAAAAGCAGGTCACGGGAGGTGATTCTGCCCTTCTACTCTGCTCTCATGAGATCCAACCTGGGTACTGCGTTCAGCTTTAGAGTCCTCAACACAGGAAGGATGTGGACCTGTTGGAATGAGTCCAGCAGAAGGCCACAAAAATGATCAAAGGACTGGAGCACCTCTCCTACAAAGACAGGGTGAGGGAGTTGCAGTTGTTCAGCTTGGAGAAGAGAAGGTTCCAGGGAGACGTTACAGCCACCTTCCAGTACCCAAAGGGGCCTACAGAGGAAATGGGGAGGAATTCTTTATCAGAGCGTGTTGAAATAGGACAAGGGGTAATGGTTTCAAATTGAAAGAGGGGAGATTTAGGCACTAAGAAGAAATTCTTAACCGTGAGGGTGGTGAGACACTGGAACAGGTTGCCCAGAGTTGTGAATGCACCATACCTGGAGGTGTTCAAGGCCAGGATGGATGGGGCTTGAGCAACCTGATCTAGTGGGAGGTGTCTCTGCCCATGGCAGGAGGGTTGGAATCCTATTTTCTGTAAGGTCCCTTCCAACTCTAACCATCCTACGATTCCATGATTTAGTAAGAATCCACAGCAATCTTCTGTGTCCCCTCCCCAGGAACACTTAAGAAACAAAGAGCTGCTGCTGGATTCTCACAATTTAACACAAGTTTGTACATCACTTGATAGTCTCTTTAGTTTTGTGTGCTCACACATTAACACTCAGGCACACAAAGGAAGGAAAACAAAAGAGATGCATAAACCTAAGGGTTAAATGGGCATAAATTGGCCCCTGAGGCATTTAGGCTGAGAAAAGGAAGCTTTCCAGGCAAACTTGTCAGACTGTGGAGCTGCCTTCCAAGAAGAGCCATGGAGACGATCCAATTGGACACAAGGCAGGGCTGAGCCAGTCTATGAAAGGGATTAGATAACTGGCTGTGCGTGATAACAGAGGACTACGCCTGATGAGCAGAGTACTCCCTTACCATCTGATGTTCGTTTGATAGAAAGAAGGAGATTAATTTAAGAAGCGACCACCTCCAGATTATCTTCTGGATTGTGCCGGTTTATTTAGATTTTGAGTTTTTCTCTTTTACTGAATCAGACAGTATACCTCTCCCCTTGCTAAAGCCACAGCCACTCCCACGAGAGAAGCTACTTAAGAAAATAAACATTAACACATTGGAAAAGGCTTTTAAAATTAATGGTCTAAAATTCACCAAACCTAGTTTAAGAAGGTGGGAAGAATCCCATGGGCTGGCTTAGCAAGGCAGTCAGATCTGCATCGTTAGCCATCCCATTCACTAAGCTTGCAGGGGTCTGTCTCGTCATGAGGATGCAAGAGATGTGGAAACCTCAGCTGTACGGAACGTAAACAGAGATATAGCAGTCAACACCAGCTGTTGGGCTGCCATGACCCAGTAATCATCGTGATTACGTGTTCCAGTTACTGGGGGACTCTGCTAGAGGGATTAGCAGGTCATGATCATCACACTAAGCTTTACTCAATAAAAGCATTAAACATGAGGACTAAACATTTCAAAATAATTTCCTGCTCAAGTACCTCAGTGTTTGGAAGCCTGAGAAGATGACAAGTCCTAATTGGTAGAGAGCATTATCTCTTCAAGTAATTGTGTCAGGAATCCCATGTCTCAAAAACCGACCCTGGAAGCACCATCTGGGCTCGCTCAAAAGCCCTGTGACTTTATCTCATTGAAAACTAAAGTCTTCTCCACTCTTAACTTTTGGTAAGACCATGCCATATTTAATTCCCAAGACTCCTGTCCCCGCAGAAGCCTCTGTGTCCTGGCAGAATTACGTGGGGGCCAATAACACACTGAACCAACACACTAAATCAAAGTTAGTAACCTCAAAGTCTGGGCCATAGCAGGGAGGCATCTTTCATGACGATGCAAAACATCTCCCTTAGAATCATAGAATGGTTAGAGTTGGAAGGGACCTTAAAAGATCATCAGGTTCCAATTACCCCTGCCTTGACTTCAATGTAGAAACAGCTCCTTTTTTCCAGGCTCTCACATACATGTTTTTTTCCTTAATAGTTTTTTTAAGAAGATAATGGACATAAAGTCTGCCACCTACTGAAATATAAGCATTGACAGTAGAAAACACTTGGAGAAATTATCTTGGGAATCTTGCTGAACTTTGTCATGTTTGGAGTCATCATTCTTTCGATACAAGTATGCACTTCATTACTTGGTAATGTAACAATAATTGCTCTTCAGTTATGCAAGATGCACCTCTAATTTGTAAGGGGTTTCTGAAGAGGTAATGACAGATGCTTAAAAAAATTGAAATGTGAGAATATGAAACTTATTATGTAAAAGATAATGGGACTCGTGGAGTAGTCTGCCAGCTGGGTCACAGTCTCAGCTGGCATAAAGGAATGATGATGATGTTCTGTCTTATGTATTCTTAAACACTGAACCTGGAGCCAAATTAATCATATTACTTTGTGCTTTAATCTGACTAAATCTCACAAATGAAGCATCATCAGCGTAGGTCAACACCTGACATCCCTGCTTTCCTGAGTGCTTCCTGCATGCTCTAGGTAAAGCTGCCAGCAATTCAGCAAAGGCATTTTTTCCCCTCTGAAATTATACTTCCTGATTATAGAACATACTTAGTATAAAAATAAAGATATCAATCTATATTTTTTTCTGATATAGATTCAACATAATGCTAGATTCAACACAAAACCTGCTAGGAACCATATTGTGAGGGACAGTCTTGTGTTAAAAAGGATGATCTACCCAAATTTTCTCCATCCCCTTTTCTTCAACTTCAGCAGTGTGCTCAAGGGCTCAGCACAGCATTTAACAGATCGAGTGTTCACTTGCAGCCCTTCCAGACAAAATGTCAATTCCAGGATCTGAGCACTTGCGTTCATTAAGGATTCCATGGCAATGCTTGTAAGATCAAGAGCAGCGCACCGTCCAAATGTCATCTGTGTGTGCAGATGCAGTATCAAGTGCACCTCCTCATATGATTAATTTTCCAATTAAGATTGAAACACTGTTGTGCTAGAAACACAACAAACACATGGGAAGATCTCAGTTTTGCCCCATAGGGATTTATTATCAAAGATACGCTAATTTTACTCTAATCTACTTGCTTTTACTCAGCAAAGTATAGACTTTTACAATATGCAAATTTTGCACTGCAAAAATTAACTGGTTTTTACTGTTTTGAAACAGTTTAGTATGACATCCATGGGGGGAAAAAATATTAAAAAAGTAAAAAGAAGGTTGGCAAACTCTTATAAAGCTTGCTTCACCTACTCTGACCTCTGTGCCATTGCAGACATTATTAGCAGGACCCAAACAACCCAATCTGAGACTCGTTCAGACCAGAATACGTAAACTGCATCACAACAGCAGCTGCTGGGCAGACATACCCTGAGGAAGCCCAGCCTTTCCCTCTGTCTGGAAGAGCGATAAAACAACTATCACAGTCTGCAAAACTTTCAGCTAGGAGAGCCATAGTGGGCTCTTCCACTGGAGTTTAATCTAGTGGAAAAAGACATAATGAGATGCAGGGCTTGGAAGCTGAAATTAGATAAATCAGACTAGAAATAGGCACACATTTTTAACAGTGAGAATAGCACACTGCTGCAGCTGTCCACCTAAGGGTACTTCAGGTACTCCATCACATCAAGTCTTTTAAGTCAGGGCTCCGCTGCCTCGCTGGTAGATGCGTGACACAGCTTCAAGAGAAATTCAGTCCTCGTGCAGTAATTCTTAGATGAAGCTCAGCCTCTTGCACCACGCTCCAGCTCAGATTAGATGATCATAACTGGTCCCTCTTGACCTTAAAAATTTACAGTGACACTCCCAGTAATGGTAAAAATATCTTCAAGGAGTTGTAGCTCTGCAGAAGCTGGAGAGATTGCAAACTGTGTGGCAGCTTTGCACCAACAGCCTGTGACATTTCCATCCCATACAAACTGTCAGAAGGACAGAGAAAGGGCCAGGCTGGACAGCTGGCATTCGGGTACTGAATTCAGTCCCTCATTCCTGGGTTGGCAGCAGCTGAAAAAACCATAACAATTTACCACATACCTTGACAAAGCAGCTTCCCCCCGCTAAAACATCTGCTGCCTGACAACGTCAGGGACTTTGAAAAGAATGAAAGAAGAAAAAAAATGGGTCTTAATTCACATTTCTCAGCAGAGAGGGCTACAGTGCGGTCTTCATAAAAATGGCACAGCAGGAATGACAAACAATTCCCTCCTCCTCCCCAAATAACTAAACAATTTTAAAATAGCTAATCCTGGAAACACTCTCAAAAGATTAGCCGTGGCTCGACAAACTTTAAAGATGATCATTTTTAATTTAATTTAAAGTTTAACATCCTTGTGTAATAATGGCAGAGATGAAGGACTATTAGGGAATAATCTTGTTTATGGATCAGTGAACTCAGAAAATTGCCAAGGCACTGTGAAATATATTCCTTATTCACACCTCATAATTAACTGACTGCTCTGCAGAGACAGGATGCTGCAATATTAAAGTCATCTTCATCATTAGAAAGCTGCTCATTTGGGTTGGGATGCCACTAGGACGGTCGTATTTGGTTCTGGCACTTCCAGACTCCTGGGAAAAGCCCCTTCAATCCATCAAAATGGGAAACTCCCAAAGTGTAACGGAGGGGCAGAGAAAGGCTTTGGTCTGCAACAGCAGCATGGGCCTGTGCAGAGAGAAAGAACATTTCCCTCCTTTCCCTAGTGCCATCTGGGAGCATTTCTCTTTTAAAAGCAATTGAAAGAAGAAAAATATGGCTCTCTTAATTAATTCACATTGAAAGGCGCCTTTGGTGGAGTCAAGGGGCCAAATCAGATCAAAGTAAATAATGCAACAAACAGCGATGTGAAAGCTGCCATCTCAGGGCCATCGTGGCTGGCACTGTCTAGATCTTTGTACTTAAAACCAACAAGCTTTCAGCTTGCAGGAGAGAGGAGGGGAATATGAGGGTCTATCTTTTCAGCAAATTTTAAGAGAGACATAGTCAATTTACCACAAAAATGGGAAGACTTGTGCTGAGGTAGATCTGTTTAAGATTTGGGAAATCCTGGATTAAATCTCTGCTTTATGTCAGATTCTCTTTGTGAATTAGGGCAAACACTAGGAATTTCTGCCCTTTGGTTTAGAGAGGTAACGCTTCACCCTCACTGATGGAGCACAAGCACTTGGATGGAGAGTACACTGACACAGCAGGTCCTGGGCAGCCCCTTTGGACTGTAACCACATTGCAGAGGAGAAGAGAAAACTGCTGAAGCTGAGAAAAAGCTATGAGAAGAACACAGTTTCATGAGCAGGCGTCCGAGGAAGCCCACAAGCTTTGTCCAAGCCAGGTTACTTGGAGTCATTACTCACCGCCACATAGCAGTTAAGAAAGGGAAGAGATACTGCAAATGCATATCTACGTAACTGAGGCCCAGACACAGCAGATACAGGGTTTGATGTTGTCCTCTCTGGCCCTCAAATCAGCCTGGCCCATCTTAGCAGGGTTCAGCATCTTGTTCCAGCCCTTCCCCTGTAGTTGGGAACAGAGCAGGCAACCAAAGGATGCTCTTCAGCCAAAGCTAGTGCATACAATTCAAGACATACTAATAAAAGATACTTTGATTTTCCATTTGGATTTTTACTGTACACCTCAATTACCCACGCAGACTGCAGCCAGAACAAAAGAATAAATAATATTTTAAAAAGGTGATGCCATAAATCAGCACAGAAAACCACAAATTTAGAATAGCATGTTTAGAAAGGAAACAACAACCAATAACAAACTGAATAAAAATATACGTCCCTGCATCTGGAGTACTACGTGTTATTCTGAGATCTCCCCTTCCTCTGCCCAATTTTCAAAGGATCTAATAGAGATCGAAGAGGTACAGGAAAGGGTAATAAGGCTCATCAAGCACATGGAATGGCTTTTGCATGAGGAGATATTCAACAGAAAAGGGCTCTCCACCCTGGAAAGGGAACACATATAAAGATACGATAAATTATGAAGGGCTTAGGGAAGTGAACCAGAAAAATTACTTTCTGCTTCTTATCGTACAAAGTCAAAGGGCTCCCAATGAAATTATCAGTTTTCAAGCAAAGGCAAAGACTTCTTCCTACGATGTGTAACTAAATCACAGAACTCATTGCAACAAGATGTCGTCAAAGTCAGAGAAGTGAAAGGTTCTAAAAAGGGAATTAGACAACTCCATGGAGGACAGGTCCATGGAGAGTCTTAAACACAGTGTTCGAGATAAAGCTTCCAGATCCATAGACTCTAAATCACTGACTGGCACACACTCAGCATGCACAGTGAGGAAAGATGACCCTGTACTGGCCCTGTTCCCGTTCTTTTCTTCTCTGTAAGCATCTAGTAATGACTACAGTGAGAAAACAGATACTAAGGCTAAAGAGACCACTGGTTCAATATGGTGTTCCCATTCCAATAGAAGAACAGTGTTCTTCTATTACATTGATATGCTGATATGAGTTCAACAGAAAAATTCTAATATAAAGGGAGTTCTTTTATTTCCTCTGCAGAAAAATCATGCAAAAAATTCCTATATTCATATTCACACATAGCATTAGACCAAATGCATGAACAATGCATTCTGGGTGGAAAGTTACCCATCATCTCCAAAAGGCGATGAATAAAGGAATTTGGTTTTCCGTATTGCATAATTCCATGATGGAGATACCATTCAGGATCATACGCAGAGTCATGATAGTGTATCCACAGTATGTCAGCCAAGATCAGCAAAGGAATGCTGATCTCCAATGGAAAGACTAGAAAGAGTGGCATTAGCAGCCATTTAGATCACAGACTAGGTAACAGCCTTCTAAAGATGAAAATTCCTGATGCTCATACCAAAAAATTTTGTACTCTAAGCAATTCATCTTTTGAAATAAATGTGTGACATAATGAATGTTGGAGAGAAGGGAGGAGAAGAGGAACAACAACAACAACAAATTAATGGAGCTTACTACCAAAACACAAAAGAAACATCTCTGCTTCAAACACAGATAACTCACAGGCACAGCAGTGATACAAGCTGCTGTCATGAGATTAGGCAGAGATTACAGTAAACGCAATTAAATCAAGCAATGTCAAAATATTGCAAGAGAGGGGAAGGCCATGGTTTTACAGCGGCTCTGTCTCTGCAGACATTCCTAGCATGGTCTTGCAAGATCCATATACCTAACAGTATTGTATGTAGCTGCATTTTATGGGAGAGAAATAAACATAACGTTCCCTCTCATTTCCACCCCTGACTCATAATTACTCTTTCCCTGAATGTTATTTTGAACAATCAATAAAGTCCTACTCTCCATGGAAAACAGAGAACAGGCAGTTTTTTTCTTTCTAATTTTCCTCTTCTAAAACAAATGCCCAGCAGGATTGCTGGCATGTTTCACAGATTAAAAGAAACTGTATTTTATTCCATACTTTCTGTACTAGTACAACCAGTACAACCTCACTTAATTTCAAACTACAAATTTTACACTTACTATTTCCTTATTCTACAGCTGATTTGCAAAAACAAGGGACTTACAGGTCACCAGAGGACGGATTTGAGCAGGCTTTCAGCCCCCAGCCTGATCAGAGGACCTACAGTAAACACAATGCTAAACCAAAGCATTACATAGAAGGAATAACTGCATTATACAGACAGCAGGTGGATGACAATTTATTAAGACAACCAAACCTAACTTCAGAAAAGGAGGATTAAAAAAAATAATAATAAAATAACCACCACAACATATTTCAGTAGAAGATTTTCCTTTAAGCTGTGCTATGATCAGTTGTGGCAGGTAATGAGAATTCATAAGGCAAAGCAAAGCATCAGCAGATGCTACGAGACCTGTCAGACCTGGAAAGTAAACGCTCGATAGTAGCATTACAGCAGCCCAAGCACAAGCCTTGTCTTTCAAGCCTCACTTCGGCCAGCATCTGAATTTTAGCACAGATGTTTGGGAATGTGGAATGCATTTACGAGAGTCCCTTCTGCGCTGCAGCTTCCTGGACATTCACATTCTGGAACTTGCTGAAAATAGCAACGAAAAAACTGCATTTCAAAGATCTGCAGTAAGGAGAAGAGAAATGTGGGTTCCAGCATTTCCAAGCCAAGTAGAGGATTAAGGTTTCTAATGCACTAGTTGGAAAAGGATATTGGGATAACTGAATTAGAAATGTGAAAGTGGATTTACTACTCTTCTTCTTTAGATTAAGTTGAAGATTAAGTTTCTAGTCAGGGAAGGATCTATTCACCTTGGAAAGCATTCAGGGAGGATGGGAGAAGCATTAGACATGCTAAGAGATTTTGTCTTTTAAAACCAAATACTAAATCTCAACAGCTACTTCACTTTAAAAACAATATATATAAACCAAAGTAGCAGTCATCACACAACTAGAACCATGCACCTAAAGTCGTATTTGATGACATTGATGTCATTGTGGTTTTGGGCAAATGATTGCTTGCATCAGTCTGTGAAAACCTAAAGCCACGTAACTTAGTCCTGAGAGGTCTTTGGCCCTCCCTTAACACTTGCTGTGATTACCAGATTTACAAAGGAGACATGAACCAGCTTGGAAAGCATCAGTCATTAAAAAGGTAAGTAGTAATAGCTGAATCCTTCACTCCTGAGAACAGCCCAAAGGTTTCTCCTAGTTGTCCAAAAGCATGCCTGAAAGTCAAAGATGTAAGAGAGAAACTGTTCAATTAGACTAGCTCCAGAGAAAAACCTGTAATAATCTGGGCATCGTATATCTTCAGGTGTTTTGGGTTTTATTTCCTGGGTGACTGAAATACCATTCTGTGTCAAACTAACCCAGATTTACTGCAAGGAAAATGACCTGGCAAGCCATTAAAGTTTTTCTGTTTCTCAGTTAATTCCTTGACACTGGTTTACAAGGCTTTCAGAAAAAGCCAATGAACACGGGGACACTGCTATTTCAAACGCGGGTTTAATGAGACTGCCATGAACTGTGAATAGAAAGGCAGTCCTGTGAAGTAAAGGGAATGAACAGAGTCTCCTGTGAGTCAGCTCTGGGGGACACAGACTGCACCTACAAATTAGGGATTTCCAATTAGCTACACAGGGAACAGAAGAGGCCGACGTACAATGAAGTGACTGCAACTGCAGAGCTTAAACACAACTCCTGTTAATGAGAGGAAAAAGACCCCTCTTCATGTGCGCATGAATGGATAATCAATCAGCATCTTTCACAAGATGGGGAAAAACAAAACTAAACCAAAAATCAGACATTATCTTTTCCTCCTGGTTCTGTTTTGCATTGTCCACTGATGCACTGTCCCAGGAACGGCTTTCACTTATGAATTCACAAAAATGAAAGTCTAAAAGATCTTTTAAAGACTAAAATGTCTTCCCCCAAAACAAATTAAAAAAAAAGCTAAAACATTAAATCATCATCAGCTAAGAAAAATAGCATCAGACTCAGTCTTGTCTTTTTCCTGACATTCAGTATACACAAAGCCAAACCACTCAAGTTTGTCACTTACTGATATGAACAGGGACTTTTTATACTGCCACACATTAATAGTCCAGGGGATATTATTTACTTTCTGCTTCCATCTTGGAAGGATTTAAAAAGAAGGAGAGAGGTGCTTTTCTGTACTGCACGACAAAATACACTACCCAGAATAGCGGCTAAAATGATCTAACAAAGGAAGTCAAAGTTAAAACCAAGTCTCTTCTATTCTAACAACCACATCCACGAGCACCTCCTTTGCCATAGACAAAAAAGCCAACAGTGGAGACACACAAACAAGCCAACCGCACTGAGTACCATAGAAGGGCAAGCTCCCGGTTTTTGTCTGGCTCTTCAGGCTCGCTTCTCCTGAAACCCAGGCAGCAAAGCACAGGGAAAGCTCCTGAGCTGTGGTCGGAGAAGAGCCCAACCCACAAAGGTGGAGAAAAGAGGAAACCGGGTAGAAGAAAAGAGGGGAGCAAAGAGACAGTGAGTGTTGACAGCTGGGGCCCAAGAGTAAAAGCCCAGAGTGACCTGCACTTTTGCTGGGCAGAGCTCCCACAGCAGCAGACTAAACCTGCAAGGCTGGAGGACCAGGGGGTACATGGAAGATGCATGCAGGAAAAGGGATGCAGGTGGGGGCCCTTAAACTGCCTGGGCAAGGACTTTGGCACTAAGACTATAGGAGGGGTCTTGGGAAGAGGGAGTTTATCACAGCAGCTTTTGGGGAGAGCACCAAGATCCAAAGGGCAAACCCTCAGAAGCAAAGATTGGAAGCCATTAAATGGCTGAGGAGAAGCAAGCAAGAGAAGAGATGGGGGCAAGCTGGAGCAGACAGGGCAAGACAATAAACTGGGGAGAAAGAAAAGAAGGGGCTGCCAGAAGAAGCTGCACAAACAGCAGTTTGTTTCTCTCGCAGTCTGGAAAGGAACAAGTCATCATGCCTCCTCCGCCTGCAAATATCTAAGGGGGAAAGCCCCCCCATCTCTTAATACTGACTCCCATAGAGCACTACCTGCTGTTGCCACCATCTAGTTTGCTTGCTAAGCGGCAGACGTCAGTAAGGTGGAACTAAAGGTTTCAATCCAGCAATTCACACGCTTGTGGCTCCCTGCTCTAAAAATTTCTGACTATTCACCTTCCTTGTTTTGAAATCAAGGAAATTACACATCCAGAAACTATGCCAAACGTACTTTAAAAGATTACAGACTGAGGCAACAAACTGCAAGGAAATACCAGCACTTGGTAGTTTGTACACAGAGAAATCATTGAGAAAACGTTAATCTGTCGCAGAGCAGGACTTGAATACCATGAAGTAAATAGGGCGTGGGGCTGTGCTCTGGACGAGGAAGAAACAAAATATTGAGTAGCTGCTCATTAAGTGAGCACCATCCATTCTGGGTAATGAACAGAGTGGGGATCACGCAGAAAAAATGTTATCTGATAGTGTAATTAAAGACTGTCATAACATAAACACACAACAGGGCCAAAATTAAATCAGGCCTTTTTACCTGGTGAGTGCATAATTTTGCAACCTAATGATGTCTAAACACATCTCTGTGTGTGTGCGTGCAACATTAGTCATCCCCATACCAAAGCAGTGCTGTTTCTAAGTAAACGTTAGTTAGCGAGCAATGAGTTCAGTTACCTGTACTGAAACAGCACTTGCAGATTTCAAAGATTAAGACACATCATGCCACGTGCCATCAAGCATACATAAGAGAGACAGTCCTTGGCTTTTTTGGGGGGTAGTCTTAAAACAACAAGCACATTGCACAAACGGAGGTGGAAAAATAAGCACGCGTTACCGTGCCTCATCTTCCAGCATCTGCCGTGGGAACAGAGAGATGTAATTATTCTCCCAAGATTACACAAGGGTTCTCTGGAAGACAGTCACAGACTAAAAAGCGTAAATCTAAGGCTTTGAGCATAGGGGCATCCACCTCTCACGTGTTTGTAGAATCTAGCAGAGCCTTTTAGTCGCTTCAGGTACCATCTGAGCATGGCAACAACTATTATCGCTTACTGCAGGCAAAGGAGAAGAAGATTCAAGTATTATTGTTAGCGAACATTTCCTAAAAAGACAGGACACTGACACAGCAGTAGCTAGAGCTATTGCTCAGACTCACAATGGAAAAACAGTCTAAAGAACTGAGCTCAGAGATGAGTAAACCACAAGCCAAACCTGCCTCTGCAATGCACCTCTCCAAAGGAGGCCAAACTTCTTTCAGAACTTAAGCTTACTAAACAGCAAGAACAGCAGAGCCCGAGTAAATCTGCTGCAATTATAAAAAGCTTACAACACCACAGAAGCAGCATCCCACAGCTACCAGCATAACAATGACACTTATCTAATCTGTCATCTTTCAGCACACACTGTGCCTTCCTAGGCCTTGGGACTCAGGGTCCTGCTTATCTTTTGGGATGAAATTGTGTCATCCTATTCCCAGTTCAATTTTAAACATCAATTTAAAAAGAAAAAAAAAAAAGGAAAAAAAAAATCAGCCTACTCCGAGGGACAACTTTTCTCTTCTTTCACAGAGAGTCAATCCAACAACAAACTCTGCTCAGAGCATCACAGGCTAGGAACTCACCCCTTTATTTTCCAAACCTCACAGTCCTTAGGAGATCACCAGTGAGAGAGGGAGGAAGGAAGGGAAAAAGCCTAGCCTAGCTCCATTGCTTGATGCTTCAGGTTACTTGTTTGTTTTCCTAGAAGAAAAATCATTTTGACTGCCAGACTCCAAGGCCTTTGTCATCACAGGGTGAATCCCAAACCAGGCCAGTATCCTGAATTTCTCCACCAACAGTGTGATGTTTGCAAAAGCAAGGACCTTTTAGGCCAGTGTTGGGTATCCAGGTTTCCCTTTTGTTGTATGTTTGTTCCAAACCAAAATAATACATTAATAATAGTTACCCTACTGTTTTCTCAGAGGCATGCAGTGCTTTTTTACCATTGTACTCCATGTATGAAGGCAACCACCAGTGACCTTCAGCGTGTGAGTGTGACTAAGAACGACTTACTAAAGTTTAAGAAACTTGTATCAAATCTAACAGAAAATGCCTTCCTCTTAGTTGTACAACCCGGGCAGTCACATATTCTGAGCCACATCTTGCTAAAAAAGCACCCTCTAACATGTTCAAGGAAAGGTAAAAGTTTGCACATGTGTAATCTCCTATCTGGGAAACCAGTCACACTATTCTGCCTGCCTCGGTTACAAATCTAGGAAGTAGCACTACACTGTGTGGCAAGGGGGAAGCATTAGACACGCAGCTGACACTTCTGCTTTTCTGAATAGGAATTTTGTGTTAAAGCAGAAAATGTGCTATACTGTCAAATTAGTTTAAAAAAAATAAAAATTGTTGCTACACAAGAACAGGAAATAGAAGCAGCCAGTGAGAAAAAGACAAATCAACACCAAGCAATTTCTATGTAGGTTAAGTGTGACAATGCTTTTCTTCCCCCTCCTTCGTGTTGGGGAACAGCATCTGTTTCAGCTCAAACACCGAGCACACATGCCGCACGGGGACATGGGGAAGATACATTATGACCTCAACATACTTTTCCTTATAATATATCAGCCTTCAGGCCAGCACAACCATCCCTGGAATGCACCACGTTCTGCAGAACGTTTCCCATTTTCCTTCCCCTGCTACTGCAAAAGGAAACAACATTGCTGCTGGCTTAGTCATCAGATCACATCCATCCCTGCTATAGCCTTAAGGATTTAATTGAATTTTCGATCAATGGGGTTTTGTGCCTGGATCCCACAGTGCTAACAAGGGGCGAGCTTCCTCACTCTCTTTTGCACGTACACAGAGATTTAGAGTGATGCTGCTGGGCACAGGTCCAAGTACACCTGCTTCTTTCATTCTGTCACTTGGCAGAAAATTTTTTAAAACCCCCCAAAAATGAATGCAACACTCACACAGATGGAAAACAGCAGCGTTAAACACTGGCTTATTGTCCATTCTAAGGGAAGAGTCTCACCAACTAAATCATTGAGAGCAGATACAATAAAAATCAGTTCCTAGGTCACCAAAGAGAAACGGAGATTTCAGTTTCCAAAGTATGCAAGCTATTGAGGAGTCTTGTTTTTCAAGAACACCTGAAACTTAGACTGTGGGCCTGCCCCAGGCTCGCTTACAAATCTTGAAACCATCAGGTGGTACAAGGGGAGGTGTCACAGGCTGGACAGCATTTAGCAATGCTGAGTGTGAGGTACATGAGATATCGCATGACTACAGCTATATGTGGCTTTGGAATTTAAAAAAAAATAAATAAATAAAAGGTCAAAAAATAGATCTCAGTTTTCAGTAGGTTCAACAAATCAAGAATAAGTGGCAATAACTATGGACACAACTTGCACGAGAGACTGTGACAACTCGTTTTGCGAGTATCATCCTTGTTAAACATGTTCATGGATCTAACAGAGTTATCTCTGTGGTCAGCAACGAGGTGTTGGCACTAATACTGCTTTTTAATAGGACATGTATATATGTACATTGTGCCATCATCACGAAAGCACTGAAGCTCTGGCCTTATCCCAAACAGATGTACAAGCTCAATGTGAAAGTGCCTGCCTGTCCTTCTCCATTTGTGTCATATGGGAGGGTACATATGGTCATAAGCCTCTTTCAGGTCTTATAACTTTGGGAGATGGATTAAACTCGTAAGAGATCCTAGTAGCCTCTTTTTAGTAGTATATGCCAGCATCCCCCCAAATTGCAATAAATCGTGGTAATAAAAACCTACAATTTCATCCATACTAACTCATTCCTGATTCCTGAAGGCACCCAGGACTGCAAACCACACATACACTGGATAGCTGACGATAAGAGCAACTGCCAATAAAGAACAGAAGTCTCTGTGCACCAAGAATTTACATAACTAGCTCCAGTTACTGCTAATTAGACTGATTCCCTTAACTCCTCCATTACATTTTTCTGCATTTTCCAGTTAGCTCTATGTATCTAGCAAGACACATAACTTATTATTAAATAGAAACCTAAGTAATCATATTCCAAGTGCTTAGAAGTACAGATTAAGCAGTGCACAACTATTTTATTCTAATGAAGACCTTACAACTAGCAATCCAGTGTGCTAGGTAAGGTACCTGAAGCCACTTTACTATGCCCTATCTGCCTTCCTACTTTGGAGTTTTAGAAATATTTAAAATCTTTTCCCCTCCCTTTTACCATGGGAGAGACCTATACAAGTCAGAGAAACACTGATTAGAGGAGAAACTGTGTAATTAATTTTGTATATTTGACAGCAACTTCGATTTTTTTCCTTCTGTCTTTTTTCAGCTACAGCAAGGATATTTTTTTTTTTTTAAAGATGGATTGCATTTTAATAGAGCAATTGCCTTGAGTGCTTCCTACTTCATATCATATAATATGCCAGTAGCACTAGAGAAAGACCACACGCAGAAAGTGTTTCAACTGCTTTAATCTGTCCTGTGAGAGGAGTCAGCAAATGACAGTAAGGGTAAGGCTGCAGTCACAGGATCAGGTAGTGGTCCACAAACCTCCAGGTGATATGCACATCATTTTGAGAGTCAGTGAGCTGCAACACATTTAATCTTGCTGTTCTGTAGTACTGCAAGCCCGCTCCATGCCGTTGAGAATTGAGATCTCTTGAAATTACAAACAGGGTAGTACACACCATTCTTTATAGTGACCAGCAAACTTTGACATTAGACAAGCAGGCACTGGTCAAATTGTCCAGTCATTCCACGCAATGAGAAATTATTATCTGAACTCATCCCACCTTCAGAGGAAATGGGAATTCAGAGCAAGGGGGGAAAACATACCCACACCAAAGAAGGTTGCCAACAGTGTTTTAGAGAGATTCCTTTCAAAGCAGCATCCATTAACCCATGCCAAGCTTTCTCCCACGGCTCTTGGGCACAACTCAGACACAGATGTGCGGCAGCAGGCTTCCCTCTCAGCCACTGGGACCAAGCCAGCTCTACCCTGGGCATCCCACATTGACCCAGCACACAACAGGTTGTTGCAAACATGTTGCACACAGTCAGTCCCTTGAAAAGAGAAGCTGAGTGGCTCACACCATGAGAGTCCCTCTTAAAAAAAAAAATTAAAAAAATTAAATAGCTTGATTTGCCATGTTCAGAAATCCCTTACAGCACTTGAATAGGCAGCTGCCAAAAAGCAAATGCCAGTTGGCAGCATGGATGAGTTCTCTCCGAAGCCATAAAAAGTGCACCGTCTCTCCAACACACCTTCTGCAGCCTCTCCTGAAGAGGCTGGAAAATCAGAGGCTTTCCCTTCAGTGTAAGAAAGGAATGCTCCCAAAAGCCGGGACAGAGTGAGGGGGTTGTGGGAAAAGTACAAAGCAAAGGAGGATGGAAAGGGGAAAGGAGTAGAGGAAGGAAGAAAGAAACAGGGATAAAAGAAAGAAAGAAACAAGAAGATGGAGCAAGAGAGGAGACATTTTTATATTGATACCCTCAGTATTACTATCCATAAGGGAAAACGGAAACAAATGCAAGTATCAAAGAGAGCAAAAGCATCAGGAGAAATGCAGAGAGCAAAGGCCAGGAATAGCAGCTGCACCAGTGTCATGCTCAGGTGACTTCTCCCCATCAGGTCCTAAACTTTAGAGGCAAGACATTATATGAAGCTTTTGGACAGAACCATTATGGCCTGGCATGTCAGAAGGACCCAGGATCACTCACATTTTCTAATTGTGCTACTCATTTGGAGATACAGAAGAAGAAATAAATTCAAACAAACAAACAAATTTAGAAGTTGCTCCTAATAGCCAGAAAAGTTTCCATGCCAGAGCAGTTAGCACTGATCCCCTCTGAAAAGTCTTGACATCCTTACTTTTTGTGTCATAGATTTCCACACAGTGAGGCAACACGACCAAACCCACTCCCCTCCTTCTAGAAACAGAACCAAAAACATGAGCATCCCCAAGTCAGACCCACAGCAGGTTTGTGTCTCCAAAATATGGTTCACATTCATCTTGCTACTAAAAGAAATTAGCCATTTTCAGAATGTCCTGCTGAAAGCCTTAAATTTCTTTAACAAATACAAAATTTTTCACTATTTCAAGTGACAGTTATTAAAACTCTTTATAACTGCAGTTATTTATCAGAATTCTAGCCAGCATCTATGATTTCCTCTAAAGGCAGCACAAGCAGACCTTATAAAAAGCCTCTGCTGGCGTACAGGTAACACCTGCAGGACCAAAGTTCTTGAAATGGTTGAACCACCTGAAGTACAGGCAGAGGAAATCTGAGAAGTTACAGATCTCATGTAATGTCTGTACGCTATCAATACTAATGCAGCAGCAGATCATTAAAAAAAAAAAAAAAAAAAAAAAAAAAAAAAACCCACAAAAAAAAAAAAAGACCCCACTAAAAACCAAATAGCTGATACTTTCTTTCTCACTGGTTAATGAGGGGTGTTATGAGAGAATGAACGACTACTTTTTCCTAGGTTTTGGGAGTGCTGCATGGGGTCTGTTCAGGTGCCAGCCATTAACAAAAGGCCAAGCTAGGTGAGGGCCACCAGGCAGTTTGTACAAAGGTCAAGGTTAAAACAAAAGACACACACACACAAAAAAAAAAAACCAAACAAACAAACAAAAAAAACAAATGACCCACACTCTAGCACAGACCCATGGGTGTTAGTCTTTACACTCCCTTAAATGCTTTTACCAATTCAGTGCTGTTCCACAGGAAAAAAGGTGCCAAGTGCTGGTCCCATGACAGAGAGTGGCCCCAAGGTATCGCAGAGCCCTTCCCTTCCCCAGAGAAGTCCACAATGAATGTGCTGAGAACTGCAACCGGTGAAAATCCTTCCGTTAACTGCCTCAGCCCAGCTCTCACCAGTTTACGTACATTCTTAGGCATAAAGGAAAAGTGGGCATCACCCCTGCTTTCACGTATTTCCATAAATATGCATACATACACATCTCTATATGTCTGTATACTCACCTACAGAAATTATACCCAAAGACACACATAGATGTAGATGTATAGCAGTATCACTTAATATCCTGCTCCCACTGCACTCACCTCACTTACAAGCATTACCGTAGACATGGCACATACACTCTCCCTTCCCACTCAAACTAGCATTACGGTTCTAGCTTTCTCCATGGAGAAGCTGGGAAGAAAAGCGTTGCCTACTAATACCACGTTAGGATTGAAAGTCTCAGGATTTGGACAGTCTTCAGATATTCTCCTCTTCCCAAGCAGAAGAAATGCATTTTTCCATTCCCGCCTCTTTCTTCCCTTAACCCCCTTCCAACTTCTCCTCTCTTCCCTCTCCACTAGCATAAGAAAAAATTACAGCATGTTTCAGGACAAAAAGTGTGTTAAAACAAAGTGAACGCCTTGGCATTTTAAGGTGGGATCAGCTGCAAACTAAGTGGCAGCAGAGCAGCAGTACCTCTGAATGGCCCACATGGCTTTGCTGGGCACAGAAAGGCCACCGCTCCGCTGACCCTCGGGTGATGCTGGGTGGCAGGAGCTCCAGGTGCCCCGGTGGGCAAAGCGATGCTTCCCGTTCTCCCGGCCAGCCAGAGGGATGTGCAGCGAGGCAGAGGGAGAAGCCATGGGCTGCCGGGCAGGTCTCTGGTGGTGGATCTCCCCATTTCTCCTGGTTAGGAGTGCAGAGAAAAGCAGGGCAGGAGAGGAAGAGGAGAAAGGGGTAAGAAAAGGATTTAAGGGTTTTTATTTTTCACATTCACTTATCACAAGGTTGAACATTATGAAAACAGCGCAACACGGTATCTAACCATGAGAGAGAACATCTTATTTAATCCAAAACACAAAGCCTTTGCATGCTGAGAGGACAGGATTTATTAGTTCCTACATGGATCTAGAGAAAGAGGGCTGACAGTAACAGAAGATGAGCACTCAAAGCTGTTCTGTGTACTTCTAGTAAGATGGGAAGCACTGTGAGGAAGAACATGGTGCCACTCCTAATTTTTTGTTGCAGAAAATAATTGGTATTCTGCCTTATTTAAATAAAAAAATAAACCTGTACAGGTTGGAGGAAGAAGTAGGAGGAGATGAGTTTCAGCAGCATGTAGAAGACTGCTGGCTTTCTGCTGCCCTTTAAAAAAACAACGTCAAATAGAGTAATAAAATCCTGAGCATCACAAACAGGCAGAAAAGCGCACAATTCATGCAACCAGAGTAACTGTGAAAGTGCAGCACATCTGGACTACACATCTTCATCCCTGCAAGCTAAACAACTGCCACATCTGGACAACTGAATGCCAACGAAGCAAAGAAATAACCTGAGGAGGCCGCTGGAATGTGAACCTACAGGAAGGGGAGGATTGAGGGAAAGGGGAAGGAGGAGGGCACAGATTTTCCCTCAATTAATTAACATTTGTATTACCTTTAGCCAGGTGCCTCCTGGAACATGCCAGGCAGACTCTAAACACAAGTGTTAACAGGTGTGCCAGCTGTCAGTCCCCAGAAAACTCCTTACTGGTTACTTGCCCACCAGCTACACCATTAAGAATGACCTACTGAGTCAAAATAGGATAAATCCTCTGCCTCAATCCATCCTCCTCATTGTACCTGCCCTCCAATTGGTACTACTGCTAGAGGGGCTAGAGGGAGGCACAGGTGGGCCTGAAAAGCAGTTCACCCTCCGCTATGTCCTAGAGGGACAGCTGAAATGGGAGGGAAGCCAGGATTCTCCTGTAAGAGGCAGGTCCCTCTTCTCCCCCATGCATTTGCTCTCTTGCATTGTGCCACCTCTGGCACTCCCCCAGACCATTCTGGGAGCTGATTTAATTCACTGCTGCAGAAACACGAATTCAGTATCCCCTTTGTATAGCTCAGATACACTAGCTCACATGGGGGTGTGACAGGCTCCAGTGTTTGTGGTGCAGCAACAACGGGAGCAGGAGAAGAAATGGCAGGAGCGAGACCTCCCATTCTCAGTGCCAGTAGGTCTTATATTCACTTGTTGATACATCTAGACCAGGTATGGTTTGGGAGCCAAATGGACCAAATCAGCCTATATCAAACCAAAGACTTCTGACTCTTAATGGAGATACAGAATAGCATAGTTATTTGTGACACTAAGTGGATGAGGCATACGAACTTCAAAGTATTTTATTTTTCTCCAGTGACTGCTGAGAGCTGCTAATTATCCCAGTCATTCCAGAACTGGCTGGATATTTTCCCATTTTTCCAGACAGAAAGGATCAAACCCAATTTTACTACTCAAAATCATATGATATTTCCACAACTGTGACATTGTGGCTGAATAATCAAGCAGACATTGCAAATGGGATGTTGATACTTCAGTCAGAACTCCCACAGAAAAAAAAAATGTTAGTCTTGCCAGAGTGAACTGAGCATTTTAGAGAGCAGCTCTTCACATCTGGTGTATCTACCCAGCAAAAGCTATCAAGCAGCAATCGAGCAACAAATAAATAAATAAATATGGAATGAAACCTTGGTGCCCTCCAAATTTGTCAAATGTGTGCCATCTAATTCAGCGAGGCAAGTCCATCTCCCACAGTGCTGTCTATAATAATATATATTTTGCACACACACAGGTGGCAACACTTGAAAAGCACAGTGAACATAGCAAGTTACTTACAGTTTGAGTCCATCGCAGGAGAGGGAAAAGAAGTCATAAACCAAGCACACACCAAACACAGTGATTCCAGTTTCTTTCACCAGCATTGCACACGTCCCAAGGAACAAACTAAGCAGCAAAAAGAATGGGGAGGCAGTGGGAGGGAAATGTTCCCCAACATAAAGCTGATCCACACTCCTGAAAAACAGATTTGACATAAGTATTTTAACTTCTCCGTTATTTTCATGTTTACTTCATTCACACAAATACCAAGACACTTCTCCTTCATTTCTTAAGATGCTGATAATAAGTGATAGGAACAATCTACACTACACGCTGATAAATGAGGAAAGGTTTAGACACAGGCCAGGAAGAGAAAACACAAGTACCGAGAGGCACACCAAGAATTTGAGCAGAGGAGGGAAAAAAGACAAGCAGAAAGATAAAGTGGAAGGCAGAATAAGTATAAAGACAGAAAGGTCAGAAAAACACCTGCTTTCTGTCATCTAGAACACACACGCATAATTCTCCTTATGTGACAGAATGCACTATGCACGCAAAAATTCCTCCATCCCACCCACACTCCCCTGAGTCAAAGATGTGTCCTCATCATCACTAGACTGGGCAGCAAGCCTGTAGGAGGGGGAAGAAGGTAAGAACGAACCAAAAGTCAAACAAGCCAACTCCTGCAGGGTCACTACCAGTTTTATGCCTTTGAAACCTTCTGATGAAAATAGCCTTGGGGACTTGTAGCAAACAGCACAAGAGGGCTATAAGAAGTTTTTCCACTCAGTCATGGTGCTATTCCTAAATGAAACAACATTGCAAAAGGGGCAGAAACCCCACCTGAGCAAAGCTATTTCTTTATCTATACTTGTTCGGTCATAGTTTTAGGACACAGACCAGCAAATAGTGACAAGTTTTCATCTGAAAAGGATGACTAACTGTCTAGACACAATCCTTAACTCTCTCAGATCAGGTATTTTACAGTCCCAGAGTCACAGCATGTGTTTCAAAGGCAGGCATGTGTCTGTCCATTCTTCACTCTATACGCAATTTGCCTTCAGTTGAAAACATTTCTTCATGATTTTTAGCTCTACAAGCCCTCCTCTAGTGTACGGTCAGAAGAGGGGACAGCAAATGTTGACTTCTATGTTTATTTGTTCCCGTAAGCATCACTTATAGGGGACGACAGCTGAAAGCAGGGGCCAGGGCACTTCCATGCTGCACCGCTGGGGAAAGTACCTCTGCCAACAACCAAAAACTGGCAGGTTTCCCCTTTGTCTCCTCCCCAGACTAGAGCACCTCATGACATTACCACAACGGAAAGGAAGGATCCATACCTATTATAGGAGAGAAAAGCCAACAGAAAGAGTAGACAGGCTAGGACATCCGCTCTGCCTACTATACCTGTTACCTAAAAGGAAAACAGACACATAGGTGTAAAAGCATGTATATAAAAAGTTATGTGCATTCAGTGACTGACTGAACAATCCATGCTAAGGCTTCTTATCCTTCAGTGTTACCCTCCCTCGAAATAGTGAAATGTTACTTGGTTAATGTAGGATATGCTCAGTTTTGTCTGCTGCATTTCTCACTTGGCAAAACAAATGAGTAAGCCAAGTCACTCTTCACCTTCTTATTAAAATATTAATAAAGTTGCATAGAAAAATGCCAATTTTAGCAATCTGTTTTAATTTTGTATAATAAGACGCAAATGTCAAATGAGAAACACGTTCAGCTCCCAAAACTGAGATTTGTTTAAAAAAAAAAAATATTGAAAAAGCAACTCTCTGGAGAAGACTTAGCATATAGAAATGAGTGAATAATTAATATTTGAGTGAACTTCATCACCAAAAAGTGATAGAATGGTATGCAATTTATTCTCTTTCTGAATAAGCTGAGTTTATAAGAGTTTGTTTCTACGTATTAATTAACCAAATCTTTGTATAAGAAAGAGAATACTGAAGAAGAACGTATAAACACTCTTTTTATGAACTATTTCAATATTGCATTTCATAAAGATCTAAAAATTGCCCACAAAGCAAATAAAAGGCCCTTTGAAACTTCGCCTCTTTTGAGATTACATAATTAAGCTATATTCAGCGCTCCGGCATTTATTTTAACCTTTTTAAGTTCTGACCCAGACGAAAATAAATTCAAAGAGTGCCTCTTCTAAAACCTCCCTTATAATATAAAGCTGTATTATCAAAAGGAGCCTAGCTGATTAGTTCACACGAGACAGCACAGGGAGTAACTGTAAAGCTCATGGCTTTTTGTTATTAAAGGTAATCTCTCCTCAAAAGTTCTCAGCCGCTGCAGCCATTTCCCTCGCTCATTTACAAAGGCTCGTAAGGAGAGCGCGTGATGTCAGCGGCATCTCAGCTAACGAGTGCATTTCTTTTTTTAAGTAGGGATAGCCAGAAATCACATTTCCTTCTCAAAGGCAGCAAGACTCATTTTATCTACAGAAGGACCTCTCAACGGTAACGGATTGCGGTTTTAGAGTGACTATGTCTTTAAATATTTCCTTACAGGGAACAGAAAAATGTCCAATAGAAACTGCTGCTCTGTAAACTTACCACGACATTTATTAAGCTAACAAGTTGTTTTTTTCTGAAGATGATACTCCTGGCTTTTAATTGAAATCAATATAAATTAATGCATGGGTCATATCACCTCTATCTTAGCGATCTCCTCCAGAATACACACTAATGCTCCCGTCACTTTTTCTCCCCTGAATTGATGACTATAGGAGATGACTGAAGGCATGCAACAATGTCCCAGCAGGAGAGCATAGCCTCACCGAGGTCTTTGGTTTCAGAAGACTCAACACTTTCATCAGCTGAATGACTGTCCATTTATTCCCGGCATCGCTGATTAGAACCATCAATTAGATTTAGCGCCAGAGCAGAAAGATGGCAAGCATGAATATGCTTTTTTCTTAATGACTCCTACAAATTATTTTAAATATAGTATATAGTCACCTTTGCAAAAAAAAAAAAAAAAAAAAAAATCACACGTACTACATTTTGCATGACTCATAGGTTTCTTTAAAAAAAAAAAAAAAGAAAGATTTATCTTCTGAATTTATTTTTAGCTTTTGTGTCACATACTTACAGCCTCGGTGTGAATGGGATGCACAGCAAAGAACAGCGCTGTGACAAAAGCAAGTCGACAGTCCTTGAACACAGCTTTGTCACAAGTGTACATCAGCACAAGAGTCACTAGATAGTGTAAAATTACATTCACTGCGTGGAAATAGAAGGGGTTCATACCAGCCAGCAATATGTTTAACCTGTAAGGATACAAAAAGGCACCGTTACCAGGCTGGAGAGGTCTTGTAATAGCAGGACATCTTTCAAAAACTCTAAATTATGCTTTTTGCCTGATTTGCAGTCTTCTAATGTAAGTGCTATTAAACTAATTAGCGAAAATCACTCTGAAGTTCTGGTTTATCTGATGAAAGAGAAACCACTTCCCCAGTTTTTTAAAATATGCGGTTGCACTTGGCAACCTTCTTGACACCGAGATGGGAGAGGCTCCTGCTCGCCCAGTAGAGTTCACTGCAGTGAGACAGCGTCTGCGCTTCCTTGGCAGCGAGTAACATGGGCCAACATCAGAAGTACAGCACTCGTCCTATTTCCCTCTTGGCACCTTCTGCGGTTGTCTCAGCCACGTGGCAGCTTTACAATACCGGTAGTTATTTTCTACTACGGAGTAGATGTTTTCACTTGGGAACAGCCAAGACAAGGACTCAGTAAGGGGCTGAAGCATCTGCTTGCTTTTCAGGTACATTTATTCCCATTTAATTTTCAAAATGCTCTCACGCATGGAAGGTTAAGCCTTTATTGAAATGCTTTACTGACATCAAGACCACTAAGAAGCCAGTCTAAAAGCTAGCATTGTTTTTAGAAAGACATCATTGATGATAAAGACAAGTTAACTAACATCCCCCTAGACTCAATGAGACAATTAAAGTTCATTATTTGTGTTGATCATGAAAGAAATAAAATATAACAAGCTGTTATGACATTTGTTTGACAGTGCGTATTAACACATTTTTCTGGTCACTGTTTTTTACAGCCAGCTTGCTTAACAGCTGCTGACAGGCTTTGCCTTACATGCAGTTGAAGATAACTCAGTTCTCTTCAGAATCAACCGCATCTGTACATTTGGACAAATATATATACACAGACATACACATGGTGTCCCTATCTAGGGAAAACTCCATATATGAACAAGGAATTTGGAAGCACTAATGTTAAAGGCCACTTCTTTTAACTAAAAAAACAACAAAAACCACCCTACAAGATATCCAGTGAAAAGAAGGCTCAATCTAAACATTTTGCATGTAGCTGTAAACATGCTAAAGGGTCAATAACCCTTCTTGTTGCTACTAACAGACGCCAGGTCTCCCACGACATATATGATGCAACAGCAAAGCCACCGAGTCATTGCTACTATGCAAACACCTTGGATTTTTTGTAAGACAGAAGAGGTGGGGTGTGTCTGTGGGGGTCGACAACATATGCTTTTTATAAATGCTCTCTACATTCCTTACTCATAAGCAACAGAATGCTATCTGTCCTGGGCTGCATTTTTCAGGCCAGTCTAACTTTACCAGAACCAGGAGTCTTATTTGTGAATACCTACCCTGCTCCCACTGGAGTGTTTGTGGAAGCAATAGCTGAAACGCAGAGACTCTGAGAAAAGTGAGATTTTAGCATGACTTGACCTTTTCCGTTGAAGTATGGGTTGATGCAGCTACATTTTGGCAAGACATCATTCTGCGTGATTCAAGAATATATGAGAAGTTGGGGCTTTTTCTTCCCACCCCCCATTTCTCCTGCAAGCCACTTCAGGGCAGCAGCATACATCACTTTCCCTCGTTTCTACCAGCACCGAATGACAAACCACAACAAATGGCAGTATCAGATGCCTAGCCAGGGGTTCAGCTGCAAATCTGCTGCTGCAGCAGGAACCCCCATGCCTAAATCTTGCCTTCAGCATGCTTCAGGGAACAAGGGGCAGCACTGGGCCACCCTGCCTCAAAGGAGTTGAAGGTCCCACTCAGAGGCACCTGCAGATGTGTGCTGTAGCAGAGATCACCTGTGGACCCATTTTTATACAAATTAATTATGTCTGGCTGTAGAGCAGCTGGATGGAGCACAGTTATCACCATCGTTCCCCCTTGAATGCCAAAGTGGACTCTGGCAAAGTAAGGATAAGTGCTCAGGTTATCAGGTGATATGAATCAATGCATCAAAATGTGAGAGATTACCATTTCTTTGGCAAGGTGTGAGGACCAGTCACCAAAAACATGACATCTGACAATGCCCTTGAAAAAAAATCTCTCATTATTCTTCTCGGGTCATGTCTGATTACTTCCCACAGATCTATTGGCAAGAGAGGTAGAACCTTGTAGGGGAAAGATCTTCCTGCCATCAGGTTACCTATCCCAAAGGCAGGGTGTGCTCTTCACACCCTTTCTTGGGGTGAACATCAAGTCAACAAGGCTTGTAAGCTGTGAGTTAGCTGATGTAAGTTATTGAAAATCACTAGGTAAAAGCATCAGCCTTACAGCTTGGCTCTTCCCCTGTGTAAGAAAAAGGGAGAATAAAACACAAACATGACATCACGGTATTTAGATAAGCCCTCTCTTAAGCAGTAAAATCTGACTGCAAGCATGCCTTGGTGTGTGTTTTAAATACCATCTTTGGTGGTCCATGAACACTAAATGTGAATGCGTGCAGGTGCTATACTCACACCAGCGTTTTTTGCTGCTAAAGCCCTTTGTCATAAGAAATTAGGCCACATGGCAATGAAGGAAACATTCTTTTGTCCTGAAACAATCCCAGCAGAATTATTTTGAAGCGTTAGCAGTGGTTGAATTTATTGTATGTCAAATGGGTGAGTAAACGTGGGGCTCCAAACAACTCTAATCCAAGTCACAAGAACTTTGCAAAGCTCCCCAGCACGCTCACACACCCACGGGGAAAAAGGCAGCCTACTATGGAAAGCCAAATTTGCTCCACTGCAGAGCAACTTCTGGACAAGAGAACAGGAGGAGATGAGTAAATCAAAAATGACTTCTCCCTTCTTAAACTTTAATACCCTTACAGGGAGTCAGTCCTATCTTTGTTTACTGGCAGCAGCGTTATCCCAAAGTCACGTAGCAATTATACACGGTATGTGGCTCGGCAAACAAAGGAAGCAAACCAGAGGCAGGAATCTCAAAATTAAGTAAGAAGTGGTGCTTCTCCAACATAATGTTCGTGAACAGAAGCTCTAGCAGGGAACAACTGTACTCCAGTTGAGGGTGTGGTGTGTCCATATACTTCCATTCTACACTGATCCGCAAATGGGGAAAATATTTCATATTTCAACTTGCAAGCCCCAAAGATACCAATGCTACCATCATTTCTAATTTACAGTATCAAGTGGGCTGGAGGACCTTAGCCCCTTCTGCATGAAGATGGTAAAATCTGTCTAAGCTGAAGCACAACTTGTAAAAGACATATTATGGCCTTGGTAGAGCACACAGCTATGGGGGGCAGAGGCTTTGGGCCGACCAGGATTTTCAACCGGACCACTCCTCTAACCAGAGAGGTGTTTGCAAACAGCATTCTAAAGATTTGGGGCTGAATAAAGCAAATGACCATATTCCTAGGAATGGAGACACTTGAAAGAGGAGACACCACCATCTTGGACAAAGAGGTCTTTTCTCAGGGGAGCCGTCCATGAAACACTCAGAGAAGAAGAGTTTTGCATTGCTTCAACACCTCTGCTGGAAGAGTCCCTGGAGGCAAGGAGCATGCTAGGTCTCCTAAGAAGCAGTGAACGGCAGTTCAAATGCAAAGGCCTTTAAACAGCCCAGGGGGAAAGGAAGAGAAGAGCACGTATTCCAAGGAGCAGTCTCTCAACTTTGACAGGTATCTTCTAATAGAGCCGATCAACTTCGCCCAAGCTAGTACAGAAATAAAAACTCATTACAGAAATCACATCATCAATCACATGCCCTGTCAGGGCAGAGAAAACTGCCCTGAAACATGTACTGAAGAAAAGACTCTTGTCCCAACACGGTCTTTGTGTCCAAGTGTTGGCAGTGTTTGTGGTTCAGCATGTCACACCCAAGGCAGAACACTGCCAAAACTACATGCCCAAGCAGAAGGTATGCCAAAATAAGAGGTATATGCCCAAACACAGAAATTCCTTTATTTTGTTAAGGCTAATTGATGTTTTCCAGGAACAGTGGTGTAGTTTGCCTTGACGCCTATAGCCACCTCATTTGAAGAGTGGCATTTGAAGAATGGCATTTGTAGAGCAGGGACCATGTACCATATTACCCTCAAGCCACGGGCACCTACTTCTCCTCTGGATAAGTCATCAGACAAGGACACATCTCCTTGGATAAGCAATGCCCCGTACAGAGGGCCTGGAAATCAAGTGGGATTCAGTGACTTCATCCTTGCAGACTCAAAACCAGACAGGGTTTCTGCCACAAGAGTACAGGCTCGCAGACAAATCTCATACATATCCAGTTACGGTATATAATCACCAGCACCCCCAGGCTCTAATACAGTGCTTTTTATCCACTTGTACACACAAAGACTCATTCAACCTTTTTTTAAGGCCTCTCATGATTTAATAATATTGTAAACCATAATTGGAGAGTTTCTCTTTTTATAGACTTTATTATCATCCCTGGGCAGCTCTTGTTTAGTTTAATCTGTTTTATTATTTTCAAAAGACTAACAAAAAACACAACATGTTATGAAATAGAAATGCACAGGATAATAATGGTAATTTGTCATAGCGAGTAACACTTAATGGAAAGTCTCAGAGCATCCCACACCTCATAAAACCCCCACAGATTTTATAGAAGAAAGCTCAAATGCAGATTTATATAAATTAATCTAACATACAAGGATGGATTAAGTTTCCTGTGATCTTCCCTTCTTTCTGGAACTGTGTGATATATATGGCAAACTTTATGCAAACTAATGCCCAATTTCAGTGGAATCTCCTTATAAATTCCACAGATGCATCTACTGCATGCCAAGAAAAGGAGCATTTGCACTCCAAAAATGGCGCAGCTGCATCAGTGGCAGTAATGGTTAAAGCTCTATGTGGAAACAACTCAAAGATTAATGAAAAAACGGTAGCAGTAGAAAGAAAATAAGCCGCCTTTGCAACGGCCAGCACAAGCAGGGCACAGTTTCCACCCCAGTCCAAGAGCACTTTGTGCTGATTTGTGCTGATAATCTTTTCATAGTACAGTACAATGCCTCAGAATTTAATAGACAACAAGGCTTAAATGGTTTGTTACGTGATTTGCTATAACGGGAATGGGTGGGAAGACAGAGGCCATATCAATTCCCAAGCTACAGCAATTCCCTTAAAGCACAACAGTCATCACTTACAAGAGCACTAGTTAAGTATCAGCATTCCAAACAGGTTATTGCTTCCCAGCAGTTAGGAAAAGAAAACAGAAATCACAATTAGACTGGGAAGCAGCAGCACCTTGGAAGCAGCAAACATGCCAGGGCAGAGATTTCTAGTGAAACACTAGAAAGTGTGGTTCGACCATCATTCCTGTGTTAATACTGAAAGCTTCATTCATGCTGCTTTAGATATGCCTCCACAAATGGCCCTGGAAAATTTTAAAAAACCAATTTACGAACTGACAAACCAGGTGTCATTTTACCCAGATTTCAAAGAAAAGAGAGTTTGTCTTCAGAATTGTTCTCGAGTATTGTCTGGGCAATGCACTGACGAAAATAAACATCTCGCTAAACTCTTCAGCAGCCACCAAGCAGTCCTCTTGTGAGCACAACGAGATTAAGAGATGGGACACAATCAAGAATCCAGCTGGGACAATTGTTCATCAAGGTGAGAAAAAAAACACTAACAGAAACCTAAAGTTATTAGGCCTAACGAAGAGAATATTTCAAATTGGGCAATACTAAAATCAGTCTTTCAGCCTGAGCTTCACACCATGGACAAAGTGCAATTCTAGTGAAAAGAGAACAACCTTCCCCTCCTCCCCCTTTTAAATCTGAGAGACAGTAACTGACAAAGCCCAGGAAAGCAGTCAGAAACAGAGCAAGTAAATGCAGTGAAATGCCTTTAGCTAACCAGCAGCAGCCAGAGCACTTTATTTTCATGGACTCTAAAGAGTATTGACAGGGATGCTCCTGTGAGGAAGAAGGTTGGTCCAAAGCTGAGACGTTTAGGTAAAAGAAGACAAAAGAAAATTAAAGGTGACGCTGGTGCAAGAAGAATAGGATGCCAGATGAGAGAAAATCCCCAGGAATTGGTAGGTGTTAAATAGAGACAAAAGAGAACTGAAGCAAGGCATGACTGGATTCACATCAGTCAAGTCTTTTCAGGAGAATCTGCCCAGACCTTTTAGTGAACTCTCCCCCTCAACATAAAAGGCTTTTAATCCAAGAGACAGTCAAATTTTGTTAAGAGATGTTGCGATTAGGCAGAAATCCTATGTGTTTTGTGCTCACCTCTCCTCTGGGGCAGATCCTTACCTCTGAGCTTGGCAGCAAGCAGCACGGTGGCCAGGACTCCCAGCCCAGCCAGGTCTGCAGCCTCCCTCCCCAGGCAGGGAGCATTCCCCAACCCTCCCCAGTAGTCCTCTCATCCCTCAATGGAAGGCAAGCAACTTTGTCAGTTCCTCAAGAGAAACACAGCCCAAACCTACAACCAAAAAACATCAGGCATCTGCTATGAAATTACTTTCAAGGTGGGGAGGAACTAGGGTGAAAAAAAACAATCTTTGAGGCACACACACCCTCTCCCAGACCTCAAACGGCAGAGAGACATGCTGCTGTGGGTCAGAAGAAAATCTTAGATGCCTAGAAATGTGTCCAGAAATACTCCAGCTATAACAGAACCAGTCTAACAAAAGCAACCGCCTCTCTTCACAAACTCCACCTTGCCCCAGTGGGGCTACTCCAGTACTACATCAATTCCATGGCAGGTGTCACAGTATGGAGAGTGATTGCTATCGCTTGGGTAGAAATATTAGACTAAGCTGTGCAGGAGAAATACTGACACAATCTTAAACATTGTGATATTGCCCTAATACAAATGCAAAGAGTGAAGAAAATACTTGTGCACTGTGTATTTAACCTGATGCATTATAGCTCTACTATATTATCCTGTGATGTCAAACTGTGATACAGTATTAAATCAAGAATAAATAAAATCTAAGATCTTTTTTTCTTCCTTGGGTTATTTTGATTTTCTTAAGCTCCCTGTCCTTGAAACTCATGCCTCTGATACAGCTGAAAAAATAGAAGGATCAGCTGTAAGCAACTAGACAGATCAGAAGGTTGGCAGTGAATTACTGAATTAATTCTCTCTTTGGCTACGTATTTACATCTAACTCAAACTCAGTCAGTTCAGGCTTTGATCTGAAGCCACTGGTAGTCTTACATTAGGCTCTCGGTGCCTACACAGAATACTGAACTGTTGCTGAAGGGTTCTATTTGCTTCTTAGGCATGTACCCACCCAAGCCATCAGCAGCTAGCAGCCACAGCGGGCAGACCCACAGGGTCATCCATTCTGCAGTCAGCAGCTGAGCACAGCCTGGACTTTCTCATTTATCTTTTTTTCCCATTTATTTTTTCCAGTCAGAGTGCTAGTAGGATGACTCTGTGCACAAATTGCACGTCTGTGGCTTTTCTGGAGGGAGAGCTGTGCTCCCCCTTTACAGCTTGTCTCCCCCAGCTCCTCTCCTCCTGGGCCACCAGAGCCACCCAGTAGCTGGAGTGGACACTTACACACTTCCCACAGAGCCAAGTACATCCCAGTGAACAATCGCTGCCACCTCCTGAGAGGAGGATCAGTTATCTCCTGTGCCTCTCTGCACAGTGCCATCCTCTTGAGTCTCTGTAATAGCTACATGGTGCAGATCTTTTTCCTTTTCCCCCAGCCTTTTGTCCCTGGTGAGCTGTTACTTGAGACACCTCCTTAACCAGCATCTGCCTTGGCAGTGCCCTCCATCCTGCTACCAAAGAGGTTGAAAAGGCAGAGCCTTCACTTCTTCTCCATGACCTGCAAAGCCAGGAGGCTGATCCCTGATTAAAAGTCTTTAAATCTTGGCATCAGGGTTTTTCAAAAGGCTTCATTCTCATTATTTCCTACCACTGCACACCTTCAGGCTGAGTTTGCTGTGTTGTCAACTACATCAAACCTCCATCACCTGTTTGTTTCTGGGCTGAAAAAAAAAGAAAGAAAAAAATCTGTCTAAATGGGGATTTGGCAGACAAGAAGTGAGAGAGGGAGGAAGACAGCACTAAGGATTGCACCTTCTGCTTCAAGAGTTGAGAAACATTTTTGCAAAACCACTGGAACCAAGGAGTAACTTAAGTGCTACTGAGGGAATAAATGATTCACTGAACTTCTGTTACTGGAGACAAGGTGTAAGACAGAAAGCACCCAGTTTAAATATAACATCCGGAGTGAATTACAGAACTGACAGTCATCCCCCCCACCCCTTCATCTTAATAATTTATGGGGAAGACACCAAGAAATAGTATATCCTGAGTCCAAAAAGCCATCTTCTTTAGAAAGAAGTATATTGAATTGCTTCTTGGAGAAGAAAAGAGATGCAGGTAAACATCTCTGAGTGACAGCAGCTGGAGAAGAGAATGAAGTATTTCCTAAGGATTAAGCAAAACCATTGCCTACCATCTCAGCTCCTGTGCAGATGAGGAGTTGTGCTGGACCTGTCACCTAACAGTTACCCACCTGTAATAGGAATGTTTCTGAACCAACTAGTTTTAACACTCCTTTACTTTTTTGAAGTCAAAAGGTGAGAGAAGTTCAAAGACACAAAGCAAACATTATTTAATTCAACAATCCATGTGCAGGCTTTTAATTTTTCCCCCCTTCTGGTGTTAACCCACACAAAACAATGCTGTAGTTCTATGAATATTTTGTTTAATGGTTCCAGTAACATGGGCCACTCTTATTTTCCTCTCATCATTCATACTGACAGATCCAGTGTGAATAATGTCAAATACTTGAGCTCTTTTCACTATTTGGCTCCAAAGCATTAGTCTACTGGAATGAGGGCTGTCATCTAAGATTTCCAGTTCATCAGGGACTGTTGCAAAACTTCAGCAATGTCTGCTTAAGATTTTTCTGACAGACAGGTGCTGAATTTTTTAAATTGAGATCATCTCAGGAATACGTAGCACATATGTAGGATATGTTCAGCCTAATGAAAAGTCCACTGGGCATCACAAGTCCTTCCTCTTACTTTCATAGCCATGAAAGACAGAAAAGAGACAAAGTTTCTGTAGATTGATGGATCTGTAGATAGAAATTTTAGCCCACCCTTCACATCTGTTCTGTACATGCAGTTTGGATACGTCCCAGATTCTTAATCTGAGTACAGGAAGACTCGAAACAAGTCTTTCCAGACAAAAGTTTCATGCAACAGAAACAGAGCCACTAGACAGGTATAAAGAATCATACTACTATTAAAATGCCTTGGATTTGATCAAATTAGCACAAGAAAAGAAACAAAATAAACCAAGCAAATTAAAAAAAAAAAAAAAGATCAGAATACTGTGGTGCCTCCTTCCCTAGCAAGATCCTGCAAAGCACACATCATACAGTTTTCTCAAGTATCCTAAGTAGAGGCAATAAATTCTAACAAAAGTTCTAATGAACAGCATTCTGTTAAAAGTCCACTTCTGTTGAGCATTTTACAAGCATGAGGGTAAATCCTTTTTCCTTCTGCAGGAGGACAGAACACAACCAGCAATTTGGAGGATCCACTCCACCCAGATCTTAACATCTTCCTCTGACACCCAACTGGTAAAATCGAAACAGGAAGAATATGGAAACTGGAGTGCTGGAAGGGTATTCCGGACATGGTGGAAATAATCTTTCTCTGTAGCCAGGGAAGATAAACGATTCCTTTCCTATTCCAATGCAATGCCAAGTGGTGAACAAATGACTCTGCCTTTGACCTCATGTCTTAGCTGTATGGTTATTATAAGCACTTGAGAATGAAATCTTGCGCAGAAAATCAGTCTCACTAATTTCCAAAAAGGACTACGTGGTGACAGCACTTCATCTTTTTTTTTCTTCTTTTTCTTTAAAACACACGCACTCACCCCTGCTTTAAATAGCAACAGCAAAACCAGTTCAGAGTCAAGACATATAAACAGGAACTAAAGCATTCAGTTTCCATTCCACTATTAAAGTTTAAGATTCTTTTGCTAATTAGTATAATGTAACCTCTATCCTGCAACGTGATCCAGGAGGTCAAGTTCAGAACCAATATCGCATGCAACACGGTCAGTGGCGATACATGCAGGTTCACTCGCCTCTTGCATTACCCCAGGATGTTTTGCTGGAGGAATGGATTAACCAGACAACTCCCCAAACTGCAACAGTTTGGTCAGACACCCGATGGAGAAAGCCCTCTGTGCACAAAGCCAGCTCCGCTCGTAGCTGCCTACATCCCCTTTGCTCTCCACAGAAACCTGCTAAGAGCCCCTTCAAGGGGAAGGTACAAAACAAACCAGTTTATGAGGGTCTGTGCTTCTTCACAGTTTGGCTTTATCGGGGATATTCCACCTTGCACCCATCCAGCCCTGCTTCCCAGAGAGCCAACACCAATTGCTCTCGTTCCAAGCCTACCCTTTACCACCAAAAGGCAGCAATCGGTCCATGGGAATGCTGAAAGGATGCTGCACTCCCCAAAACTGCTCTCGCCTCACAGAAACATGCAGTTTTCACATAGTCCATGAAGTGTTATTTATAAATCAGGTATTTTAACGAATGGTTACTTCGTTAGCAGAGTCGTGAGGTTCCAGGAACACCTCCTCCTGGCATACTTTCTACTGTCTATAGAGCGTGTTCCTTATGCATGCTGCAGGTTTGTAACGAGCATCTCCCCATCGCTTCCAAACAGGACCCTAGTGCTAAACATCACCCAGCGACGCTGGGTCCCCAGAACATCATGTTTAAATACTAAAACCCAGTAGACATTCACCATCCTTTACGTTTCCTCAGAATAAGAGAACNTGCTTCCCAGAGAGCCAACACCGATTGCTCTCGCTCCAAGCCTACCCTTACCACCAAAAGGCAGCAATCAGTCCATGGGAATGCTGAAAGGATTCTGCACTCCCCAAAACTGCTCTCACCTCACAGAAACATGCAGTTTTCACATAGTCCATGAAGTGTTATTTATAAATCAGGTATTTTAACGAATGGTTACTTCGTTAGCAGAGTCGTGAGGTTCCAGGAACACCTCCTCCTGGCATACTTTCTACTGTCTATAGAGCGTGTTCCTTATGCATGCTGCAGGTTTGTAACGAGCATCTCCCCATCGCTTCCAAACAGGACCCTAGTGCTAAACATCACCCAGCGACGCTGGGTCCCCAGGACATCATGTTTAAATACTAAAACCCGGTAGACATTCACCATCCTTTACGTTTCCTCAGAATAAGAGAACAAGCTAAGGGAAAGGATGGCAGAACTGTATGAATTGTAACTAAGCTGATCTGCTACAAGTTATTCTCCTTGTAGAGAGAGAGAGAAAGAGAGAGAGAGGCGTCTGGGTTTTCCTTCCACATCAGTGATGGGAACTGCCAGTTACTTCACCGCTACCCAACTTCTCTTTATTCCTGTAAAAACCAAAACTCCTACTCGACAACTCTGCCCAGTGCAGGGGGAAAGTGGGAAGGCGCCAGGGGCTGGCGGGGAGCCCCGGGGGTGGCAGGAGAGTGTCGCAGGTGCCAGGTGGGCTGTGACAAACGGCACGGTACCCTTGAAGCAGAGCATTCGGTAAAAACCAGAAGAAGGCAGGGATGAGCCACCGCGGGGCTGCTTCAAACCAGCACCGGGGAAGTTTCTGGCACGACCGTTCAGCCGCACAGAAAAGTACCAGAGATTAAGCGGAGAGGATGTGGAAGGGCGGGAACTCAATCTAAACACCTTTCTCAGCCAAAAAGAGCTTTCCGAAAAGCTTGAGTTCTCCCACTTACCCCCGCCCCGGGAAAAGGCGCCGCCACCTGTTCCCGGTGGGTTGGGACCCGGCGGGGGAAAGCGGGGCGCTCTCCGGGCGAGCGGTGGTGTACCCTGCACTGGCTCCTCATCTCTCCTCTTCTCCGAGGAACTTCCACCGTGCCGAGCGGCGGGACCTGGGGCCGAAACCCCCTCCTCCGCCGCCCCCGGGGCTCACCCTGTCCCGTACCGCTCCGGGCAGAAATGCTGAATCACGAAGCGACGGGACCGGAGCCGAAGGTCCCGGTGTTGGGGGGAGCATCCCCCTTGACTCCCCGACACACACAGCTCCGGCCGCTTCACCGGCGGCGGGCACTTACTTGAAGGTGAGGACGCAGAGGGGCCGGTAGGACTTGTGGCTGGTGTTCTCGGCCATCCGCTTGCCCCAGAAGTCGTTGGCGAAGACGGCGGCCACGGGGGTGGCCGCCCGCACGTCGGGGTTGTTCACGATGGCCCAGACATCGTCGTGTACGAACTCTCCCCGCAGGGAGTTACCGTAGCAGAG